>JAYESA010000005.1:38543256-39143256 GCA_036927795.1 Iris macrosiphon | reverse complement strand
AAGAACTAAAAAATACAAAGAAGGAAACTCTTGCTGGGGTGATCAAAACCACCAAAGTTCAAGGCAAAATTCGCGCTATACAACGATCTGCCCCCAGGATCCAGCAAGTTCACACGAGAACTTCTAGAACGCTCTTGGTCATCTTCGGATCACTCGAAAAAATCCTTTGGAAGAATGCTAAAAATTGTCGCAGGTCCTGTCGGTGCTCTCGATTTTCTCTCTCTCCTTCTCAATTTTTTCCCACAACTAAATGAAAGAGGAGAGCCTCTATTTAAAGAGAATTTCAGCTTCCACGCAGCCTGAGAAAAAAAATCAAGCCGCATGAGCCGCCGGCGTCGCTGTACTGCTCAGAGCAGACAGCACCATTAGGCACCGAAAGCTACAATTGTTGCAGCCGCGTGGCATAGAGAGCCAAGAGCCGCATGTGCGATGTACTGCACAGAGCAGACTGTGCCGCCTGTGCGCTGTACTACACAGAGCAGACTGTGCTGCTTGCGCACTGTACAATATAGAGCAGACTGTACTGCACTGAGCCGCCAACAGCAGTCCTTGTCCCCTCTACACTTGACTCGCTCAAGCTAACTTGTTGGCCGCATAGCGCCTAGCTGCATAGCTCCAGGCCGTATGCGTCTTTGACCGCATGGGCTCCTGGCAGCATGCGCCCGCATGATCACCTGTCGTCATGGGCACCTGACCACATGGCCCCTGGCAGTATGCGCACCTGTCCACATGGGCACTTGACCACATGGGCACCTGACCGCATGCGCTCCAGGCCATATGGCTCCATGAAGCATGCGCCCAAGCAAGCAACCATGCATGTAACTGGCGCATAAAACGAGCACACGAGGACCATGCGAAGATGCTGGTGTGCTAAGTAAAAAGTGCGCCAACAAAGCGCCACTTTGTGTCCTTGAGTCCGTGTTCGAGTCCGAGTCCAAGTCGCTAAGTCCCTTCGGGGTTTAGCTCCTAAGAGAAACTTTTCAAAGGTGGTGACAAAATAAAGATTGTCATAAGGGGGTTCACACTTAATCCCTCTAGGAAAGTCAACCCACATGGGCCACCACCCCATGTGTATATACCATTACTAAGCAAAGCTATATATTGAGATATACACATTAGTGGTTTTCCAATCTGGGACTAAAATCCAAAACAAAGTAAAAAACACAAACAATCCCCCACAAATATCATAATATATGGTCGAGCTTTCCTTATAGTGACTATCCATCATGCATTAGGATAGATGTCGCCCATGACTTGAATCTTTTCGCATGGATCAAACAACAGTACGATACAAGAATGGACTAGGCCTTGAATTCTAAACCATAGTTGTTGTTCTTCCCACTCACACAATGATATCAGCTGTTCCTCCGGTCGCACATTAAGGGCCTCGTGCTGACCTGATTTTGGTGTATGTATCTTGGGTGTCTACAAGTTTACCCTCAAGAGATGGCATGTATCTCTGTCCATACACTTAGGTGAGTTCCTTACTTAAGAGAGTTTAATATATCCCAGCATGAAGCATTGTACTTCCGTGCGGTGCTATGCCGCTGTGACATGGCTCGTAGCCGAGGTTAACTACCTCATGTGGTGTCACCCACAGTAGCATGAGGTCACTAGCCTCTTAGTAGTGATGTACTATATCCCAGCATGAAGCCTTGCACTTTTGTGCGGTGCTATACCGCTGTGACATGGCTCGTAGCCGAGGTTAACTACCTCATGTGGTGTCACCCACTGTAGCATGAGGTCACCGGCCTCTTAGTAGTATTGTGCTACAACTCTCTATCTTTTCAGCATTAGGCTGCCTGCCTATTTGTGGTGCTACTGTCGCTGTGACATAGATTACAGCCGAGGCTTTACACCTTTTACCTCATCGTGGTGTCATACCATTGTAGCATGGGATACAAGTCCCTTATAATGCTGAACTATATGTGCTTTCTGCAACATACTCCGGACATTCATTCTGTCTGAGAACTCATTAAGGCGTCGAAGCCAACCTTACACAGAAATTATTCTATAGAAAAAAATAGTAGACTACAGTGGTTTCGGGTACGTATCCCACATTGTCCATAAGGACTATCCAGTGTACTAATATTTTTCCAGTCAGTGGTCCTCCCTTGAACCAAAATCTCGATGCCTAGTAGATTTCTCTTTGAACTAATAGTATAAAGCTTAATGGTAGGATTACAAAGACACAATATCAAAGGTCCTTCAAGCCTATTTTACTTGTTGTATCTTCGACTAGCTGGCGCTTGAGGCCTTTAGTGAACGGATCCGCCAGGTTCTCCTAACTCCGAACATCCACCACTAAAATTACACAATCCTTGATGAGATTGTTCAGTGCTCTGTGTTGAAGCCGCATAGTCCTCTTCTTTCCATTGAAGAGATTATTAGATGCTACTGCTGCAGCTGCATGGTTGTCGCAGTATATCGGTACAGCCAGAATCTGTACACCAACCATTGGAAGATTGTACATGAGATCCCGAAGCCATTCTGCTTCATCTGCTGCAGCTGCAAGTGCATAAAATTCAGACTCCATCGATGAGTGTGAGAGCATTGTCTGCTTCTTCGACTTCCACCATATGGCAGCTCCTCCCAATGAGAAAATATATCCTCCTGTGGATCTCTCGCACTCTTCTTCTGAGCACCAACTAGCATCACTGAAGCCTTCTACGACAGTTGGATCTCCGTTGTCGTAAAGTACAAACTTTTGAGTCTTTTTGAGGTATCTCGTCACCCTCTTCACAGCTTTTTAGTGTTCCATACGTGGGTTACTCGTAAATCTACTCAGCATCCCCACAGCAAAAGCAATGTCAGGCCTAGTGGAATTTGTAGCATACATCAAGCTCCCGATGAAGCTAGAATACTTCAACTGTCTGACATTTTTTTTCTAGTTTAGGCTTCAGTTTCTTGTCACACCTATATGGAGTATCGATCTGTCACCCTCACATTTTTCATCCAAGGGTAGTTTGGTAATTGATAATGGGTATTATTTATTTTAGGGTTATTTGTATTTAATATTGTGCATGCATGATTTATTTAATTTTGTATTAATTATTGTTTATTAGTTATAGTTGTTTTAGACTTGTGTAGTGGACCAAACTCAATTATTAGAATGCATGAACCAAACTTTTAGACTAGTTTAGATTGAGCCCATAATTAGGCCCATGGATTTGGAGGCTTGATTAATTAGTAAAACCATTAGACTAGAATCTTTCCTCCCTAATTAATTTTTTCATGAGAGGCCCCAAGGGATATTTGTGAATTTATACATTTCTTAGGAAGGGGATTACATGGCCGGCCCTTACTAGGAGGAGAAAGAGTGCTCTCATTTCATAATTCCCCAAATTCTATATCTATAACTTTTTCTCTTCCAAATTCCCCTCATTCCCTCATCAATTCTTTACCAATTCTTCACCAATCTCTTCCCTAATTTATTATTGAGGTTGCTAAACCAAGGATCTACAAGAAGGAAGCAAGGAGCAAGGAGGAGGAGGCAAAAATCTACAAGGAGAGGAGCTACTTGGTAATTGGGGACCTTTCATTGGAAAGCTATCTCCCAATAGGTACATTTCAGTTTTTTCTCTTCTAATAGACTCTAGATCTGATATTTAACTATGAAAAACCAACCCACATGCATAGGCTACCCATAGCAATTAGTTTTAGGTTCATCGGAGACCTACGGTGGAAGTTATGACCAATTTGGTACCAATTTTGGGGGAATTCCGAGATTGGCACATGTAGTGCTTGTCATTGGGTCTAATAGATCTAATTGATACTTGATTGCTTGTTTGTGACTAGTGTTGTATCTATAATTGGATACGTGTAGGCCGTATCTCGTCAATTTGATAAAACGGATTAATTTTGGGGTTTTTTCTCTAACACGGGGCCTTGTGCATATCACATTATGATACGGACATGTAGACACTCTAATTACTATATATATTATTCATAATTTATTTATTAGACTTGTTCGTGTCCTCCAGGATGCGTTTGGTTGTGTGTTGGAGCCGTATCGCAAGCTTATCATAGAGAAAGTGTGATACGGGTGCGATGTGCTCCATGTGTTTGTTGTTTGGCTCATTTTACTATACGTACATGTGTATTTACATATGTATATGCTATCTATGTATTATATAGAGTATATAATACTGTATTTTGGTGTTTGGGTATATGTGTGTGTCTATGTGTGTATATGCTAGCTTATATAGATATGTTAAATCTATATGTATAGGTATATATGTACATGGGTTGGCTCGTATGTATTTATTGTTGGTTTATATATGTGTTTATATATATGTATGTATAGACATATAGCTATATGTAAATATATGGGTACTTATATATATATATATATATATATATACGTAGTTATGTGTTGAGTTGTATTTATATATAGAGGTGTAGCTAGTTATCTATATGGGATAGCTATATATATGTGTATGTTTATTTGCATAGGTGTGTAGTATTTTAGTGTTTGTGCATTGTGTTGTGAGTGTGTGAGCTAGTGAGTGAGAGGATCGGGCAGTGTCAAATGAACACTGCAGCAAGGTAGCAATGCACTACAGCAGGGAGCACTGCAGGAGCGGGCAGTTCGGGTATTCACTGAACAGAGCACAGTGAAGTGATGCAGCAGCAGAGCACAGTGAAGTGATACAGCAGCCTATTTCAGTATGCAGGCAAGTTCAGCAACCTGTTTCAGTGTACAGGCATATTCAGCAGCTGTTTAGGTGCAGCAACTTGGGAAGGAGGCTTGGGCACAGCTGCAACCAGTGCACTGTGGAGTATCTGCACAGTACAAGTGATGCATAGTAACCGTACAGAATTCTCTGTGCAGGCATGCACAGTTCAGTTCAGTTTTAGTTAGTTTGTGCTTTGAATTTTAGTTTTGTTCATTGGGTAGATTTCAGCTTCTTGTATCAGTAAATAGGTAGTTAGTTGGTCTATTAGTTAATATATAGTTAGTTTAGTTGTTAGTAATTCATTAAGATAGATATAATTAGCTATTTGTAAGTGTAGAGATAAATATGTTAACAAACAGTTAGCTAGGCAGACTTTTGTTGAGAGTTAGTATATATAAATACTTGCATTAGTTGTTAGTAGCAGTTAGCCTATATATGTATTTTATAGTGTAGCTTGTATTGTTAGTGTACATTGGGTATGTTAGTAGTTATAGTACTTAATAGCTAGGAGTAGCAAATGGTTTAGTATTGGGGTTTAGGCATATGTTAGCTATATACAATAGGATTTGGTTTACCTCGGGATACCAAGTTATTACCAAGGTATTACCAAGGTATTGGGCCGATACCCAAGGTTTTGAGTTTGAGTATCAAGTTAGGTGCGATACGCATTGGTACAAGGCCAAGGTATCCTATTTAAATTGGTATTATAATATTCGACTTGAATATATATATATATATATAAAACCTTATTTTCATATTAAAAACTTGCGTATCTTAGGATACGGCTCTTTGAATGCATTATTGTGTGTTAGCTTAGCTAGCATAGCATAGTTTCAAAGTATATCGACTTAGTGAATTAGCATTAGACTCTTGCAACCTAGAATTTATTGGTTTAACTTAGAAATGGCGTATCGACCTAGAATTGCATTAATTTTACTTATTTTTATTCTAGAACATTGTATTGATGCAATATGCCGTATATAGGTTATGAGATACCAGCTTGGGCATCGAGAGACACACCTTGCTCAGGACTTCAGGCGAGTATATTTCTATGATTATTTTTAATTTATAATATTGTATATATGCATGTTCTAGAATTGTATACATTGATCCCGACACAGTGATTTCATGGACTGGTGCTATATGGATCCCGTCAAGAGGTGTTATCCCCTACCGTGTTCAGCGGGTACTCAGTCACATATATTTTATCGTGTACATCGGGTATTGACTTTTATAAATTTCTTGTGCATCTACTATTTCATGTGCTAGTATGACTATATCGTGTTCATGTACGTAACGTGTCGTGATTGGATCCATGAGTATTGGTTGGGGAGGGGGAGTAGAAGTTGGTTATGTGATCAAAGCCCTATTGATCTCATGTGCATGTCGATTATACACCTCACGTATAATGGAGTTACCTTTATACCTTATGTGCAACCTAAGCCGATCACATAACGAACTTGCACTCCAAATCACATAGCTAGTATTCTTGTTTTTTACTTACAGTTTATTTCCCGTATTTACTTTCCAGTTCTTATTGTGCTTATTGCCTGTTCTTCTGGTATTGTACATTCTTACTACTTGTGCATCTTATATCCTTTTCTATTGCTCGTTATATATGCTCGATTATGTATTTGAAACTGCTTTCAGAGGTATGTACTTCGCTCAAATCCTGACTGAATATATTTTTCAGATGATTGGCTAGAGGAGCTGTGTCCCACATATTACGGCCCTCAGGAGGGTGAGACTTTATAGGATACTCTCCTAGAGCAAGAGAACATAGTGCCAGTGACCGAGGAGGTTTAGTTTATGTTTGGTAATTTTGTATTAGACTATTCTTTCGTTGAGATTCACATTTGTATTATTCTTTCAGATTGTGGATTGTATCTTGTACCTTTCTTTCGCTATTCCATTCGTGCATTATTCTTCCTTAGTTTTTTTTGTGATTGAGATTAGTTATACTTGTGAGATACCATATTGTTCCTCCTTCTAGAGTTGAGATGATTGATAGGTACCATATTATATTATTGAGATGTTAGATAGTTAGAAATGACCCAGACAGCGTTCTACCGCCGATTCTGCGGCATAGGCTGGGCGTAACTACGTACTCGTGCCCGAATATCCGGGTGCGGGTCGTGACACAATCCATAGAAGATCTTGATATCCATAGCGTGTGAGCATCTTCTCTATGTAGTGAGATTGTGATAGAGCAAGCCCTGCTTTCGTCCGGATTATCTTAATCTCAAGGATGACATCTGCATCTCCCATATCCTTTATACTAAATTTAGACAAGAGGAACATCTTTGTTCTAGTGACACATTCTTCATCCATGATTAGGATTAGTATATCGTCCACATAGAGATAAACGATGATACCTCTATCGCTAGCGTGTAAACACACTTATCAGTTTTGCTGACCTTGTAGATATTTGATCTAATAACTTTGTCAAACTTTTTGTGCCACAATTTGGGAGCTTGCTTCAGACCATACAGAGATTTTACCAGTTTGCATACTTTTTCTTCAAGACCTTTGATGACAAACCCTTATGGATGTTGCATATAAATCTTCTCAGTCAGTTCACTATTCAGAAATATTGTTTTGAAGTCCATCTGATGAATCACCATTCTGTGAATAGCACCTAGAGAAATCAGCATCCTGATATTAGTCATCCGTGCAACGAGAGCATATGTATCGAAGTAGTCAACCCCATGTATCTGAGAAAACCCCTTGACCACTAGCCTGGCCTTGAACTTGTCAACAGTTTCGTCTGCTTTCATCTTCTTCTTAAAGATCCACTTGCATCCGATGGGTTTAGCTCCTTCAGGCAGATTGACTAACTTCCAAGTATTATTAGAAGTTATCGAGTCAAACTCGTCATGGATAACTTCTTTCCAGAAAATAGCATCTCTGATCTTCATTGCCCTATCATAGGTAAGCGGATCAGCTTCCACATAATAGGTAACAAAGTCTTCTCTGAAGTCCTTCAGCCTCCTCACTCGCTTTGCTCTCGGCTCAGCAGGTTCTGGTTCAAATATTATCTCATCAACTACTTCTTCTTCTTGGAATACTTCTCTCTAAGAGGTACTTGCCTCGTCTGTGCTAGTAACATTCTCTGGGACATCCGCGAGAACAACATTCTTGTGCCAAGCAAACTTGTCTTCAAAGAATTCTGCGTCACGAGATTCTATGATATGATTAGATTCGATATCAAGGAACCTCCGAGCATCACTCTTATCAGCATAGCCCAGAAATATGGTCTTCATAGTTCTTATTTCTAGCTTCTGAATCTTGAGGTCTAGAAGCTTCACATACACCAGACACCCCCATACTCGAATGACATTCAAGTTGGATCTGACCTTGAACCAGAGTTCATAAGGAGTAATGTCAGATATCGCGAACAGTACTATATTCAGAATAAACGTAGCTGCAAGCGTCGCTTCTTCCCAGAAACACTTTGGAAGTCCTGCTGTCAGCAACATGGAGTTCATCATCTCTGTCAGCGTCCTGTTCTTCCTTTCTATTACACCATTAGATTGGGGTGAATACGGAGCAGTCATTTCGTTGATAATTCTATGTTCTTTGTAAAATGATGTGAATTCCAAGGAACGATATTCTCCGCCTCGATCGCTTCTGAGTCTTTTAAGTTGTTGATCGGTTTAACGTTCTGCTTCAGCTTTGAAGTCCTTAAACTTCTCGAATGCTTCGTCTTTCGACTTGAGAAGATATACGAATGTGTACTTCGAGAAATCGTAAATAGAAGTGATAAAATAATTTATTCTGAATTTTATGGAGAATTGCTTGAAGTCACAGATATCTGAGTGTACCAACTCCAGAAGATCTGTGCTTCGGTTCACTCTTCTGAATGGCTTCCTGGCGATCTTTGTCTGCGCGCAGACCATATTTCTTCACCTTCTTACCCCCACATTTGGAGATAAGGCCTAGACTAGACATCTTGTTAATGCATTTATAATGCACATATCCTAGTCTATTAACTCAAGAGAATAACCAGAAGTAGAGACTGTATTGATACAAACAGAAGGAGTTACAAGCTGTAGTTTAAACATCCCTTCGGTATAGAAAGCTTTTTCAAAGTATGTTCCTTTGTAAGACATCACCATCTGACCGGCATTGATATACATCCTCAGGCTCATCTTGCACAACAGACTCCCAGAAACCAGATTCTTGGTGATCATTGGTACGTGCTTATATTTTCCAGTATAAGTGACTTTTTATAAGTCAGCTTCAGCACTACCGTCCTGATCCCCAACACTGCAACTTGAGACTTATCCGCCATCGAGACTTTCTCTGATCTAGGCTCTTATTTGGCGAACAACTCCTTCTTAGAGCACACGTGGCAAAATATACCAGTGTCCACCCACCAGTCAGTGTTTACGCCAAGTGACTCAACCTGCGCAATCATAGCAATTAGGTTAAGCTCACCTTGCTCTTTTGGTTTAGGCTTCAACCTACAGTCGCTCTTGTAGTGACCCTTCTTGCCATAGTTGTAGCATATCACATCAGTCTTCGACTTTGGCTTGAACTGAGCCAACTTCACCTTCAGCTGGTTGAAGTCCTTCTTCTTCTTCTTCTTGTAGGAAAATTTTTGCTTCCCTTTAGAGTCACTAGCATGTACCATGTTGGCCTTATCCAACTGCTTGGATAAGGAGTCCAATTTCAGTTGTCCCATGGCTTCATCTTTAATGTGAATCCAGTAAAGAAGATCTTCGAGCTGGATCTCTATCTTTTTACGGTACATGTTAGTCTTGAACCTGATCCAGCCTGGAGGAAGTTTGGTAACGATAGCCCCTACCATAAATTTGTCTTCCTGCTTCATGCCTTCTTCCTCCATTTTCTACTACATCTTCAAAAGTTTATTAACTTGTGGTAACATCACATTGTCGTCCTCAAATTACAAAGTAAAGAACTTCTCAACGAGATAGATTTTAAATATTTTCTTGTCAGTTTTATAGTGCTTCTCAAGATATTCCTAGACATCTCTTGCCTTCTCCTTCTTGCTGTAGGACTCTGTCATCAAGTCATCCATAGCATTGAGAATCAACAACCTGCAGAGGTCGTTATTTTCCTTCCACTTGGAGTGCGCATCCTACGCCATACCAACTGCAAGCTCTCCTCCATCTTCAAGAATGATAGGATCATGATCAACCAATACATAAGCAACTTTGACAAGACGAAGATTCGAGGATATCTTCCTCTCCTAAATATTATAGTGTTCACATCAAACTTCTCAAGCTTGTGAAAGCTAGTATCGAAAAGGTTTGAGCGGTTATCCATTCTAACTCGGATCTTGTCTTGAGATTGTTTATCCTGAAGTTAGATCAAAGAAGAAGAGATCACCACAAATTAGAGACTCACACAATAGTTCGTCTTTACAAACTCCAGAAGAGAATTTGGTGCACTGAGATTCACACAAGAGTTCATCTTCAATGACACACAACCCCATAGAAGCACTAAACAAGGAACATGTTACAAACTGACAACCCAAAGAAAATGCGAAACATAAAATCTTTCTTCTCTTTACGTTCGCAGACGCTACACCGAGAAGAACGGGAACAAGAACAGAAAAATACAAAGAAGGAAACTCTTGCTGGGGTGATCAAAACCACCAGAGCTCAAGGCAAAATTTGTGCTATACAATATCTGCCCCCAGGATCCAGCAAGTTCACACGAGAACTTCTGGAACGCTCTTGGTCACCTTCGGATCACTCAAAAAAATCCTTTGGAAGGATGCTAAAAATTGTCGCAGGTCCTGCTGGTGCTTTCGGTTTTGTCTCTCTCCCTCTCAAATTTTTCCCACAACTAAATGAAATAGGAGAGCCACTATTTAAAGAGGATTTCAGCTTCCATGCGGCCTGGAAAAAAAATCAGGTCGCATGAGCCCCCTGCGTCGTCAGGCGCAAAAAACTGCAATCGTTGCAACCGTGTGGCACAGAGAGTGAAACTAGGGCTAGTTGAATCCAATTAGAAATAGAACACGACATTTTATTTAATTATATAATATTTATATCACCTAGTAAACCTTATCGTTGCTTCGATAATTGGAGCACTACACTAGCCCTTGCCTTTTTATAAATTTTATATCATTGTCCTAGACATGCCAGTCATCTATTCTGACCTTTGTGTAACTTATAATTATGCTCTCTTGTGCTACATTTTAGTCGCACAATATTCGTCGCAGACGTTTGTATTTAATTCTAAATAAATTCAACTATGTATCCTTGTGCGTTCCAATCAAAATTGGAGACACAATTTTGACCCGTTTTATGTAACCCAAGTTATGATAATATTCTATTCTGAGCCATCTACGTCCATGACACTTGTGTCCCACCTAAATTTAGTCCCATATACTTCTAATTAATCCAAGAACACCTTGTGCATTAATTTTAATTAATTTAATCTAATTTCCATCTTTGTGTAATTTTCTAAATTGTTGGGCGCTTTTATGCCAAAAGCACATTGAGGTGTCCACACCATGGGCAATACATGAAGAAACCCATTTTCCCTTCATTATTTGGTCATGTGAATTTTCTTCATAATTTTTGTAGTGTGTAGCAATCACCATCACCCCCCTCATTTAACCCTAGCCTTGCATTTTAAACAATAAAAATTATAACCCTCCAAACATCCCCATGTAAGGCCAAGCCCATCCCAAGAGGATGTTGACCAAAGCCCACCTTCCTAGGTCAACAAAACCCCAAATTTTACATGTATAAATAATCACCTTCCCTATTTTTTTTATCCATATTAGAATATCCAAACCTACCTAGCCGACTACACCCTCCCTTCCTATTCATCTCCTCCTCCCCTTTCCTGCGCAGAACCGACCGGAGCCTCGCCGAAGACCTGCCGGATCTGACCTGAACCACCACCTGCTCTCTTCCTCATCTCCTCCTCTTTCACTGCCCCCGCCTGAACGAAACACCACCACCACCATTGCCATCTCCCTCTTCATCTTCTTCCTCCCGACCCTGCCGGAGCCCATGCCAGAGACCCGCCGGACTCGACCATGATGCCCCGCGCAGCCGCCTCAACTGCTGCCCTCCACCAGATCCTCCTCGACTGGACTCCGTCCTCCTCGTCGACTTCCTCACGTCCACGTTCTTCTCCCCGCTCGCCTACATCGGTCTCCCCTTCCGGCCGTTGTACCCCGTCTACGACTCGACGGAGCCGACTCCCCCGCCTCTGCACACCACCACCATTACCACCATCACCACTACCCTCTTCTTCTACCTCCGTCACTGCACAGCATGACCCCCCTCCCTGCCATCCACCAGCAGCGCAGCAGCCTTCCCTCGACAACTTCACAACCTCCTCCCATCTTCAGTCATCCCGACATCCACGATCTCCCTGTTCTCCTCCCCGACATCCTCAACCCGAACACCATCCACTCCTCGACAACTTCGACTTCAGCTCTTTCCCATCCCTGTCCTCCTTCCTCTCCCTGCTCAGCCTTCTCCTCCCTGCCGGACTCCGGCAACCTCCGGCCAGCAACCTCCCATCATCTCCTTCATCATCACCATTACCATTATAGTCATCATCACCATTAACATAATTATCAATTATCCCTATCATCCTCATCACCATTATCACCTAATCACCATAGTCATTATCACCCTTAGCAACCTCATTACCATCACCTCATCATCTCACCATCATCATCTCACCATCTCATCATCATCACCTCATCATCTCACTATCATCATCTCATCATTATTTCCATCACCTCAGCATCATCATCACCATCACCTAATCACCATAATTATCACCATCATTATTACCCTTGTCGTCATCATCAACATCGTCATCATCGTCGTCATTGTAGACTCGTCACCCTCGCCGAAGACAACCTGCAGTAGTCACCCCCGATTCTCGTGCCGTGCACGCTAAACCCGAGGTTCGAACATGTCCCTCTTCTCCTTTTTATGTGTGCTTGTGTGTATGCTATTAGGATATTAGTATTGCTTTATGACAGTTAGCGGACATCAGACCCTGAGTCGGTGAACCCAACTCATATATGTATACGTACGCGTATGCGTATATTGTTATATATATGTATTGTATAATTAAGTAAATGCTAAATAATAATTATGACTATATATGTGTACGACACTAGGACACCATGGATTTTGCCCGCATATTTACCTTGACTTTGTGACCTAAATATTAGGGAATTGTCTGCCTTGTGTATACCGACGTACTGGCTAGATAAGTGTTTGTTGACTGTCTGATTATGTACAGTATTTGAAGACGTGACACCCGCGTAATTAGACGCACATTTGATCCTTTTAGTCGATCAGTGTCACCCCTAGCGTACCCTCTGAGCCCAGTGTATTATGATTGTGTCTGTGCTATTGTAATGGCTGATATTGTATTGTATTATATTATATGTATATAGGACCCATTGGATTGTTCTGAGCGACTTCTGGAGCAGGTTATTGGTACTACGCAGCTTTCTTGCCAGGCAAGTATACCTTGCCATTGTATTATTATTCATATTCCATATGTTGCATGCATCTTTATTTCTGTTATTTAGTTCATGTATTTTAACTGCTATATATAAACTGCGCGTCCAAGGAAACTTGGGTTCAAACGACGGTGTCGTCGCGATCTATTTTTATTATGTATATGCATTGACCTTGTTTATGAGATCGCCCCATTATCATGAAGCATCATTAGGTTTTATTGGCCGTAACACAGCTGTTACACGAGTGTGAGTCTCATATAGATCACGGACTTGCGTGCAGGGTTTGGCCTCCTGTACGTATGGAATGTACGTTAAGGATAACTGCTGTTATAAACTTTGCATGCTAGTAGACTTGGCTGTTATTTGAGGTATTATCATGTCATGGATAAGACATGCTTAGAGCATGGGGTAGGAAGAACAAGAAGTAAGACGTGTGGGCTCCGTTATACTTTTCTTGTGTAACCCGTACGCTCCACCGGAGATGCGCGATCATGATGACCACTATATATTATATATTATCAGGCGGCCTCTTCCATTCAAAAGACGACATACTTTTTAGTCCCCTGAATCTCCAAGAGAATTATGCCAATCCCATTTTATCCAGATAGCCCACGCGTTGGGAAAGTTATTCTTAAACTGCATTCACATAGACGGTTAGGCGATCCATTAGATGTTTATTTTATAGTATTTATTGGCGTACTTCTATGTATCTTGTTATGTCCTCTGAGGACCTGGTCCCTTTACAGGTGTAGATGTTCATGAGTATTCGCAGGAGCGCAGATCCGGACTTGCTACTTATGTTTTGAGGAGGTCTTCTCTTCGAGTCTCAGTGATTGTTAGTTGTTGTACTTATATTATATTTTCTTTTATATTCTAGTTCGGCAGTAGATTTGTTTCCATCCGACTATCATCCTCTGATACTTCATATTAAGTTTAGTTACATAGCTATTGGTTATTTATCTATTTATAATTTCTGTGGATGAGATTTAGTTATACCCTGTGACTTGTGACATATTTACTACTTGTGAATTATTGTTCATAATATAGCGTACGCATGTGTTATGGTTTCCATATATTGGAGTTGTCATATACATTGCGGCTGACATACTTACGTGCTCCTAGTCCTACGTATTTTGGGACTGAAACGTGACATATTTTTAGTGGTGGCCCATGCAGGCTGAGAGCATATTGTCTCGGTTACGTTACTGTACCGAGCAAGCCTGCACCTAGGATTAGAGTATAGGATCTCATCCATATTTGACTATGACTCATCTTCCTTCCAATCTGTTCTATTTGAATAACTGCATCCTGCTTGATTCATGTGCTTCCCTAATAGTTCATTGAGTGTAGCCTTCTGCTAGAATATAAGAATCCTTGTTGTTAGGATGATAATTAGGGTAATATTCCTATTAAGAATACAACTAGAGTATTGACATATCACTAAGTTTAGAATATCTAGTGAACCCTAGCATCCAATACCTATAAATTAGATGACCATTATCCCTTGATATATTTATGAAAACTGGAGAGTAGTATAGACAATACTAGAGTTAGTTATAAATTTAACCATATTGTTGACCGTGGTATTGAGGAACCAATAGAAATCCAAGATTGAATATTAGAACTGGACCTAACTTTTATGGTGAGATAGTATTAGAGAACTATAAATTTAGATTCTTGCCTTGAGATTAGCAGACTGTACCTTAGGAAGCCAAGAGAAATAAAATATAATATTTCCTTGATCATACCTCGAACATAAAGATTAGCATACCACCCTTCCTTAGGAAACCATGATCTTATCTAGAGTCTCTCTATTTTAATTTCATATCTTGTTCCTCTGAAACCTTAACGCTCGCTATTTGTGCGACGACTAAATTTATTTTTCTTCATCTTTCAAGTCATGCCACCTAACTCTTATGATTGTAGGCCAAGTGATTTTATTCTTTTATGTTAAGATATATAGTTGCTAGGATTATAGTTGTGAATCTTGAAGTTTGAAAGTATACGTTTAGTAGAACTTGATAAGTTGAGTATTCCTTTAGATTATAATTTTATGGTTATACCTTAGTTATAAATCATGAAATTTGTACCCATAACTCTATATAGGTTATATCCTCTTTCACTGGAGACCCGGTAACTTCTCCATTCTTAATATTAATACTTTATTTTATGAGCACTATGATTAAGACTTAAGATGACCATTACCTATATAATGCAATAGGATACCCTAATAAGTACCAAGATATTTTCTCGTAAACCCCAATAAGAGTTTCTACTTTATTTACAAGGACAATATTATTTTGTAGAAACCTCTAAATATAGTTATAATATTAGTTAATTATTTTAAGTTGGGTAGTATGCCTCACAACCTAGCATCACGTAGTTCTTTTGACCTATTATTGAAGTGTAACTGAATGACATTAATTGTATACTAGCATAAGACGATAGTGTTTATTCAGATTGTAGAACTTAGAGGCCCATACCCCTATTTGGTCGACTATCGACTTAGACAAGGAGTTAGTATGACAACTGTAGAGATTATAGAGTCTTATCTTCTTTATGAACTTGAATTATTTTGTAACCTCTCTCATCATAATCCAGCGTATTTATATTTTCTATACTACCTTGACTTATGCTGCTGTTGTAAAACCCCTAATCCTAAAAACCGTATTAATTTTTTATTAATTAATAATTTAATTATAGTAATTAGTGGCCAATTAGGAGAAATAGATTTTTAATAATTTTTATTTTAGGTGTTGGTGCACTTAGAGGATTTATGGGACCATTAGAAATTTTTCGAAATTTATTTCAGGTATGAGACCCCTTGAGCAGTTGCTAGCTTAATGTTATGTATTAGTGTAATTCTAAATTTTTTTCTATGAGTAAATACGTATATATAAATATATATATATACATATATATTTTAAAGAAATTTAGAAAAGAAAAAAAAAGAAAAGAATCTATTAATAAACTAATACTATTACTACTTATACTAATAAACCATTACCTACCAAACCACTTCTTCCTATCAACCCAAACAACTAGCAAACTACACCCGCCCACTCCTTTTTTATAAGCAGCCGCCCCTTGCAATGTAGTAGCCTTTGGTATTAGAATAGCAGCATCTCCCCTTTTGGAACAACAGCAAACCCATTAACCCTTTAGCCGCGATTACAACCCCCCCTTCTCTCTCTTCATATATATATATATATATATATATATATATATATATATATATATATATATATATATTCTATTTCAATAAAATCCTAACCCTAAAATCATCCAAACCCTTCATCTTCCCATCTAGACCTAGAGAGCGCTGCCACCGCAGCCGGAGAACCCCGCCAGGCCGTCCAAACAAATCCCGACGACCGCGACCCCACGCACTGCAGAATTCCGCAGCAAGGTACCTGTGTTCCGGAGTTGTTTTTCGTCAACTCGCTCAACCAAATGCCACTCCGTCTTCATCGGTATGCTCACCCCATAACCCTCTTCCATATCTGTGTGTTAGTAGACCTCGAACAACGCGTAACCATAGGCAAAAACTACGCCAAAGTTGGCAAAAATAGACCAAATTCTGGGATCGCAGAAAACTGCGGTGACCACCCATGTCTCCGAGTTCGTATCTCCCACCACAGAGATCCGAATTCGATGATTCTTTTTTGTATGTGTAGACCACTTGACCTAGTTTAATTTCTGTTAAATAACCCTAGATTATTAACTACTGTAGACAGAATTAAATTCGTTAGAAAATCCCACGAACACACTTTTCCAGATTTCCAAAAGTTGTGAAACGGAGCGCGCCCCGCCAAACGGGACCGCCCCACCATGTACCAAGTGTACCAAACGGTGCACGCAGCATAACCGGACACGTAAAAATTTATAAAAACTGATTCGGACCCGTGTGCGCACCGGAGTCAGCCCATATCCGCGGACACACCCCGTGTCGCAACTTTTGTAGAAGTCGTGCGCATTTTGTGCACGCTCGTCAGATTATGACGAAACTTATGCCACTGGACTCATGGTATCGCGCTGGTCCTGTGACACATTTTTTATGCAATTCTGAGACAGTTGACCAAGTCGCCAATTGGTGGGCCCCACAGTTGACTTTTTGGACAAAATTGTGTTCGGCCCATCGAAATCTATATTTGGACATACCGTTGGGTTCGTATTGACATCTAGAGTTTGTTTAACCTATAATTTGTCCCATTTAGAGATTGTTACCCCTGGCACACTTTTCGGTGCAAAGTGGGCCACATGTGGACCTCACTATTACACGAAATTATCGTTTTGCCCCTGTGTCCAAATTGGACGAAAGTGAATACTTTCTAGCTATTTTGCTTATTCTGGGAACATTGGTGATGTTTATTTCAGCATCCGGAGACGTTCATTCTGAGGTCGCAGCTTCTACTCTTGGTGTTGACATCAGGACATTATATTTTTGCAGCTTTCTTACCAGGCAAGATATCTTGCCAAATTGCTTACAGTATTTTGCAAAATTCTGTAGATTGAGCCATTTTGCATCGTCTATGATTCGGGACCCAGGATATCGAGCCCAAAAGTTTAGAAAGGGACAGACGAGAGAGATTAGGTCACGTACTTCTGGTCGTCGTACCACTACCTTTGAGGGTATCTTGATGGATGCCCAGATTGCAGAAGAGGATCTGGATCTCAGGCCTAAGAGGAGTCACAATACTTTTGGATATACGAATGGTAGCACAAGACCGGCCAAGCATTCCCGTATTCAGTACCAACAGCAGTATCAAGTACCAGTTCATATTCAGCCATGGACATTTCAGCATCCACAGTAGTACCTGGCACCAGTTCATATTCAGCAACATCCATGGGCGTATCAGTATCAACAACAGTACCAGGCACCAGTCCGTGTTCAACAGGATCAGCAACAGCCTCCGAGAGAGACACAGCAGACTTGTCATTTCTGTAAGAAGCCAGGTCACCTTTGGGAGAGCTGTAGAACGAGGCTAGGACTTTGTTTGCACTGCGACGCTGCGGGACATCGAGTAAGGGATTGTCTTCTAGCCCCTTATCTTCCCGGCCAGCGTGCAGTTTCAGATTATAGAGATCCAGTTAGGCTACCAGTGGAACCGTATATTGCTCAGCACCCGCGAAGAAAATCATCCCAGCAGGGCGGGGCACTTGCGATGACGGTCGAGGAGACCGATACTGCAGGTAATGTGTTAGCAGGTTCTGTTCTTTCCTTCCTTCTGTCCCTCTCTATTTGATTGATTGATTGATTCCTTAGTACAATAGTTGTATGCATGATTTTCTTGTTAGAATATAGTTAGTAGTACACCCTGATACAGAGACTTCAATACCATGACAAAAGATACTATGACCGTACATATTCCCCTTAGGTTGCATGTTGTATGATTGTAGGAAAGATTTTTCTTAGACCATGATTATCGGAGTTTGACTATGACGAAGATTCATGAAGGGGTTTTGACTTGACAAAAAAGACAAGATGATTAAATTCGAGGATAAACATCGATTTAAATAAAGGGTTAAGAAATTAACATGGCATAATTATTTGTTTATTAATTCGAGTAAGATTATGATATGATTAAATTGGTTATTAAAATTTGGAAATTTTGGGAGATTATCATTATATTTATTTGACTGCAAGTTATGAATTTTTAAATTTTATATTATGGACGATATTTGGAGAATCCATAAGTATCGCATTGTTGAGTACTTTGAGGAAAAGGAAAACCGAGGAATAAGATCATGGATGGATTAGTGTTTGAATTCAATTTTAGGACGAGATTAAATTATATATATATATGCATTGATTAAAATCAAATTAGAGGAGTAGATATTAAATTCCGAGTATTGAATTATTAACTAAAAATTTTGGGGAAATTTTTGATAAAAAATGGACTTTAATTTTTTATTCGAGGATTTTCAGGAATACGATAATTACAGAATTTTAAATTGTTAAAGGACATTGTGGATTATTACCTGATTTCGTGGTTGATGAATTTAAGCCCTGAGGAAAAATAATAATGTGTATGAATAAACACTACTATGAGGATTTTAAATTTTGAGGACAAAATTCTTTTAAGGAGGGTAGACTTGTCACTACCACGTTCCGAAAACAGGAGTATTTTTGACTTTTTATAATATTTAATATTATGGTAGTTACAATTAAGTAATTGCATGATAGTATATTTAATTTAAATAATTATGTGAGATGTGTAATTAAATATAGTATTATATACAGTGTTCATTTATGATTGAGCTGGTAGACTTGACCTAGAAGCCCAGTAGACGAACACCTGTCAGAATTATGGGATTATGTGGTTAATTGTTTTATTTAGAATTAATTTATTGGAGGTTGTAATTAACTACCATAATTTTATTTAATTATTGCGCCCTGCCCTTGCTTCGATAATTGGAGCGCTATCCTAGCTTTTATCTTCCAACAAATTTCACAATCTTGCCCTAGACATGCCCGCCTTCTATTCTGTTATTTTTGTAACTCATAATATAGCTCTCTGTACCTTATTTTTAGCCGCACAAAAATCGTCGCGGATGTTTATTTAAATTCTAAAATAAATTTCAACTTTGTATCGTTGTGCGTTCCAATCAAAATTGGAGGCAATCTTGACCTATTTTTCATGCGACCCAAATTAGGGAAATATTCTGTTCTGAGTCTTCTTCACTAATGGTATTGATGACCCGACCTGATTTTGGCCCCATGTACTCCTAATTAATTTTAGAACACAACTTGCATTTATTTCTATTTAAATTGAGGATACCATTTTATCTGATTCCGTAAATCCCGGTTAATTCCAGTACCCTGCTATTTGAGCCTGTACGACACACACAACGCCCCCTCACTCTGCCAAAATGCCAAATACGAATCGCCCATCCAATTTTCATCATTTTATGCATCTGTGCAAATACCCAAATTTAAGGGAGCTAATTTGCAAATTTGCGTTTGGTGTCAACACCCCATTAGTTCAACTAAATGGAGAAGCCCAACATTGACTAGTCAACACCCTCATTCCCACATAAAAAATTCATTCATGTTTAATCTTGGCTATTCATTAAATGGGTCAATCCTCACCTTTCATTCACACACCCTCTCTCCCTATTTAAAGTCACCTCATCATCACCCTTCCCATCACAAGCCCTAATCCCCAAAAACCTAGGTTTTCCCACCTCCTCACAAGCCTCCACCCTCAAACGTAGGCTTCCCATTTTTTTTCTCTATTCTTTTTCTTTTCTTCTTCTCTTCTTCTTCTTCTTCTTCTTTCCTTTAGATTTTTGAAATGTAAAAGAGAGAGGGAAACCCAACCCCTCACTCACTGTTCACTCATCCCACACCCGGCCGAGCCCATCCTCCCCCGGCGGCCCTCTGTCTGCTCCGGCCGGCCAAGCTCGGCCCGCTGGCTGCAGCTCCGGCCCGTTGCTCAGCCCCCGTCGGCCACCAGAGCGACGACAACTCCCCAGCCGAGCCCCCGTCCACCGTGAGCTCCCCGACTCCTCGCTGCAACTGCACCCCGACCTTCGGCCTGCCCCCGACCCAGCCGAGTCCCCCTCCACTGTTCTTCACCCCTCCCGGCGGCTTGCTCATCCTCCGACCCGACCCCGTTGCTAACCCTGGCCTCACTGCTCACCTTCTCCGGCGACCATCTACAATCACCACCACCACCATCTACAATCACCACCACCATCACCATCTACCACCCCATCACCATCTATCACCACCACCACCATCTTCTATCACCATCCCCCAGTGCGGCCAGCTCCCAGTCCGGCCATCTTTCCGGCCAGCCGACCCCAACCACAGTGAGCTCTGCTCTTCTTCCTCTCCCTCCTTCTATATGTATATATATATATATATATATTTTTTTTTTCATATACGTATATACGTATATGTGTGTGTAGGCATATACGTGTGTATACGTATTAAATAATATTTTTAATATGTATTTTTGGTGTATATATATAAGTAGTTTATATATATATATATATGTTATATTGATATGTAAGTACATATATACATATATATAAACATACTTTGGTATATGTATAAACATATATATATGTATGTATTTTAGTATAAATACGTATAGATGTATGATATATGTTAATGTATGTATATAGCATATTCTTTGTGTATATATGTTTATTATGTATATATACATATATATATATCGCGTATTTCTCTACTTTTATATATATGTATTCAATATATATATATTGTGTATACGTATTAAATAGTAAATGTTAATATGTATTAAATAGTAAATGTTAATATGTATTTTGATGTATATATATACGTAGTATATATATAATTATTTTGGTATATATGCATATATATATATATATATATATATATATATATATAGTTAAGTTAATATGTATTTTGGTACATGTATGTATATTAGTTTATATATATGTATAAATACATATATTCTTATAATGGGAGTAATGTATATTTTTCACATAAACATAAATAATATATATTTCCACTTATGTACATACAGTTATACCTATTTTGTATATACTTTGGAATAACCATATATATGTATTATATTTAATTATTAATAATATGTTTAATTGATGAATATACTAGATGACCCTAGTTGACTAGTGCCATACCTAGCACGGCCCTGAGTTCGATGTTTTTGATTGTGTGTTAGTGTAGCATCTGATACAAGTGTTATTATTGTGCTATGTCTATAGGACTGTTGGTTCATCCAGGCGATACTCTGGAACAGGACATCAATATTTACCAGCTAAGGACCCAAGGCAAGTACATTTCTCTGATAATTTCCAATTGTTGATAATTTCTATAAGTTCAATAATCTAGAACTATTACATCTGAATCATTGACACTGTGCTACACGGACTAGTATATAGCTTGGATCTGCAGTCATAAGATGTTTCATTGATTATCGTATTGACATTGTACATGACATGTATATTAGACAACGTACATGATAGATTGGACTTGCTCGTGTATCGTGACGTATCATGGTTGGATCCACAGTACTAGTTGGGGGCGGGAAAGTAGTTAGTAAGAAATATGATCATACCCTTTATACAGTATAGAACAATGTAAGTGTTAATCATACTCTTCACATGTGATTAGCCAGGCCCTATAGCTCTCGTACATGTTCCCAAACCGATCACATTTCAAAACTACTATTTTAAAGACATAGAATAGATTACAGTTCTCTATTTTTAGATCATATACTACATCACCCGTATGTGATCCTGTACCTTGTTCTCTCCATTTCATATATGCACTGACTGTATCACATTGCCTATTTTTGCATGTCTCTTTACATTGCCTGTCTCTCTATTTTGCCATTATATTATTTCACTGTCCTCTCAGTATCTAGCATCATCTGTTTATTGCTTTATAGTCCTTTTCAATTAAATGGAACTATTATTAGAGATTGTACTTTGCTCCTTCCTGACTGGAAATATTTTTCCAGACTATGCCTTAGAGGACCGGTGTCCGACACTTTATGGACCATATGGTGAGTAGCTGCAACTTGGGCTTGGATAGTTTAGTTGTGATTTTGGGAGGTCTAGCCGGAATCACTAGTTTTTCTAGTTAGTTTTTTAGCAGACTATTTGGTACCGGATTTGTCTCCGGCATTTTTATGAGACATGGATAATTGTTGAGTAGATTATTACTTTAGACTTGTGTTGTATTTAATTTTAGTTGTTCGATATCTTATCGTGCTGTAGTCATGTGATTGAGTATGTGTTCGTATTAATTTGTGTCATCCGTGCCTCCTTATGGAGATTGGATGTTTGTGTGAGATTGGCTAAAAAGTATCATGACCTTGACAGCGTTTGTCACTACCACATTCTGAAAACAGGGGTATTTTCGACTTTTTACAATATTTAATATTATTGTAGTTATAATTAATTAATTGCATAAATAGTATATATTTAAATTAAATAACTGTGTGATGTGTACTTTAATATATTATATTATATATAGTGTTCATTGTGTTTATGATGGTAGACTTGACCTAGAAGCCCAGTAGATAAGCACCTGTCGGAATTGTGGAAATTTTGTATTTAACTATTTATTTAGAATTTAATTCTTGGAGTTGTAATTAATTACTGTATTTTAATTAATTATTGCGCATTGCCTTTGCTTCGATATTTGGAGCACTATCCAGACTTTTGTCTTCCAACAAATTTCACAATCTTGCCCTAGACATGCCCGCCTTCCATTCTGCTATTTTTGTAACTTATAATTATGCTCTCTGTGCATTATTTCTAGCCGCACAAAAATCGTCGCGGACGTTTATTTAATAAATCCCTATTTTGCATCGTTGTGCGTTCCAATTTAAATTGGAGACAATCTCGACCTATTTTTCGTGCGACCCAAATTAGGGTAATATCCTGTTCTGAGTCTTCTCCAATATTGGTATTGATGACCTGACCTGATTTTGGTCCCATGTACTCCTAATTAATTGTTGAACACAACTTGCATTTATTTTTATTTAATTTGAGGATACCATTTTATCTGATTCCGTAAATTCCAATTTAATTCCAGTGCCCTGCAAATTGAGCCCATACCGATCATACAGCGCCCCTGACCCTACAAAACACCGGACCCCGAATCGCCTGCCAAATTTTCATCATTTTATGTGTTTGTGCAAATACCCAAATTTAAGGGGGCTAATTTGCAAATTGGCATTTTGTGTCAACACCCCATTGTTTAAAACAATGAGGGAGCCTAATAATAATTTAATTAAATCTCTCACCCTCACCCACATGAAGAAATTCTTCATGTCCAATCTGGACCCCTCATTTAAAGGGGGTCAATCACAACCCTTGATTTAACACCCTCTTACTATTTAATGTACTATCAAGCCCTAATCCCAAAAATTTAACCTAGGGAAACACACCCCCAAGCTTCCCCAAACCGTAGCCCCCGTTTCTTATTTTTCTTCTTCTTTTTCTCCTTCTCCTTCTTCTTTTATTGAAATTCTTCATTTGAATTAAAGAGGGGGGGGGGAACACTATTCATCCCCCATCACCACTGTTCACCCCCGGCGGCCTTCTCCATCCGGCGGACCGCTGCTGTCCTCCGACTGCTCTTTCTCCCATCATTCTCCCTCCACCTACAATCTCCTCCGCGCCCGGCGACGCTCGACTCCGGCGGCCCTCTTCCCGTCTGCTCCTTCGCCACCCCGCTGCTCAGCGTCCGGCGACCCCCTTCGACTCCGGCCTATACTCCGATAGCCGACCCTGGCCTCTGTTCAGGCTCCGCCGCCTCGTCTCGACGGAGTCCACCCCCACTGCATTCCGGCGGCCAACTCCCCGGTGGCCAACCAAGCAAGCCGACCACCTCCTGCTGCAGCATCCGCCCGGCCTCCTCAGTCCGGCGACCCCGCTCCCTCTGCTCTTCAACCTCCTCCCCGGCCATTGCTCCGGCCTGCCGACCCTGCACTACCCCGGCGGCCGCTGCTCTCTACATCAACACCACCACCTCCATCTTCATCATATAACACCACCACCATTACTCCCCCGCCGGCCAGCTCTCCCTCCGGCGAGACTCCGACCCCATCACAGTAAGCTCCTCCTCCTCTTTTTCCTTTCCCTGTAATACATGTATATGTGTAGTTTATATAATGTATAGTAATGTACATAATGAATAGAGAACATTTGTAATTAATGAATGGTGTACAGTGTATATAAATCAATGTAAGGTATAGTTTACATATAATTGGCATATGCATATATATATAAATACGTATTTTAGTATATATATATATATATATATATATATTATTGTTAAATTGGTATATATGTATATCTGTATTTTGTATATGTAGGTAATTATTAATTTGGTATATAAATAAATATGCACATTTATTTATATATATATATATATACTTGTTTTGGTATTTTGGTTTATATATATATATGTATTTGAATACATATATGGTATAAGTACATTTCATTAGTGTATATATATATGTATAAGAAATAACACCTGTATATTTTGTCACCTATATATATACAGTACATAAATCTATTTAATGTATAAACACTTATATATATATGTGTATATATGATAGTATAACTCATAAGTGTATTAATTTAATTATTGGTATATGTATATTTATGCTTTTGTATACATACTTAGTATATTTTAAAATAACTTGTAAATGTATACACATGTATTTTGTATACCTACTTAGCATATTTTTAATATATAAAATTAATATATAGGGTAAATATATTGTTCAACCTATATATATATATATATATATTATACATGAATTAAAAGGTACATATATATTGTATATGTATTTATTTTTGGTGCAAGTAATATTGTAGGTGTTAATGTTAGTTAAATAGGTATAATGTGTTATAGATGTCTGTCTAACTAGACGACCCTAGTTGACTGAGTTCCATGCCAGGCATAGCCCTGAGTTAGGTATTTGATTGTGTGTGTAGTATAGCATCTGATGCCAATGTTGTATTTGAAATATTTTTAGGACTGTTGGTTCCTCCAGACGGTACTCTGGGACAGGACATTGACATTACCAGCTAAGGACCCAAGGCGAGTACATTCTCTGATTAGTTTCTAATTTATGATATCTCTTATGTTCACTGTATCTAGTGTAAATATCCATGTTCTTGACACGTTGGTTACACGGATTGGTATACACGGATCTCGTCATGAGATGTTATTCCTTATTCATGGTGTAGCTGGTACAAGACTTGTTTCCTTGTTATCTTGTGCATGTACAAACACTGATTCCCGGGGAGACTTGCTACCTTCCTGGGGAATCCCGTACCATAGCGTACCATGATTGGATCTACTATACCAGTCGGGGGTGGGGAGTATTTTAGTGTAGATATGTGATCAAACCCAACTTTCTATGCATCATAGCTCACCCCACATCTCATGTCGGGTGCGGCCTGACCATCTCCATGCTTCATAGCTGTTACGTGTGATTAGCCTGACCTCTACATGCATCATAGCTAACCAACGGTTAGCCTGACTTTACAAGAATCATAGCTAATCACATGTAACCAGCCTGATCAAGTTCCCAAGCCGATCACATGTTAAAGCTAGTACTCACACACTTAGTCATAGAACTCTTGCTCATGGACATATTGTTTCTTTTTCTGCAGTTACTTACAGTATTTCCAGTATTTCTTTCATTGTACATATCTTGTACCTATACATGCATCTGGTATATTTCCATCTAGAACTGCTACATAGTTTATGTCATTTATATAGAACTGCTATTTAGAGATGTACTTTGCTCCTTCCTGACTGGAAATATTTTTCCAGACTGTGACCTTAGTAGACTGGGTTCTGACACACTTGGGGATTGGAAGTTAATGATTGCAGGTATGATTATTTTGTCGTTAGACTTGTCTTGTATTTCTTGCTTGCCTTGATATCTCATCGTGCTTTAGTTTATGTGATTGAGTATTTCTAGCATTATTTTATGATACCCACGTCTCCTTATGGAGTTGGGTATTCACGTGAGTTGATTAGATAGTTACATGACCTAGACAGCGTTCTACCACCGATGTTGCGGCGTAGGCTGGACGTACCCACGCACTCGTGCCCCTAAACCGGGTGCGGGTCGTGACACATTTTTAGTGGTGGCCCATGCAGGTCAGACTTCGCTAGTTGTGCGATGTCGTAGTAGTGCGACGTCATAGTTGTACTACTACGTGCCTGCTATAGAATATAGGACATAGGATACTAGGATGAGAGAGGATACTCAATCACAAATTCTTGAGAGATTCCTGGGATGATCCCTTGAGAATCTTATTATAATTTACAATTTAAATCTTTCCTTGTTTCCGTCCACTTTCGCTTGTTGTTATTGAACTTGATCCTTATTGATCAGTTATTAAATTAAATTTTTGGTATCATTGTTAAGTTTGATTCTTGTTGACCAGTTGTTAACTTTAATTCCTGGTATCGTTGTTGAGTTGATTTCAAATTGAGATGAATTTTACGGACTAGAATTTATGGTATCATCTGATGACATATATTGATGAGGACAGTGAGAAAGGTAAAACGTCTACTTTGGTTATGGACCCTAGAGTTTATCGCAGCCATATTAGCTGTGGTGACGAGAACGTAGGAACCTGACTTTGATGTACATACTATAGTTATGAAGCTTAGAGTCTTTCGCAGCCATACCGGTTGGCGTGGCGAAGATTCTAGATGACGTGATTATAGAGTTGCATACCTTAGTTACGGAACCTGTCGTTTATCGCATCTATGCTTACTGGCGTGGCGAGGATTCTGTGTATCATGATTTCTGACAGACGTGTATGATTATCAGGTTGTATCTTAAATTGGTTCTTAAAATATCATCTCAAGACTTATCTATTTCTGTTATTCCAGGACTTTGTTCCATCGCTTCTTTTCTTTACTAGCAGTAAAGATACCTTCTGTCCTCAATCCAATTCCTTTTGAGCTTCTATTCCTTGAGGGTTCCTTGTTAAGTATGATAATTAGTGACTTATAATTTTGTTTGTGTCTTGTGTTAGTATTGGTCGAGTGTTGTTAGTGAGTTATAAGTGTTTCCTAGTTGGACATGTGAGCAGTAGGCCTTGATCTAGAATTAACCCATAGCATAGTACCTTATAACAATGGTTCTAGGATAAGGTCATTAGAGACTGTGAGTAGAAGGAGAGTATAGAGTATCAGTGATAGTTCAAGAGTTAGTATCAGAACCAACATACCCGTCCTGGATAATCATGATTATGCAATTGGATGATCTACGTGAACATTTAAGTATCCAAGAAATTATGTTAAGAATTAATGGAGCATGTCGTTCAATCTGATAATTGATATCGGGTGTGTTAAAGGTAAAGAAATTTATATGCATGAGGAGATATAATGAGGTATCATGAGTAGAGGAATATCGGAATAGGTAATGAAGATGGTGAAGCGTATCACAGATTAGTGTAACAGGCTATGAAAGGTTAAAAGGAAATACCTATACAACCATCGAGATGAGGAACCATATACATGCCCATGAGAGTAAAGAAACATGAGTGTTATAGTAGATACATGTAATCATGAGTTATAATGAGCTTGATGAATGATCCATTAATGAAGCTAGTGATATAATACCAAGAGTGCTAATGATTCTATATCGAGGATTAGTCAAGAATGACGTTAATAACAGTAAGCACTCTGTGTGATGATAATTAAATGATATACCAGTTGACATAAATTGAAAATCATGAAAGAAATTACAGGTGATGATAACTTTGATCAATGGAGAAAATAGTGCAAGTGATTTAGGCAGTACAATTTTAGTACACAGTTATAGACACTAGATGCATTGAGTGCACCTTGAGTATCAGAGACCGTGAGCACTGATATGTACATTTGTGGAGTTATAAATTAAAAGGTGGAAATACAATTTTATTTTAGAATAATTGAGGAGTTGAGATTACGTCATTAAATTTTGAGGATTTTGAATATGAATTCAATAAACATGGTTAAGGCTACAAAGATTTTAGAAGTGATTAAAAATTTTATTCGATGTTGAGTATCTGACTTTGAGGTGGCACCGCAGACTGACTTGGGTGTCCATCTAGAGTTGCATTAGAAAGGGTTTAGCACTTAGTATGGTGTTACACTTGGTGTGCACTGGAATGATGAGAAAATAGTGTGGACAATTGTAGTAGGAACGGGAACTGACAGAGAGTATGGTACTAAGGAGATAGAGGTATCAACTTGGATGCATTATTGAATCATGGTTATATTAGAGGTTCTTGGTATCAGGTTTGGTATTAATAAACAGGTGTGTGCCATATGGATATATTCATGGATTTTGTAGATTAATGATTAGTTGATATGGGTACCAGTGTACATGAATAGGAATTTGTTAGTGAATGTGCTAGAGTTAAGTGTTTGTTAGAGATAGTAGATACTACAAGTAATATGTTAGCAGGTTCTTTCTTTCCCTCCTAATGTTCCTTTTTTCGACTTTCGATTGATTGATTGATTTTCCTAGTACTGTGGTTCACATGCATGATTTTTCTTGTTAGAATATAACTAGTAGTACACCCTAACAGAGACTGAAATACCATGACAAAAGATACATGACCTATATATTTTCTTAAATTGCATGGCTGAAGGTAAAATTTTCTTAAACCATGATCATTAGGGTTTGACCATAGCAAAGATCTGTGACGAGGTTATGACTGACAAAAAAAAAAGACAAGAGGATTAAAGTTGTGGATGAGCATTAAATTAAATAAAGAATTTAGGGGTTGTTATAACGGAGTTGATGGATCATTGATTTTATAAAAATCGAGGTATGATTGAAATCCGAGGACAAACATTAACTCAAAGGGAGAATTAAGAATTTTACAGAGCCAAAAATTTGAGGATTTATTAATTTTAAGGAGGTCTTGATATGATTGAATTGATTATTAAAAATTTGAGAAATTTGAGAGATTATCATTTTATCAATTTGATTGCAAGATAGAAATTTTATATATTATGAATGTTGCATTGAAGATTCTGAAAGCATCGCATCGTTGAGTATTTGAGGAAAAAAAAATCAGGAAATAAAATCGTAAATGGAATAGTATCGAATTAAATTCTTGGGATGAGGAGTTAGATTGGAATAAGCATCAATTGAATTTGAGTTAGAGGAGTAAGATGATTGATGAGTGTTTAAAATTTAAATTGGGATACAGATTTTTAAATGTTATAAATATACATTGATTGGAATTCAATTGGAGGATAGGATATTGCAAGAATACGGTAATTTTAAAATTTTTGAAAATTGTGAAACGACAAGGTGGATAATTTCAGGATTTTGTGAGTTGTTGAATTTTACTATTTATGGAAAATAATAATGTGTATGAGTAAACACTACTATGAGGATTTTAAATTTCGAGGACGAAATTCTTTTAAGGTGGGTAGACTTGTCACTACCACATTCTGAAAACAGGGGTATTTTCGACTTTTTACAATATTTAATATTATTGTAGTTATAATTAATTAATTGCATGAATAGTATATATTTAAATTAAATAACTGTGTGATGTGTACTTTAATATATTATATTATATATAGTGTTCATTGTGTTTATGATGGTAGACTTGACCTAGAAGCCCGGTAGATGAGCACCTGTCGGAATTGTGGAAATTTTGTATTTAACTATTTATTTAGAATTTAATTCTTGGAGTTGTAATTAATTACTGTATTTTAATTAATTATTGCGCATTGCCTTTGCTTCGATATTTGGAGCACTATCCAGACTTTTGTCTTCCAACAAATTTTACAATCTTGCCCTAGACATGCCCGCCTTCCATTCTGCTATTTTTGCAACTTATAATTATGCTCTCTGTGCATTATTTCTAGCCGCACAAAAATCGTCGCGGACGTTTATTTAATAAATCCCTATTTTGCATCGTTGTGCGTTCCAATTTAAATTGGAGACAATCTCGACCTATTTTTCGTGCGACCCAAATTAAGGTAATATCCTGTTCTGAGTCTTCTCCAATATTGGTATTGATGACCTGACCTGATTTTGGTCCCATGTACTCCTAATTAATTGTTGAACACAACTTGCATTTATTTCTATTTAATTTGAGGATACCATTTTATCTGATTCCGTAAATTCCAATTTAATTCCAGTGCCCTGTAAATTGAGCCCATACCGATCATACAGCGCCCCTGAACCTACAAAACACCGGACCCCGAATCGCCTGCCAAATTTTCATCATTTTATGTGTTTGTGCAAATACCCAAATTTAAGGGGGCTAATTTGCAAATTGGCATTTTGTGTCAACACCCCATTGTTTAAAACAATGAGGGAGCCTAATAATAATTTAATTAAATCTCTCACCCTCACCCACATGAAGAAATTCTCCATGTCCAATCTGGACCCCTCATTTAAAGGGGGTCAATCACAACCCTTGATTTAACACCCTCTTACTATTTAATGTACTATCAAGCCCTAATCCCAAAAATTTAACCTAGGGAAACACACCCCCAAGCTTCCCCAAACCGTAGCCCCCGTTTCTTATTTTTCTTTCTCTTCTTCTTCTCTTTTCTTCTTCTTTTTCTCCTTCTCCTTCTTCTTTTATTGAAATTCTTCATTTGAATTAAAGAGGGGGGGGAACACTATTCATCCCCCATCACCACTGTTCACCCCCGGCGGCCTTCTCCATCCGGCGGACCGCTGCTGTCCTCCGACTGCTCTTCCTCCCATCATTCTCCCTCCACCTACAATCTCCTCCGCGCCCGGCGACGCTCGACTCCGGCGGCCCTCTTCCCGTCTGCTCCTTCGCCACCCCGCTGCTCAGCGTCCGACGACCCCCTTCGACTCCGGCCTATACTCCGACAGCCGACCCTGGCCTCTGTTCAGGCTCCGCCGCCTCGTCTCGACGGAGTCCACCCCCACTGCATTCCGGCGGCCAACTCCCCGGTGGCCAACCAAGCAAGCCGACCACCTCCTGCTGCAGCATCCGCCCGGCCTCCTCAGTCCAGCGACCCCGCTCCCTCTGCTCTTCAACCTCCTCCTCGGCCATTGCTCCGGCCTGCCGACCCTGCACTACCCCGGCGGCCGCTGCTCTCTACATCAACACCACCACCTCCATCTTCATCATATAACACCACCACCATTACTCCCCCGCCGGCCAGCTCTCCCTCCGGCGAGACTCCGACCCCATCACAGTAAGCTCCTCCTCCTCTTTTTCCTTTCCCTGTAATACATGTATATGTGTAGTTTATATAATGTATAGTAATGTATATAATGAATAGAGAACATTTGTAATTAATGAATGGTGTACAGTGTATATAAATCAATGTAAGGTATAGTTTACATATAATTGGCATATGCATATATATATAAATACGTATTTTAGTATATATATATATATATATATATATATATATATATATATATATATATATATATATATATATATATATATATATATATTATTGTTAAATTGGTATATATGTATATCTGTATTTTGTATATGTAGGTAATTATTAATTTGGTATATAAATAAATATGCACATTTATTTAGATATATATATATATACTTGTTTTGGTATTTTGGTTTATATATATATATGTATTTGAATACATATATGGTATAAGTACATTTCATTAGTGTATATATATATGTATAAGAAATAACACCTGTATATTTTGTCACCTATATATATACAGTACATAAATCTATTTAATGTATAAACACTTATATATATATGTGTATATATGATAGTATAACTCATAAGTGTATTAATTTAATTATTGGTATATGTATATTTATGCTTTTGTATACATACTTAGTATATTTTAAAATAACTTGTAAATGTATACACATGTATTTTGTATACCTACTTAGCATATTTTTAATATATAAAATTAATATATAGGGTAAATATATTGTTCAACCTATATATATATATATATATTATACATGAATTAAAAGGTACATATATATTGTATATGTATTTATTTTTGGTGCAAGTAATATTGTAGGTGTTGATGTTAGTTAAATAGGTATAATGTGTTATAGATGTCTGTCTAACTAGACGACCCTAGTTGACTGAGTTCCATGCCAGGCATAGCCCTGAGTTAGGTATTTGATTGTGTGTATAGTATAGCATCTGATGCCAATGTTGTATTTGAAATATTTTTAGGACTGTTGGTTCCTCCAGACGGTACTCTGGGACAGGACATTGACATTACCAGCTAAGGACCCAAGGCGAGTACATTCTCTGATTAGTTTCTAATTTATGATATCTCCTATGTTCACTATATCTAGTGTAAATATCCATATTCTTGACACGTTGGTTACATGGATTGGTATACACGGATCTCGTCATGAGATGTTATTTCTTATTCATGGTGTAGCTGGTACAAGACTTGTTTCCTTGTTATCTTGTGCATGTACAGACACTGATTCCCGGGAAGACTTGCTACCTTCCTGGGGAATCCCGTGCCATAGCGTACCATGATTGGATCTACTATACCAGTCGGGGATGGAGAGTATTTTAGTGTAGATATATGATCATACCCAACTTTCCATGCATCATAGCTCACCCCACATCTCATGTCGGGTGCGGCCTGACCATCTCCATGCTTCATAGCTGTTACGTGTGATTAGCCTGACCTCTACATGCATTATAGCTAACCAACGGTTAGCCTGACTTTACAAGAATCATAGCTAATCACATGTAACCAGCCTGATCAAGTTCCCAAGCCGATCACATGTTAAAGCTAGTACTCACACACTTAGTCATAGAACTCTTGCTCATGGACATATTGTTTCTTTTTCTGCAGTTACTTACAGTATTTCCAGTATTTCTTTCATTGTACATATCTTGTACCTATACATGCATCTGGTATATTTCCATCTAGAACTGCTACATAGTTTATGTCATTTATATAGAACTGCTATTTAGAGATGTACTTTGCTCCTTCCTGACTGGAAATATTTTTCCAGACTGTGACCTTAGTAGACTGGGTTCTGACACACTTGGGGATTGGAAGTTAATGATTGCAGGTATGATTATTTTGTCGTTAGACTTGTCTTGTATTTCTTGCTTGCCTTGATATCTCATCGTGCTTTAGTTTATGTGATTGAGTATTTCTAGCATTATTTTATGATACCCACGTCTCCTTATGGAGTTGGGTATTCACGTGAGTTGATTAGATAGTTACATGACCTAGACAGCGTTCTACCGCCGATGCTGCGGCGTAGGCTGGACGTACCCACGCACTCGTGCCCCTAAACCGGGTGCGGGTCGTGACAGCGTTCTACCGCCGATGCTGCGGCGTAGGTTGGACGTTCCCGCGTACTCGTACCCCTATACCGGGTGCGGGTCATGACACATTTTTAGTGGTGGCCCATGCAGGTAAGACTTCGCGAGTTGTGCGATGTCGTGGTTGTGTGGCATCTTTGTTACACTACTGCGTACCTGCGATAGAATCTTGGACATAGGATACTAGGATGAGAGCGAATACTCAATCACAATTCCTTGAGAGATTTCTGGGATGACCCTTGAGAATCTTGTTATAATTTCCAATTTAAAACATTTCCCTTATATTGCGTCCATTCTCACTTATTGATATTGAATTTGATTATTGTTGATTAGTTATTAAATTATGATTTTTGTTTTATTGTAGAGTTGATTTCATATCAAGATGAATTTACAGACTAATTTATGGTATTATTTGAGGACACATGTCGATGAGGACAGTGAGAAAGATAACACTAGGGCTATTGGACTACAAGATATGGATTTAAATTATAATTTGAAGCTTGAAAATGAATTATAATTTTGAGAAGTTGAGATATTGTTATAAAAATTTTGAGGATTCAGATTCGATTCAATGAACCTAGACAAGTCTGTGAGGATTTTTTTTGAAGTGATTAAGTTTTCATTTCAGTATTTAAATAATTAACCTTGAGGAAAGTATATGCATTATTCGAGAAGTTATTTTGAGGAATTTATTTTAAGGATAAAAATCTTATAGTGAGAGAGAGATATTAGTATATAAGTAGATGAGGTGCATGTGTAAGGATCTGTTGGCTTGAGCATGATTGAGATCTCACTGCCAACTGACTTGGGTGTCCATCTAGGGTTGTATTAGAGAGAGAAGTACTTAGTATGGTGTGTTGCATTTGATATGCACTTGAGTGATAAGAACAACTAGTATCAACTATTGCAGTAGGAAAGGAAGCTAGCAGTGAGTGTGCTTGTAGTAGAACTATGGTACCTAAGGGGATAGAGGTATCAAACCTTGGATGCATCATTGACCTGTGCAATCACAACTAGGATTATTCTAATCTATCTATCTTGAATGTTGCTTATTTAGAACTTTACTGTCCTTCCTTGATGATATCGCATTTTTGCCTTAATTAATTCTTTTGGATCTGTCTTCAGGATGTCGCCGAAGACACGTTCTATGAGAGCGGGAACACCAGCTTTAGAGGGGTCTGACACCTCTCCACCTGAGGGACAGACAGCCGTAGTTCCTCCTACATCTCCGATACATGTGGGAGTATCTGCACTTTTCGGGGATCCTCCTTCCCCACCTGTTCAGAGGATTGCCGCAGCTGTGACGGACAACCTTCCTCCTCCATCGACTCCGATTTTCGGAGGTTTGCCCATTGACGGGGCACAGATGTTTACCTTGATCCAGGGCATGGTAGATGCCCAGAGAGTGATGGCAGACGCTCAGCGAGTTCAAGCTGAGGCTCAGAGGGTGCAAGCAGAAGCGCACCAGGCACAAACCGAGCTGATGAGAGAAAGCATGGAGAATGCTCATCAAGTGACTCTCCAAGCTTTGGAGAGAGTAGCACAATACCAGCAGTTTCCTGGCCAGCAGCAACAGAGATTAGGCACTATAGTGGACTTTAAAAGAATGATGCCTCGAGAGTTCAAAGGAACCGAAGGAATACTCTACGCTGATGACTGGCTAGAGGACATAGAGAGGAGCCTGCGATTGGCCCAGATTCCATAGAGCTTGCAGATAGAAGCCACTGGCAGTCAGATGTTCGATATCGCACTCACGTGGTATCGCACGGAGCCAAGACTTTCTGCGCAAGGACTTACTTGGGAGACCTTCAAGGACCTCTTCAAGGAGAAGTTCTTTCCCGATGTGGCATTGGAAACCTTGGAAAGTCAGTTTCATGACTTGGTTCAAGAAAACATGTCGGTCGACGAGTATGCTGCAGAATTCTGTAGATTGAGCCATTTTGCATCGTCTATGATTCGGGACCCAGGAGATCGAGCTCGAAAGTTTAGAAAGGGACTGACGAGAGAGATTAGGTCGCGTACTTCTGGTCGTCGTACCACTACCTTTGAGGGTATCTTGATGGATGCCCAGATTGCAGAAGAGGATCTGGATCTCAGGCCTAAGAGGAGTCACAATACTTTTGGAGATACGAATGGTAGCACAGGACCGGCCAAGCGTTCCCGTATTCAGTACCAACAGCAGTAAAAAGTACCAGTTCATATTCAGCCATGGACATTTCAGCATCCACAGTAGTACCTGACACTAGTTCATATCCAGCAACATCCATGGGTGTATCAGTATCAACAACAGTACCAGGCATAAGTCCGTGTTCAGCAGGATCAGCAACAGCCTCCGAGAGAGACACAGCAGACTTGTCATTTCTATAAGAAGCCAGGTCACCTTTGGAAGAGCTGTAGAACGAGGCTAGGACTTTGTTTGCACTGCGGCGCTGCGGGACATCGAGTAAGGGATTGTCTTCTAGCCCCTTATCTTCCCGGTCAGCACGCAGTTTCAGATTATAGAGATCCAGTTAGGCTACCTGTGGAACCGTATATTGCTCAGCACCCGCGAAGGGAATCATCCCAGCAGGGCAGGGCACTTGCGATGACGGTCGAGGAGACCGATACTGCAGGTAATGTGTTAGCAGGTTCTGTTCTTTCCTTCCTTTTGTCCCTCTCTATTTGATTGATTGATTGATTCCTTAGTACAATAGTTGTATGCATGATTTTCTTGTTAGAATATAGTTAGTAGTACACCCTGATATAGAGACTTTAATACCATGACAAAAGACACTATGACCGTACATATTCCCCTTAGGTTGCATGTTGTATGATTGTAGGAAAGATTTTTCTTAGACCATGATTATCGGGGTTTGACCATGACGAAGATTCATGAAGGGGTTATGACTTGACAAAAGAGACAAGATGATTAAATTCGAGGATAAACATCGATTTAAATAAAGGGTTAAGAAATTAACATGGCATAATTGGTGGTTTATTCATTCCAGTAAGATTATGATATGATTAAATTGGTTATTAAAATTTGGAAAATTTGGGAGATTATCATTATATTTATTTGACTGCAAGTTATGAATTTTTAAATTTATATTATGGACGATGTTTGGAGAATCCATAAGTATCGCATTGTTGAGTACTTTGAGGAAAAGGAAAACCGAGGAATAAGATCATGGATGGATTAGTGTTTGAATTCAATTTTAGGACGAGATTAAATTATATATATATATATATATATATATATATGCATTGGTTAAAATCAAATTAGAGGAGTGGATATTAAATTCCGAGTAATGAATTATTAACTAAAAATTTTAGGGAAATTTTTGATAAAAAATGGACTTTGATTTTTTATTCGAGGATTTTCAGGAATACGATAATTACAGAATTTTAAATTATGAAAGGACATTGTGGATTATTACCTGATTTTGTGGTTGATGAATTTAAGCCTTGAGAGAAAATAATAATGTGTATGAATAAACACTACTATGAGAATTTTAAATTTTGAGGAAAAAATTCTTTTAAGGAGGGTAGACTTGTCACAACCACGTTCCGAAAACAGGAGTATTTTTAACTTTTTATAATATTTAATATTATGGTAGTTACAATTAAGTAATTGCATGATAGTATATTTAATTTAAATAATTATGTGAGATGTGTAATTAAATATAGTATTATATACAGTGTTCATTTATGATTGAGCTAGTAGACTTGACCTAGAAGCCCAGTAGACGAACACCTGTCCGAATTATGGGATTATGTGGTTAATTGTTTTATTTAGAATTAATTTATTAGAGGTTGTAATTAACTACAGTAATTTTATTTAATTATTGGGCCCTGCCCTTGCTTCGATAATTGGAGCGCTACCCTAGCTTTTGTCTTCCAACAAATTTTACAATCTTGCCCTAGATATGCCCGCCTTCCATTCTGCTATTTTTGTAACTCATAATATAGCTCTCTGTACCATATTTTTAGCCGCACAAAAATCATCGCGGACGTTTATTTAAATTCTAAAATAAATTTCAACTTTGTATCGTTGTGCGTTCCAATCAAAATTGGAGGCAATCTTGACCTATTTTTCGTGCGACCCAAATTAGAAAAATATTCTATTCTGAGTCTTCTTCACTAATGGTATTGATAACCCGACCTGATTTTGGCCCCATGTACTCCTAATTAATTTTAGAACACAACTTGCATTTATTTCTATTTAAATTGAGGATACCATTTTATCTGATTCCCTAAATCCCGGTTAATTCTAGTACCCTGCTATTTGAGCCCGTACGACACACACAATGCCCCCTCACTCTGCCAAAATGCCAAATACGAATCGCCCACCCAATTTTTATTATTTTATGCATCTGTACAAATACCCAAATTTAAGGGGGCTAATTTACAAATTTGCGTTTGGTGTCAACACCCCATTGGTTCAACTAAATGGAGAAGCCCAACATTGACTAGTCAACACCCTCATTCCCACATGAAAAATTCATTCATGTTTAATCTTGGCCATTCATTAAATGGGTCAATACTCACCTTTCATTCACACACCCTCTCTCCCTATTTAAAGTCACCTCATCATCACCCTTCCCATCACAAGCCCTAATCCCCAAAAACCTAGGTTTCCCCACCTCCTCACAAGCCTCAACCCTCAAACGTAGGCTTCCTATTTTTTTTCTCCATTTTTTTTCTTTTCCTCTTCTCTTCTTCTTCTTCTTCTTCTTCTTCTTCTTCCCTTCTTCTTCTTTCCTTTAGATTTTTGAAATGTAAAAGAGAGAGGGAAACCCAACCCCTCACTCACTGTTCACTCATCCCACACCCGGCCGAGCCCATCCTTCCCCGGCGGCCCTCTGTCTGCTCCGGCCGGCCAAGCTCGGCCCGCTGGCTGCAGCTCCGGCCCGCTGCTCAGCCCCCGTCGGCCACCAGAGCGACGACAACTCCCCAGCCGAGTCCCCCGTCCACCGTGAGCTCCCCGACTCCCCGCTGTAACTGCACCCCGACCTTCGGCCTGCCCCCGACCCAGACGAGTCCCCCTCCACTGTTCTTCACCCCTCCCGGCAGCCTGCTCATCCTCCGACCCGACCCCATTGCTAACTTCGGCCCTCACTACTCACCTTCTCCGGCGACCATCTACAATCACCACCACCACCATCTACAATCACCACCACCATCACCATCTACCACCCCCATCACCATCTATCACCACCACCACCATCTTCTATCACCATCCCCCAGTGCGGCCAGCTCCCAGTCCGGCCATCTTTCCGGCCAGCCGATCCCAACCACAGTGAGCTCTCCTCTTCTTCCTCTCCCTCCTTCTATATATATATATATATATATATATATATATATATATATATATATATATATATATATATATATATATATATATATATATATATATATATATATTTGCATATACGTATATGTGTGTGTAGGCGTATATGTGTGTATACGTATTAAATAATATTTTTAATATATATTTTTGGTGTATATATATAAGTAGTTTATATATATATATATGTTATATTGATATGTAAGTACATATATACATATATATAAACATACTTTGGTATATGTATAAACATATATATATGTATGTATTTTAGTATAAATACGTATAGATGTATGATATATGTTAATGTATGTATATAGCATATTCTTTGTGTATATATGTTTATTATGTATATATACATATATATATATCTCGCGTATTTCCCTACTTTTATATATATGTATTCAATATATATATATTGTGTATATGTATTAAATAGTAAATGTTAATATGTATTTTGATGTATATATATACGTAGTATATATATAATTATTTTGGTATATATGCATATATATATATATATATATATATATATATAGTTAAGTTAATATGTATTTTGGTACATGTATGTATATTAGTTTATATATATGTATAAATACATATATTCTTATAATGGGAGTTATGTATATTTTTCACATAAACATAAATAATATATATTTCCACTTATGTACATACAGTTATACCTATTTTGTATATACTTTGGAATAACCATATATATGTATTATATTTAATTATTAATAATATGTTTAATTGGTGAATATACTAGATGACCCTAGTTGACTAGTGACATACCTGGCACGGCCCTGAGTTCGATGTTTTTGATTGTGTGTTAGTGTAGCATCTTATACAAGTGTTATTATTGTGCTATGTCTATAGGACTGTTGGTTCATTCAGGCGATACTCTGGAACAGGACATCAATATTTACCAGCTAAGGACCCAAGGCAAGTACATTTCTCTGATAATTTCCAATTGTTGATAATTTCTATAAGTTCAATAATCTAGAAATGTTACATCTAAATCCTTGACACTGTGCTACAGGGACTAGTATATAGCTTGAATCTGCAGTCATGAGATGTTACATTGATTATCGTATTGACATTGTACACGACATGTATATTAGACATCGTAAATGATAGATTGGACTTGCTCGTGTATCGTGATGTGTCATGGTTGGATCCACAATACTAGTTGGGGGCGGAGAAGTAGTTAGTAAGAAATATGATCATACCCTTTATACAGTATAGAACAATTTAAGTGTTAATCATGCTTTTCACATGTGATTAGCCAGGCCCTATAGCTCTCGTACATGTTCCCAAGCCGATCATATTTCAAAACTACTATTTCAAAGACTTAGAATAGATTACAGTTCTCTATTTTTAGATCATATACTACATCACCCGTATGTGATCCTGTACCTTGTTCTCTCCATTTCATATATGCACTGACTGTATCACATTGCCTATTTTTGCATGTCTCTTTACATTGCCTGTCTCTCTATTTTGCCATTATATTATTTCACTGTCCTCTCAGTATCTAGCATCATCTGTTTATTGCTTTATAGTCCTTATCAATTAAATGGAACTATTATTTGATATTGTACTTTGCTCCTTCCTGACTAGAAATATTTTTCCAGACTATGCCTTAGAGGACCGGTGTCCGACACTTTATGGACCATATGGTGAGTAGCTGCAACTTGGGCTTGGATAGTTTAGTTGTGATTCCGGGAGGTCTAGCCGGAATTACTAGTTTTTCTAGTTAGTTCTTTTAGCAGACTATTTGGTACCGGATTTGTCTCCGGCATTTTTATGAGACATGGATAATTGTTGAGTAGATTATTACTTTAGACTTGTGTTGTATTTAATTTTAGTCGTTCGATATCTTATCGTGTTGTAGTCATGTGATTGAGTATGTGTTCGTATTAATTTGTGTCATCCGTACCTCCTTATGGAGATTGGATGTTTGTGTGAGATTGGCTAGATAGTATCATGACCTTGACAGCGTTCTACCGTCGATGCTGCGGCGTAGGCTGGACATTCCTGCGTACTCGTGCCCCTATACCGGGTGCGGGTCATGACAGAGATATATGGTAGTAGACGGATATACTTGCCCCTAGACATGTCTGACACATCGTATCGGTTACATAACTGTACTGATATGAGCATGTAAATAGGAAATTACCAAAAATAGGATTTTAATCCACAACTGTCCTGACAACTCTCTTTTCGAATTCTTTAATCTCTTTAAACCTCGTACTGGTATTCTATCACCTTCATCTTGAATTCTTTATTATTGCTCTCCGTCTTTCCTTATTTCGGAAAGACGAAACCTCGTGCTGGTATAAGTTGACACTGATAATACTATATATATCCCATAAGGCTAATCACATGACTTAGTGACTCTCTTTTATAATTGATTGAGGGCACATCATAGGTGATATGTTTGGTGTTAAAACTTTGATGATTGAATAACATGATTAAATAATTTGAGGAATAGTTTTCCTAGATGTATAGTCTTAGGTGATAGATGGATAAATTTTAAGTCCGTAGATTGTGAACCCCTCACCCAAAATTGGACCTACTCGGCTTAGATAGTGAGACTAAGGCTAGATTGAGCCCAGTTAGAGATAGAACACTGTATTTTTAATTTTGCAATAATTATATCACTTAGCGTCCCTTACCGCACTCCGATAATTGGAGCACTACACTAGCCACTGCCTTCCTACAAATTCTACACCCTTATCCTAGACGTGCCCATCATTGAATTCTCATCTTTGTGCAATTTTCCAATTATTGGGTACTTTTATGCAAAAGAGCATTTAGTTGTCCACAATATTGGACATGACACATGAAGAAACCTATTTTTCGCTCATGTGGATTTTTCTATGATTTTTCGGAATGTGCAACGCGCAACATCGCCCACTCCTTTAAAGCTAGCCTTGCATTTTAAACAATGCAAATCTTATACCACCCTTGACATTCTATCGTAGCTTAATTTTAATTTCGAGGACGAAATTTTTATAAGTTGGGTAGAATGTAGAACCCCTAATCCTAAAAACCGTATTAATTTTTTTATTAATTAATAATTTAATTGTAGTAATTAGTGGCTAATTAGGATAAATAGATTTTTAATAATTTTTATTTTAGGTGTTGGTGCACTTAGAGGATTTATGGGACCATTAGAAATTTTTCGAAATCTATTTCATGTATAAGACCCCTTGAGCAGTTGCTAGCTTAATGTTATGTATTAGTGTAATTCTAGATTTTTTTCTATGAGTATATACGTATATATAAATATATACATACATATATATTTTAAAGAAATTTAGAAAATAAAAGAAAAGAAAAGAATCTATTAATAAACTAATACTATTACTACTTATACTAATAAACCATTACCTACCAAACCACTTCTTCCTATCAACCCAAACAACTAGCAAACTACACCCGCCCACTCCTTCTTTATAAGCAGCCGCCCCTTGCAATGTAGTAGCCTTTGGTATTAGAATAGCAGCATCCCCCCTTTTGAAACAACAACAAACCCATTAACCCTTTAGCCGCGATTACAAACTCCCCCCCATTCTCTCTCTCTTCATATATATATATATATATATATATATATATATATATATATATATATATATATATATATATATATATATATATATATATATATATATATATATATATATATATATATATTCTATTTCAATAAAACCCTAACCCTAAAATCATCCAAACCCTTTCTCTTCCCATCTAGACCTAGAAAGTGCTGCCACCGCAGCCGGAGAACCCCGCCAGGCCGTCCAAACAAATCCCGACGACCGCGACCCCGCGCACTGCAGAATTCCGCAGCGAGGTACCTGTGTTTCAGAGTTATTTCTCGTCGACTCGCTCAACCAAATGCTGCCCCGTCTTTACCAGAATGCTCATCCCTTAACCCTCTTCCATATCTGTGTGTTAGTAGACCTCAAACAATGCGTAACCATAGGCGAAAACAGTGCCAAAGTTGGCAGAAATAGACCGAATTCTGGGATCACAAAAAACTACGGTGACCACCCATGTCTCCGAGTTCGTATCTTCCACCACAAAGATCCGAATTCGATGATTCTTTTTGGTATGTGTAGTCCACTTGACCTAGTTTAATTTCTGTTAAATAACCCTAGATTATTAACTGCTGTAGACAAAATTAAATTCGTTGGAAAACCCCGCGAACACACTTTTCCAGATTTCTAAAAGTTATGAAACGGAGCGCGCCCCGCCAAACGGGACCTCTCCACCGTGTACCAAGTGTACCGAATGGTGCGCACAGCGTAACCGGACACGTAAAAATTTGCAAAAACTGATTCGGGAGCGTGTGCGCGCCGGAGTCAGCCCGTATCCGCGGACACACCCCGTGTCATAACTTTTATGGAAGTCGCACGTATTTTGTGTACGCTCATCAGATTACGACGAAACTTACGCCACTGGACTCGTGGTAACGTGCTGGTCCTGTGACACAATTTTTACTCAATTCTGAGATAGTTGACCAAGTCGTCAATTGGCGGGCCCTACGGTTGACTTTTTGGGCGAAATTGTGTTCGGCCCATCGGAATCCATATTTGGACATACCGTTGGGTTCGTATTGACATCTAGAGTTTGTTTGACCTATAATTTGTCTCATTTAGAGACTGTTACCCCTGGCACGCTTTTCGGTACAAAGTGGGTCACATGTGGACCCCACTTTTATCCGAAATTACCGTTTTGCCCCTGTATCCAAATTGGACGAAAGGGAAGTGCTTTCTAGCTATTTTGCTTATTCTGGGAACGTTGGTGATATTTATTTTAGCATCCGAAGACGTTCATTCTGAGGCCGCAGCTTCTACTCTTGGTGTTGACATCAAAATATTATATTTTTGCAGCTTTCTTACCAGGCAAGATACATTGCCAAATTACTTACAGTATTTTGCACGCTTAGTATATTTCTGTATATTTATTGCATTTCTGTTTATTCATTGCATGTGTAGTTTCTTTCAGTCATTACTATATATTAGATATGTTGACACACACTTGACACTTAGTATCATAGAGGGCAACTAGTAGGCGTATGGACTTTAACCACTCTGGTAAACCGTAGTAACTAGCACACAATATGGTGGTCGTATCCGATGGTCGCTACCCCCGCGGTATGTCGATTGATGGAGTCACGAGGGTCGCTACCCCCGCGGTATGTCGGCTGATGGTGTCCACTGACGTGAGTTGTGAGATTAGATCGAGTAGCCTACCCTTGCCCATACATCGAAAAGTTGTCCTCAGTTGCATTCATATAGATTGTCTTGTACAGCGTACTTATTTATTTTCAAATATTATGCATGTTTACTGTATTCAAATTGGCTTGCTGTTTTGTATCTTGTTACATCCCTCTGAGGACCTGGTCCCCTGCCAGGTGTATCTGTTCTTGAGTATTTACAGGAACGCAGATTTAGATGGTTATATATATTTCGTGGATGTCTTCTCTTCGAGCCGTGGTCGTTAGCTGGTATTGTTATATTGTGTTTATTGTGTTGTACTTTTCCATTCGAGTTAGTAGTGGATTTATTTCCATCCAACTATCATCCTTAGATACTTATATTGATATCTAGTTTCATAGATATTGGTTATTCATTTATATTTAATTTTTGTGGATGAAATTTAGAATATACCATGTGACATATGTTTATACCACTTATGGATTGATATTCATACTACAGCATAGGTGTGGATTTTGGTTTCCATATATTGGAGTTGTCATATCGATACGGCTGGCATGCTTACGTGTTCCTAGTCCTACGTATTTTGGGACTTGGGCGTGACAGCTGTTACAGCCTAGTTTTACAAGCTTATTCTTTATCGAGCTTGTTCATAACATATGTATTATTGGGGCGGCCACACTAATACATTGTCTAAATCAGAATTAGTGTATTAAGGTCTAGTTAACCTTAGTGCGCTTGGTTCGCTCTTCGCATGACTACTTTACGTGGATTGAGATACATAGTTGACTAAAAGACGAATATACTTGCCCTTAGACATGTCTGAGAATATCGTATCAGTTACATAACTGTACTGATAGGAGCATGTGAATAAGAATCTACCAAATAGGATTTCAATCTATACCTGCCTTGACAATTCTTTTTGAATTCTTTAATCGCTTTGAATTTTGTACTTGTACTCTATCACCTCCTCATCGAATTCCTTATTATTGTTCTCCGTCTTCCCCTATTTAAGAAAGACGAACGCTCGGGCTTGGTATAAGTTTGATATATACAGAGTACTAGATATACACCATAGGCCAATCACATTACTAGGTAACTATCTTTTATAATTGATTAAGGGCATATCAAATATGATATATTTGGTGTTAAAGTTTTGAGGATTGAATAGCATGATTAAAATTTGAGGATATTTTTCTTAAATATATAGCCTTATGTGATAGATGGGTAAATTCTAAGTTGGGTAGAAGTTGCATTGTCAACTTGAGAGGAATTTCTTTTAGATTGTGATCAAGTAAGATTAAATTGAGAGATTAAGTCATTTTAAATGTTGAGAATTTTAGAAGAATGATTTAGATGATGAGGATTTAATAAAAATTTATATCTTGATATGGTGGACCAAATATTTATACTCGAGCATATGATTAAATTTTGAATATTGAAGGTTGAATCATCAAATTAGATTTTGAGGATAAATATAGAATCTCAGACTTGAACAATTGGTAAATTAGATTTAAAATTTTACAATTTGATGATTTGAGTTAAAAGTTAAAAATTTGATTGTTGTATCACCTATTTGAAATGTTGAGGATGGAATGAAATTAAAAATTGGAAGAGTACAAAATTCTTAAGTAGAGAATAAGAAGAAGATTTGATTAGAATTATTTTCTAAAGGAGATTATGATAGTTGAAGATCGTGATATAAAATTTGGTATGGGTTATTTAAATCTTGAAGATGTTGTATGGATTTGAATTAGATTTGGATGTTGATGATTTGAAAAATCGAGAAGAAATTATAATATGTTAAATTTGATTTAAACAGTGGTTATTTTAAATTTAAAAGTGATTGCGAAAAAATTAAAAAAAAGATTTTATTATTTAAAATTTTTGGAAGAGATCGCGATTGACTTGCCTTATATAGGAATGTGAATGATTTAGAGAATTACGCCTTATTTTAATTTCGAGGACGAAATTATTTTAAGTTGGGTAGATTGTAAACCCCCTCACCCAAAATTAGGCCTACTTGACTTAGATAGTGAAACTAGGGCAAGTTGAATCCAATTAGAAATAGAATACGGTATTTTATTTAATTATACAATATTTATATCACCTAGTACACCTCACCGTTGCTTCGATAATTGGAGCACTACACTAGCCATTACCTTTCTACAAATTTTATATCATTGTCCTAGACATGCCAGTCATCTATTCTGACCTTTGTGTAACTTATAATTATGCTCTCTTATGCTACATTTTAGTCGCACAATATTCGTCGCAGACGTTTGTATTTAATTATAAATAAATTCAACTATGTATCCTTGTACATTCCAATCAAAATTGGAGACACAATCTTGACCCATTTTATGCAACCCAAGTTATAATAATATTCTATTCTGAGCCCTCTACGTTCATGACACTTGTGTCCCAACTAATTTTAGCCCCGTGTACTTCTAATTAATCCAAGAACCTTATGCATTAATTTTAATTAATTTAATCCAATTTCTATCTTTGTGTAATTTTTCAAATTGTTGGGCGCTTTTATGCCAAAAGCGCATTAAGGTGTCCACACCATTGGACAATACATGAAGAAACCTATTTTTCCCTTCATTATTTGGTCATATGGATTTTTTTCCATAATTTTTGTAGTGTGTAGCAATCACCGTCACCCCCCTCATTTAACCCTAGCCTTGTATTTTAAACAATACAAATTATAACCCTCCAAACATCCCCATATAAGGCCAAGCCCATCCCAAGAGGATGTTGACCAAAGTCCACCTTCCTAGGTCAATAAAACCCCAAATTTTACATGTACAAATAATTACCTTCCCTATTTTTTTATCCACATTACAATATCCAAACCTACCTAGCCGACTACACCCTCACTTCCTATTCATCTCCTCCTCCCCTTCCCTGCGCAGAACCGACCGGAGCCTCGCCGGAGACCCGCCGAACCAGACCTGAACCACCACCTCCTCCTCCCTGCTCTCTTCCGTATCTCCTCATCTTCCACTACCCCCGCCTGAACGAAACACCACCACCACCATTGCCATCTCCCTCTTCATCTTCTTCCACCCGACCCAGTCGGAGCCCACGCCGGAGGCCCGCTGGACTCGACGACGCTGCCCCGCGCAGCCGCCTCAACTGCTGCCCTCCACCAGATCCTCCTCGACTGGACTCGGTCCTCCTCGTCAACTTTCTCACCTCCACGTTCTTCTCTCCGCTCACCTACACCGGTCTCCCCCTTCGACCGTTGTACCCCATCAACGACTCGACGGAGCTGACTCCCCTGCCTCTGCACACTACCACCATTACCACCATCACCACTGCAATCTTCTTCTACCTCCGCCGCTGCACAGCACGACCCCGCTCCCTGCCATCCACCAGCAGCGCAGCAGCCTTCCCTCGGCAGCTTCTGAACCTCCTCCCATCTCCGACCATCCCGACAGCCACGATCTCCCTGTTCTTCTCCCCGGCATCCTCAACCCAACCACCATCCACTCCTCGACGACTTTGACTTCAGCTCCTTCCAATCCCTGTCCTCCTTCCTCTCCCTGCTCAGCCTTCTCCTTCCCGCCGGACTCCGGCAACCTCCGGCCAGCAACCTCCCATCATCTCCTTCATCATCACCATTACCATTATAATCATTATCACCATTAACATAATTATCAATCATCCCTATCATCCTCATCACCATTATCACCTAATCACCATAGTCATTATCACCCTTAACTATCACCCTTAGCAACCTCATTATTATCACCTCATCATCTCACCATCATCATCTCACCATCTCATCATCATCACCTCATCATCTCACCATCATCATCTAATCATTATTTCTATCACCTCATCATCATCATCATCACCATAATCATTACCATCATTATTACCCTCATCATCATCATCAACATCGTCATCATTATCGTCATTGTAGACTCGTCACCCTCGCCGAAGACAACCTACAGTAGTCACCCCCAATTCCTGTACCTGCATGCTAAACCTGAGGTTCGAACCTGTCCCTCTTCTCCTTTTTATGTGTGCTTGTGTGTATGCTATTAGGATATTAGTATTGCTTTATGATAGTTAGTGGACATCAGACCCTGAGTCGGTGAACCCAACTCATATACGTATACGTACGCGTATGCGTATATTGTTATATATATGTATTGTATAATTAAGTAAATGCAAAATAATAATTATGACTATATATGCGTACGACCCTAGGACACCGTGGATTTTTCCTGCATATTTATCTTGACTTTGTGACCTAAATATTAGGGAATTGTCTGCCTTGTGTACACCGACGTACTGGCTACACAAGTGTTAGTTGACTGTCTGATTATGTACAGTATTTGAAGATGTGACACCCGCGTAATTTGTCATGACCCGCACCCAGTTATTCGGGCACGAGTGCGTGGGCACGTCTAGCCTACGCCGCAATGTCGGCGGTAGTACGCTGTTTAGGTCATTTTCTGGGAAAAATCTATCTCATCCACAATAATAAACAGGCAAGAATAATCACAGGAAATAGGAATGCTAAAATTTCAAATAAATAAATGTGATATACAAATCCATAGTTTAATACAGAATCTAGAAGATAAATCGGGGACAAACCCGAGTATTGTGCTGAAAGGGAAAAACTAGCTAACTGGCTACTACTCCTCAAAGGTAGTCTCCTGAGTGGGAACCGGCTTCTCAACTGTATCATCTGCTGCCTCAAGGGATCATAATAGGTAGGGGCAAAGTTCTCATCATTGCCTAAAACAACGGATCCAGTCAGGAAAGGAGCAAAGTACACAATGCACAACAAGATTTAGACTAAATATTTGTGACAGGTAGAAAATAACTGACTAAGCATCATGGTGAGAATATGCATAAATAAGTAGTGAAATTAACTGAGAATTAATGCTATAAATCAGGACTATAAATAAAACATGATTAATTTGCTGTAAACCAGGAATATGAGTAAAACAGGAATAAATGTGACAGGAACTGTAACTGTAACAAGATAACAAGAACTGCAACACGACAAGAACTTATGTGCGTGAACTTGTGTATTTAGAATACATAGTTGGCATGTAGGGGTTTATAAGGCTAATCAGGCCGTCATAGACTGCCATCAGACATGAATAATCGAGTATCAGGCTGATGGTACAGTCGCGTACCAACAGCTATCAGACATGACAGGGGGAAGGGTAAACTACATGCCTCCTAGTTTTCTCCCACCCGACACGAAAAGCAAGACATGAAATCCAATATTCAAGACATGAAAATCTAGTGTTCTAACACTACGTGTAATCATCCAATAGTGCTAGTAGAGCAGGGAATTAATTATCACAATATAAAGATTAAACTTGAAGTGCAGGTACTTGCCTGATGTTTGGATCCAATTACAGTTATGTTCTCGAGAAAATTTCCAGAAATGGCTCCGGTTGCTGAAAAAATATTACCATCATGCTCAAAAGTTATCAAATAGCTAGAAACGCCTGTGCTTGAGTCCAATTTGGAGACAAGGGCAAAAATGGCAGTTTCGGGTCAAAATGGGGTCCGCATGTGGGCCCGCTTTGCACCGAAAAATGTGTCAGGGTCAAAGGTCTCCAAATTTACCAAACTTAGTGTCAACAGGTCAGGAACGATGATACGAACCCAACGGGACTTCCAGAATTGGATTCCGATGAGCCGATCACAAAATCGCCCGTCGAGCGGGGCCTATGGGGCCCACGACACACGATTTTGTCAACGTTCTCAGAATCGAACCAAACTTGGGTCACAAGACCAGCGTATCGCTATGAGTCCGATGGCGTAAGTTTCGTTTCGATCCGACGTGTGTACAGGAAGTTAGGGCAAAATGCAGAAAAGTCGAATACGGGGCGATGTCCGCGGATACGCGTTGATCCCGGTGTGCACGCACACCCGAATCGACTTCTGCGAAATCTCGCACGTCCGTATCGACGATGCGCACATATCTGTGAAGACCGCGCGCGACCAAGTCATCCCGTTTGGCGAGGCGTACCCAGTTCGGGGATGAATCGGGGTGTTATTTTTTCCTATTTTTGGATCGCGGTGTGCGATCACCACACGACGCGATGCCCCCGAGCGGTTTGTCCGGGCACCGAGAGGGTCATACAGGCTTCATAACGCAATTTGCGGAATTAAAAATGGGGCAGCGAGGAGAAAGTTACACGTACCTGAACTGGGCTCGAGAAACCGGATTTTTCTCGTGTCCGTGTCGTGTCCGACACGCCGACACGAAGAATTGGGGATTTAGGGTTAGGGTTAGGGTTTCAGGGGATTCCGGCGAGGATGCGGCAGGGGTCAGCCGGAGGAGCACCGGAGGGCGGGGCTGGACGGCTGGCCGGGGCGAGGCGGAGGCGCTGGCGGGCGGGGCGGCGCCGGAGTCCGGCGGAGGCGGCTGCCAACGCTGCTGCTGCTGCTGTGCTTGGGGCCCTGGCCGGAGGCAGTCGTCGAGGAGGGCGGGGCAGCCGGAGATGGAGGTGGCGCAGGGAGGTGGCACGGCGGCAGGGGAAGGCGGTGAACGGCGGGTCCGGTGGGGGTTCGTGGTGGTCGACGGGGAGAAGGGGAGGGGGTTTTGTAGGAGAGAGGGGCGGTGGTGTTTAGGGCCGAGGGAGGCGGTGGTGGCCGGGTCTGGCGGCGGAGGGGGCGGAGAAGATGGAGGCGAGGCGAGGACGTGGGGCTGTGGCGCTCCGGGCGAGGCGGCGCCGGACGCGGGGGGGGGGGGACCGGGTCGTGGGGAGGGGTGAGGAAGAACGGGTTAGCGGGTCGCGATCGGGTTCGGGTGGACCCGACCCGACCCGTTAGGGTTAATGGGCCGCGGGCTGGGCCGCAGGCCGGGCTGGGCCAAAATAATATAATGATAATAATAATAATAATAATAATAATAGTAATAATAATTAATTAATTAGCTTTTTGGTAATAAAAAATATGTCCGGGGTCCAATAAATTCTAGAAAAAATTACCCTAAGTCCAGTTTTCCATTTTTCACCCAAATATGTTATTTTCATAATATTTTAATATTATTTATTATCAATTAAAAATCATTTAAAAATTAAAATCTTGATTTTAATTACAGAAAATTCCCAGAAAATTCCAGAAAATTGTAAAAAAATCCCAATTTAAAAATTCTTGCAAAATTTGGGGGTTTACATAATTAGATGCGCATTTGACCCTGTTAGTCGATCAGTGTCACCCCTAGCGTACACTTTGAGCCCAATGTATTATGGTTGTATCTGTGCCTATGTAATGGCTGATGTTGTATTATATTATATTATATATTTATAGGACCCATTGGATTGTTCTGCACGACTTCTGGAGCAGGTTATTGGTACTACGCAGCTTTCTTGCCAGGCAAGTATACCTTGTCATTGTACTGCTATTCATATTCTATATGTTGCATGCATCTTTATTTCCGTTATTTAGTTCATGTATTTTAACTACTATATATAAACTGCGCATCCAAGGAAACTTGGGTGCAAACGACGGTGTCGTCGTAATCTGTTTTTATTATGTATATGCATTGACCTTCTTTATGAGACCGCCCCATTATCATGAAGCATCATTAGGGCTCATTGGCGGTGACACAGCTGTTACACGAGGGCGAGTCTTATATAGATCATGGACTTGCGTACAGGGTTTAGCCTCCTGTACGTATGGGACATGCGTTAGGGATAACTGCTGTTAGAAACTTTGCATGCTAGTAGACTTGGCAGTTATTAGAGGTATTATCATGTCATGGAAATGACATGCTTAGAGCATGGGGTGGGAAGAACAACAAGTAAGGCGTGTGGGCTCCGTTGCACTTTCCTTGTGTAACCCGTACGCTCCGTCGGAGATGCGCGGTCATGATGACCACTATATATTATATATTATCAGGCGGCCTCGGCCGTTCAAAGATGACATACTTTTTAGGCCCCTGAATCTCCAAGATAATCATGCCAATCCCATTTTAGCCAGATAGCCTCCGCGTTGGAAAAGTTATTCTTAAACTGCATTCATATAGACGGTTAGGTGACCCATTTGATGTTTATTTTACATTATTTATTGGCATACTTCTATGTATCTTGTTATGTCCCTCTGAGGACCTGGTCCCTTTCCAGGTGTAGATGTTCATGAGTATTCGCAGGAGCGTAGATCCGGACTTGCTACTTATGTTTTGAGGAAGTCTTCTCTTCGAGTCTCAGTGATTGTTAGTTGTTGTACTTATATTGTGTTTGCTTTTATATTCTAGTTCGGCAGTGGATTTGTTTCCATCCGACTATTATCCTCTGAAACTTTATATTGAGTTTAGTTACATAGCTATTGGTTATTTATCTATTTATGATTTCTGTGGATGAGATTTAGTTATACCATGTGACTTGTGACATATTTACCACTTGTGAATTATTGTTTATAATACAGCGTACGTATGTGTTATGGTTTCTATATATTAGAGTTGCCATATACATTACGGCTGGCATGCTTACGTATTCCTAGTCCTACGTATTTTGGGACTGGGGCGTGACATATGGATCCACGAAGCATGCGTCCGAGCAAGCAACCATGCATGTAACTCGCGCATAAAAGGATCGCACGAGTGCCATGCGACGATGCTGAAGTATAAAGTGCGCCAACAAAGTGCCACTTTGCGCCCTTGAGCCCGAGCCCCAGTCCGAGTCTGAGTCGCTAAGCCCCTTCGGAACTTAGCTCCTAAGAGGAACTTACCAAATGTGATGACAAAATAAAGATTGTCATAATGGGGTTCACACGTAATCCCTCTAGGAAAGTCAACCCACATGGGCTACCCCCATGTGCATATACCAATACTAAGCAAAGCTATATATTGAGATATACACATCGGCAGTTTTCCAATGTGGGACTAATACTCCCAAAGAAAAGTAAAAAATACCAACAATGTAGGAATATGAATCCAATCTTATTCTTCAAAGATATGGTCAAATCCAACATTATGTAAGAATAGGAATCCAATCTTATTCTTCAAAGATATGGTCAAAGTCAATCTTCTTCAAAGATATGGTAAAATGGTTAAAGCAATCTTCTTCAAAGATATGGTCCAATATATTATTCAATCTCCTTCAAAGATATGGTCAAATCTTCTTTAAAGATATGGTCAAAAAATTGTTGAATAAGTTCAACACAAAAGTTTTGAGAGAGTTTTATGTAGAAAGTTCTTGAGAGCAAGTAGAGAAGTGTTGAGAGAAATTGTAAATTTTTCTTCTTCATAGTGGAATTGAATTACCCTCGTCCGTGGAAGTAAACATCTTGGCCGAACCACGTAAATCCTTGTCTTTGTGATTACAAACTTTCTTTGAGGTGTTCTCTAATTTTTTTGGATTTATTTTTGTTGTACACTAACAATCTCCAAGTTGGGCATTCATGCATGCACACCTTCATTTTCTCTATTTGCAACTCCTATGTGACAAGAGTTTATATTCTGATTTTCTATCCCAAGGCAAATATTATGTGGTATGCTTATAAAAAGAGTTCACATTCTGATTTTCCATCAAAAATATTATGTGTCATGTAATGGCAGAAGAAGAGACTGAGACTTTTTTTTTTGAACAACACACTATCCATTCAATTCCGCAAGAAACCACATGCACTTGTCTAACTTGAAAAATAAATTATGTGCACCCAATTTTGCAAGAATTCACATAGACTTGTCTAACTTAAAAAATAAATTATGAAAAAATAACACTCCCCAAATTGAACGTATCCATTCAGGAAAAATGTCTCCCACTTTAACTACATAAGTTAAAGATATTTGGCGACGAGCGACACATTGATAACATGGTATATGCACAGGTAGTACTTCCTCTCTTTTTTTTTGAAGAACGATAAATTGATAATTGTACTAATATCGAAATATTACAAAGATTTACATCATATAGTAGGTAGTGCTTCTTATCTCTCTCCCGAAAGTGCACCCATATTACAACACTATAGACATGATTGTTCTCATTGAACTGGATAGATTACAACACTATACACATGATTGTTCTCATTGAACTGGACAGATGAGAACATCAAACTGGATAGTTCAGAACAGATAATAAAAGGAAAACATGTACATATATATAGTCAACTAAAATGAATGACGAGAACCATATGTGCTTTGGGAACCATACACTGATATATCAATAACTTGCATCACATTTTGTTCTTCAATATCCCCTGATGCAAGAGTACATGGGCTAGCTTTTGAGACATTAGTAACACTTTTGAGATCCAAACACTAATTATGTATATTAGTGACACATTTAGTACACTTTTGGTGACACTTTTAAGACATTAGTGACACTTTTGAGATCCAAATATTAATTATGTATATTATGGAGACCCAAACATAAATTTGACAACTTATCTGAGGCCCAAAGTCTAAATATCCTTAATTAATTTACTAAAAGTTAGGTCATGACTTGAAAATACCAATAAAAAGTCATAATACTAGAGGGAGGAAGACTCACATGTCATGAGATGAAAATTGAGGGTGTGATGGATAAGATCAATTTAGGATTATTATTGGGTTGGGTTAGGCTCAGTTATATACATATGTGGGAGGTGGTATATAGTTGTAATATGTTCTTCGGTTTGTCTAGTTCCGCATTTCCAAACTCGCAAATTGAACCACAAAGTCGTAATTTAATAAAACAAAAATAAACGGTCCAAATAAGGAGATGATCTGGGTTAACCTTTTTGATTTATGCACATATTTTCTTTTGGACTAATTAACAAACCTAGCCTACGTGGGTTAACCTTGTTGATTTATAAATGCATTTCCTTTTGTTAGAGATGATCTCCAAGTTGGGCATTCATGCGCACCTTCCTTCTCTATTTGCAATTCCTATGTAACAAGAGTTTATATTCCGATTTCCCATCCCAAATATTATGTGGTATGCATGTTAAAAGAGTTCACATTCTGATTTTCCATCCAAAATATTATGTGGCATATAATGGAAGAAGAAGAGACTGAGACTTTTTTTGAATAATACACATGGATACTATCCACCCACTAACTTGGGGAATAAATTATGTGCACCCAATTTCGCAAGAATCCACATGGACCTGTCTAACTTGGAAAATAAATTATGAAAAAATAACGCTCCCCGGATCGAACTTATCCATTCAAGAAGAATGCCTCCCACCTTAACCACATAAGCTAGAGGTATTTGGCGAAGAGACGACACATTGATAACATGGTATATGCACCGGTAATACTTCCTTTTTTATGTTTGAAGAATGGTAAATTGGTAATTGTACTAATATCGAAACATTACAAAGATTTATATCAGATAGTAGGTAGTGCTTCTCTCTCTCTCCCGAAAGTGCACCCATATTACAACACTATACGCATGATTGTTCTCATTGAACTGGACAGATGAGAACATCAAACTGGATAGTTCAGAATAACATTACAAAGAATGCTATTTGTTTATCAGAAAATCAAGTTCATCATGCCCGAACATCAATATGCTTGGTTCGGGCATGATGAACTTGATTTTTTGATAAACAAATAGCATTCTGGCTATCACAAAATACCTCAACGTGCTTTTGAGCAATTCCCAAATCATTCACCAAACCATTCATCAAAATAGCTTCCTTAAAAGCTTCAGTGACTGCCATATATTCATCTTTAGTAGTGGACAATGCAACTGTGGATTGAAGCGTCGAACACCAACAAACGGGTCCACCAGTCATAGTGAACACATATCCAGTAGTATATCTCCTTTTGTCAAGATCACCGGCATAGTCCGAATCCACATAACCAACCACTAATTTATCAAACTCTAGATCATTCTTTCTTTAAAAATTTAAACCAAGATTAACAGTGCCACGAAGATATTGAAGTATCCACTTCACAGCTTGCCAATGTCCCTTTCTCGGATTGTGCATGTATCGGCTAACCATACTAACAATATGCGAAAGGTCAGGCCGATTGCATACCATAGCATACATCAATGATCCAACAACATTTGTATAGGGAATATTTTCCATGTATCTTTGTTCTTCATCAGAAGTCGGGCATAAAGAAGCAATTAACTTGAAATGAGGGGCGAGCAGAGTACTTATAGGTTTGGTCGAACCATGCATATCAAATTTCTCCAAAATCTTCTTTGAGTATTGAGATTATGACAACCAAACGGTACCATTAGGATGATCCCTCTTGATCTCCATTCCAAGTATTCGTCGTGCCTCACCTAAGTCCTTCATTTTGAACTCCTTTCTGAGTTGGGCCTTCAGTTTATCTATCTCTACCTTGCTCTTGGATGCAATTAATATATCATCCACATACAAGAGCAAATAAATGTAGGAGCCATCATTAAGTTTCCAAAGTACACACAATGATCAAATTGGCTACGAGTGTACCTGTGTTCCACCATGAACTGATCAAAACGAGTATACCATTGTCGAAGAGACTGCTTAAGGCCGTAAAAAGATTTTCGCAGTTTGCAAGCCCAATTTTCCTTTCCATATCCATCAGGTTGTGTCATATAAATTTCTTCATTCAAGTCTCCATGCAAGAAAGCCGTCTTGACATCAAGTTGGAAAAGCTCGAGAGCAAATTAAGCTACCAACGCCAACAACACTCGAATAGATGAATGTTTCACAGCAGGAGAAAAGATCTTGTTGTAGTCTATACCCTCCTTTTGAGCATATCCTTTGGCCACCAATCGAGCTTTGTATCGAATTCCCTGAGTGTCATCTTTCTTTGCATACACCCATTTGCATCTGATAGCTCTCTTTCCCTTAGGAAGTTGCACCAATTCCCAAGTCTGATTCTTTTTCAAAGACTTTATTTCTTCGTCCATGGCCTCCTTCTATTTTAAGCTTTCTGAATCTTGAATAGCATCTTTGTAGCTATTCGGAATTCCCTCGATCACAGGGAGTGCAAATGCAACCATATCATCAAATCAAGCTGGCCGTTTAATTTCTCTCCGAGGTCTATTCTTTGCAATAGACTCAGCTACCTCAGGTTCTCGAGTCTCTTCCTCGAGACATTCCTCCACCTGCATGATGTCCTCCACCTGATCGGAGTTTTCCTCATCATCAATCGGTTTATTTTGACAAGATTCCCCTACAGGAATAATCGGCTCAGGAGCAACAGTGACCTTCTTAGCCTGCTTAGGAGGTTCATCGGTCTTTTTCAAAAGCATTACCGATTCGTCAAATGTCATGTCTCGGCTCTTGGCGATCTTCTTTGAATCCGGACACCATAACCTGTGTGCTTTAACTCCTGAACTAAAGCCCATGAAAATGGCTTTCTTTGCTCGAGGGTCAAGTTTTGATTCAGAAATATAGTAATAAGCAGGGCAACCAAAAACATGCAATTGATCATAATCATTAACAGGTTTACCTGACCATTTTTCAAGTGGTAATTTACCCCCGTTTGCAACAGTAGGTAACCGATTCACAAGGTGAACTGCATAGTTGATTGCTTCTGCCCAAAATGCTTTTCTCAAGCCTGCCTGAGACAACATGCACCGAGCCTTTTCAACCAAAGTCTGGTTCATCCTTTCGGTGACCCCATTTTGTTGTGGATTTTTCGGAACGGTGAAGTGACGAATAATTCCTTCTTCTCGACATACTTCAAGAAAAGGATCAAACTTGTATTCTCCACCATTGTCCGATCGTAACTTCTTGATTTTCGTGCAGTCTGATTCTCCACCATCTTCTTCCACTCAAGGAAGATATCCATGACTTCATTCATATGGCTCATCGGGTACATCCAAACTCATCTCGAGTAATCATCAATAAAGGTGACAAACCATCTTTTTCCTCCAAGCGACGCATTCTTCGTCAGACCCCAAATATCCGTGTGAACATAATCAAGGATACCCTTCGTTCGGTGTATAGATGTGCCAAACTTCACCCTTCTTTGCTTGCCAAAAACACAAATGTTCACAAAAGCTAATTTTACCCGTCTTAGCCCCTTTAAGCACGCCTTGTTTTATCAAAGTTTGAAGAGGCTTCTCACCGGTATGCCCAAGTCGCATGTGCCAAAGTTTTGAAGCATCAAATTCCTTGGAACATGCCGTAGCTGCATGTCCGTCAATTGTGCTACCCTTAAGGAAGTATAGATTTCCTTTTCGGGTCCCTTCGATCGTCACCAATGCGCCTTTAACGACTTTGAGAGTTCCATCATCCATGGTGATCCGATAGCCTTTCGATTCCAAGGCTCCAAATGAGATGAGGTTCCTTTTTAATCCAAGAACATAATGAACATCTCCAACTTTTTGAATTGCTCCATCAAACATCTTTAACTGAACCGAGCCAATGCCCTCGGTTTTGCAAGTGTTGTCGTTGCCGATGTAGACAACACCACCATTGATCTTCTTAAAATTTGAAAACATTTTCTTGTTGGGGCACATGTGATAGGTACACCCCGAATCAAGGATCCACTCATCGAGGTTACTGATAGAAAGTGACACGGTTAAAGCCTCGTCTGTATCACTTTCATCTTTCTGGACCACATTTGCCTTGAACTCCTTCTTCTTCATGTTTAGGCAGTCCTTCTTCCAATGTCCCTTTTGGTGGCAGTAGGTACATTCATCTTTATCAATACTTTTGCGGTCAAATTTTTCCCTCGACTTCGATCGAGACTTCCCTCTACCATCATTTTTTCGAGAGAAAGTCCTGCTTCTAACAGTGAGAGCATCCGAGCTAGAATCTCGCTGGACTTGTTTGTACTTCTTCCGTACCTCGTTATTCATCAAAGAATTACAAACATCGTTAAATTTTATCTCATATTTACTATGCAACAAGGTAGTTGTCAAATGTTCGTAAGACTCGGGTAAGAAATTTAACAATAACAAGGCTTTATCTTTATCAGAGATTTCAACATCGAGATTCAACAAATCAGTGATAATTTTATTGAAACTATCAAGATGCTCAACCATGGTCGTACCTTTATAATAGTCGAAGCAGAAGAGTTTCTTCTTCAAGTGGAGTTGATTTTCCACGTGTCACGCCGCGACCCCGAGGGCCGCCCGGACCATCGCTTCTCCCCCGCCGGCACCGGATGCGAACCACCGTACCTCGGCGCACCCGACGCGAATCACCGTGACTCGGCGCTTCCCCGACGGGGTAGAAAATGTATCCCGTTAGATCCCGGAACGTGATGCTGTGCGAGCCTGGGGTTGCACCCGTACAAGGCCATATCGTTAGAGTTTGTTTGGCTATCATTGCATCAATCGAGTAAGCAGCGGAGGGACATTGTTGCAATATAATGCATTTAGCCAACTGAATATTCGTGACAAATCCAGGGACTTGGATTTCTCTTAGGCAAAGACATCGTTCCATACATTATGCCCCTTTATACGATAGCATTCAAGAGGCAATCGAAACCAGGATTTTGGGTCTTAGGGACTGAGGCACGCCTATCGCTCCCTCGGACGATCCAGTACCTGCAAGCAAGTAAACTGTTGGTGGGTCAGCACTTTTATAAGTACTGGTGAGATAAAATAACTGAACAGAAGCAAGCATTCACTAAAACCAACACTAAGTAATCATGTTATAAAATATTACATTACTAGTGATCTTTCTAGTTTTACCTATATTCGTTACATGCAGCAGAAGAACGAAGTCATATTATATTGTTTTGAAAATATCTTTTAAAACAGAGTTTCATATGCGATATAAGCAAGCAAGCCGTTCGTTCTGTTTCAGGGTTTGCGCAGCGTGTCTTGCGAGACTCTAGGGACAAATGTATAGCTAGACACACAAATGCATATCTTAGGGGTGGTCCATCTATCCAAGCCAACACAATGAACTAGCTATATGCAGTGCAGTCCCCGAGTATCTCAGGATCGGCAGCTATTGGTCCAGCATACTAATGACTCTTTATCTGATGCTAATGGCAGCTGTGACTCATGGTTGCTTTTCACTATCATGGCAGCAGCCATGACACATGCAGTTCAGTTCTCCACCAATAGCCATTGTCCGACCGATACGAATGCATGAAAACACTATCAAATAAACTTTAGGATGCAGACGAGACAAACCATCAGACTATATTCTTGTTGCGGGGGCAAGCCGCCTTATCTTTGAACACATTCAGGCACATGATATGGTTCTCACGGAGCATAGGCGATAGTGAACATGTTCATGCAAACATATACTCTTAGGCAAGCATTTCAGGATTCTTAGTTAAGCAGACATGTTCATTTCAAAGATAAGCTAGGTGAGTTCGTTCACTAACATGCAAGGCAGGTTCTATCATTCTCTTATGAAAACATTACAAGCAAAAACTCATATTATTATTAAGGCGTGCAAGAATCAGAGAACGAAGTTCTGCCCACTCACCTTGATACATAATGCCGACGTGGAGAGGGGCATTACATACTTACCCACCAACAAAAAGTTTCGTCCTCGAAACTTCAAGGATAAACTTCTCGATATTCCGAGCAGCGATAGTCCTCATCCCTCGCCGTACTAAATCGAAACAATCAAGCAATTCAAGTCCAGAAAACATTTGCACTTTGAGAATATCTATGGACTTATTGTATGGAACGCTCTACTGCAATACCATATCGAGCAAATCTCAGAGTCATAGCAACGGATTGGGCCAAGAAATTATTTCTTATCTGATACCATTATGTCAACGCCCCGGCCCCGAGGGCCGCCCGGACCACCGCTTCTCCCCCGCCGGTACCGGACGTGAACCACCGCGGCTCGGCGCACCGGACGCAAATCACCGCGCCTCGACGCTTCCCCGACGGGGCAGGAAACATGGCCCATTTGATACCGGAACGTGATGTCTGTGAGCCTGGGGTTGCGCCCGCACAAGGCCATATCGTTAGAGTTTGTTTGGCTATCATCGCATCAATCGAGTAAGCAGCGGAGGGACATTGTTGCAATATAATTTATTTAGCCAACTGAGTATTCGGGACAAATCGAGGGACTTGGGTTTCTCTTAGGCAAAGGCATCGTTCCTTACATTATGCTCCTTTATACGATAGCATTCAAGAGGCAATCGAAACCAGGATTCCGGGTCTTAGGGACTGAGGCACGCCTATCGCTCCCTCGGACGATCCAGTACCTGCAAGCAAGTAAACTGTTGGTGGGTCAGTACTTTTATAAGTACTGGTGAGATAAAACAACTGAACAGAAGCAAGCATTCACTAAAACCAACACTAAGTAATCATATTATAAAATATTATATTACTAGTGATCTTTCTAGTTTTACCTATGTTCGTTACATGCAGCAGAAGAACTGAGTCATATTATATTGTTTTGGAAACATCTTTTAAAATAGAGTTTCATATGCGATATAAGCAAGCAAGCCGTTCGTTCTGTTTCAGGGTGTGGGCAGCGTGTCTCGTGAGGCTCTAGGGACAAATGCACAGCTAGACACATAAATGCATATCTTAGGGGTCGTCCATCTATCCAAGCCAACATAATGAACTAGCTATATGCAGTGCGGTCCCCGAGTATCTCAGGATCGGCAGCTGTTGGTCCAACATACCAATGACTCTTTATCTGATGCTAATGGCAGCTGTGACTCATGGTTGCTTTTCACTATCATGGTAGCATCAGTGACACATGCAGTTTACTCTCCACCAATAGCCATTGCCTGACCGATGCGAATGCATGAAAACACTATCAAATAAACTTTAGGATGCAGACGAGACAAACCATCAGACTATATTCTTGTTGCGGGGGCAAGCCGCCTTATCTTTAAACATATTCAGGCACACGATATGGTTCTCTCGGAGCATAGGCGATAGTAAACATGTCCATGCAAACACATACTCTTAGGCAAGCGTTTCAAGATTCTTAGTGAAGCAGACATGTTCGTTTCAAAGACAAGCTGGGTGAGTTCGTTCATTAACATGCAAGGCATGTTCTATCATTCTCTTATGAAAATATTGCAAGCAAAAACTCAGATTATTATTAGGCGTGCAAGAATCAGAGAACGAAGTTCTGCCCACTCACCTTGATACATAATGCCGACGCGGAGCGGGGCATTACACCGTGCTCTTTTGCATATATTTGGCTTCGAGTTTATACCAAAGATCTTTTGCTGAGGTCTCCTTCATTAACGAATATTTTTGGTCCGTTCCAAGACACGATCGAATGATCCCACAAGCTTGTCGATTAAGCTTTTTCCATGTCGAGTCAGATACATCATCGGGCTGCTCCTCGAGTGTGAGATCCAAATCTTGCAATACCAAAAGATCGAGTACTTCTCCTTGCCAAATACCGAAGTTGTTTGTCCCGTCAAATCTTGAGACATCAAAACTCGAAGTCGACACCTTAGGTCGATGCAAGTTACTCGAAGACTCTCCAGTTGTCTTTTTATCTTCAGTCATTCCAATAAATTTCTTTCACCAAGTGTGTTAGACAAACACAACTACAATCTTGGAATAAAATTTCAAGCACAAATCAATGCCCCAAGATATTCAAAACCATGGAGCTCTGATACCAATTGTTGCGCACAGCGGAAGCAATAATGGAATACGAAATCAAACGAGACAAGAAAAGAAATGAGACACGAGATTTACGTGGTTCGAAGAAATAACTCCTACGTCCACGGTGGTGCAGCCAAGTATTTCTTCAACAATACACAAGAGGATTACAAGGTGTTCTTCATCTCAAGTGTCTCTCTTTTCTCTCTAATTTTTACACACTTCAAACAAATGAAATACAAGCCTATTTATGGGCACAAGTAGATGAATCTAGATACATGCAAGAATGTATCACACTTATGAGGATTAATTTTTTCTTTGACTGAAGTTGGAGAGACATGGATAGATTCATCAATGAGCTAACAAGTTCATGCAACATCTTTAATCTGAGTCAATGTATATTTCCAACGGTTGGAATTGCCACACTCTGAACATAGGACAAAATTTCTTCTGCACTACCTGAAACCTGCACATGCTCTGAATAAATGAAGATGGTAAACTCTCACCAACATTACCAAGAGAAAAAGAAATATTAGTTTGCACTTGCCATTTCTTGGGGGTCAAATCCAATGAGCTCAGATGTCCTGTACCTGCCAAGAAAGACAATGGCCACACTGAGGACAATGTCAGGGACATCATGCTATCCTGGCTTGGACAAAAGTTAGTGGGCAGTGCTGAATATGGAGATAACTAAAGACTATATAGCTCTACTTAAATGTGTGGGGTGTCAGAAACGTGAGCATCATGCAGCTATTTCATATTAAGCACTCAGTACTAGAAATGACTGCATATGTTTTTCTAATCCTTGTTGCTTCTCAATGCATGTTATAATGTTAATAGTACGCATGGACGCTCTAAATTTTGACATTATGCCCGTATTATCGCGTGGATACAGTGACAGTCACTCCAAAATACGTAAGACACCAAACTTTATGTTGTGGTTATATTCCACATCCTACATCATTTGGTGCCGTATTTGTATTGCAGAACATATAGGTTACTACCCCTTTAAGAGGCTAGATGCAAAATTCAGGTGAAATGTTAAAAATTTATGTATACAATGAAGATGGGTAGACGAGTTTAATCTAGATTAGGACTTGTATGGTCAGAGAACATTGATCAGAAAGTTGCTCAATCATCCCCATCAATGTGGTAGCTGGTTCGAGTCGATCGGTATTGCCTGGCGAGTCAGGTGCTATAGATCAATTAGCCAAGATTTTGACCGGATACGAAATCACTGGTGCTCGATCTAGTGGTATTTTTATGGGGAGCGGAAGTCTAAGTCTCGTAACTAGGCCGGTTCAAAATTAAACTGTAGGTCTTCAAGGAAAGTGAATCATTTGCTTAGTTGTATGACAGACAGTACTACTGACTTACAAACATTTTCTGCAACACCATTCACATTCTGTTGGTTTTGCTTTGCTTTCAAAAGCTCAAGCTTCCTCTTCCTTTCTTTAGTCCCACATCGGATGTGCCAAAGCTTTCTTGTGTACATATATTAGTTTCTCTTCTTTGCTCTCTTAAAGTTGTTGTGTGGGGAACCCCTTGGGCCACACGCGCGCGCCGCCGCCGCCCGGCCCGGCTCGGTTCGGCGCGTAACGGGTGCGGGTGCGCGCCCACATCTGCGGACGTCGAATGCTGATTGGATTTCCTCTTCGGGTTCGGGCTGGGACCCTAAAATTCTTTTTGCTCATCTTCTTTTTCATTTAATTTTCTGAACGTTAGAAAATTAATTTCTTCCGTTACAAAGGCGACGAGATACCGGTAGTGCGGGGGTTTTACCACTAGGAGCTTCGGGAACGTCTGTACACAGATCCCGAATCAACTCTTAGGGCAGTACTTCGTGCACGACTTCCCCAGAGGCCGGTAACATCAGTCTAATTTTATTTTATTCACAAATTTTTCAATAAGTAAACGACACTATTTCTAACACATTCATCCACACCCTTGAATCAAATACATCTCTAGGGATTATTGGCTAGACCTAACCTCAATCATTTCCCACCACCTCCTTTCTCCCCCGAGATCTCCCAAACCCCACCACCATAGCTGTAACGTAAATTTTATACATTATCTTTGTGAATACCTTCGTCTTGGTACTAAGTGTGAAAGACATTGAATTTCTCCTATTGTGCCAGCTTATCCTTGTGTGATATGTCATCATCAAATTTGCCATGCATCTATATAGTTGCTGGGATTAGACTCAATACAAATTTGTCAAGTACAACTAAAGAACATAGCCTTCAATAAGACCAGTACTTGGTCTTTGAGCATGAGTAGATATATATACAATGTGCAAGTACATATCAGTACCAGGCGAGGTATGTTCTTAATTATTTTAAGTTTACCTAAAATGTGACTGCTTTCAAACCTAATGATCACAAAGTCGCCAACGATCGTTAAAATAGTTTCGCAGTTGATTAATTTAACAATTCATTAGAAGTCAACTAATTAGTTTATATTTTCCTTTTAGGCCAACAGGCGATTATGAAGTACTGCACATTGGCGAGCACATATGACAGTTAATTGTGATGTACCAATGACTGATGCTGCTGATCGAAAGAAGTCGCATATTTCATATTACAGAGTGTTATTTGTCAGCATCGATCTGGCTATGCATGGGAGGCCCTTGAATGTTTCTGGTTCTGATCATATACTATGTCTGTTGGTTGCCTACTTCTAAATTATGAAGGCATGTGTGTTGCTCAGTGAATGTCTCTTTTATCTCTTTGCTTTATGTTGCTGATATTACAAATCCTCCAGAGGAACTCATGAGCTCTTAATTTTTAGAATTCAGCCATGAAAAGTCGATGGATTACATGCATCTGATTCCTTTTTTTTCTTCTTCAAGGAATTAAAGAGTAAAATAAGTACACTTTCAATATTTGGGTCTGCTTGGTAATAGTATTTTCACTGGTTTTGGAGGTTTTTGAACCGACCGTTTATGAAAACCCTGTTTGTTAATTATTTTAAGGCATTGGTTTTGGTCGGTTCAAAAAAATTTCAAAACCGGTGTAATGTAATTTTGGATGGCTTTATAAACACTCCGAATCGGTGGGTTTTGAGGGATTTTATTATTTTATTCTATTTATATCCTCACAAAAAATATATAATTATAACTATTAATACCTTATTCTATTTTTTCTTTCTCATATGTGTTTCTCTTCTACTTCTTCCAAACTATGGCTACTTTTTCCAATAAGTTTTAAAAATATTTCTCTCCTACTTTCATCCGGACGTTTCTATTATTTTGATCAAATATGAACTTCTATCTCCTGATTGAGGCATGGAGTGGGTGACAGTTTCCGTGCTTCGAACCGTTTTGTTTAAATATGGACATATATGTAATTTTATTTGTGTAAACAAAATTTCAAAATCGCTCGTTGATGAATTATCAAGTGTGGGTTGGACTGATTTAAAAGCAGCTACTTAAAACCACCCAAAATCTGATCTCTAATAATCGGTACTCTAAAAATACCTCACAACCGCTACTCCTACAATTGCCAAGCAGGTCCTTAGTGAAATCTACATATCATATCCATATTGTAAGTTATTGCCTTCAAAAAAAAAAAATATTGTAAGTTATTATTTTGAGTTCTTATTTGAGTTTTTTTAGTCGAATTGTACCAATACATTTTAAAATCTAATGATTATTTCTAATTCAGAACCCAAATAATTATCATTGTAGCAAGATTTTTCTTTTTGGGATATTGGTAAGCAAGCCCATGGTGGAGGAGCATAACAATCTCACTGGAAACTACCAAGGACGTATGTAAAAACTTTCGTAATTGTGCATTCCGGGCTGGCTGAGGTTTATTTATTTTGACCCGACTTGTTTTTGCTAAATCTTGGTTAATGCTACCTCAGTCAATATGAAAAATATAATAAGATACAAAAGGTCCTAATAATCCAATAATCGAAATGTTGGGGTTTTATTTTATTTTATTTTGAACTCTAAAAAATAGTCTCACATCCATGTGACAAGTTCAAGTGTGTATTTTTAATATAACATTTTTCTTTTGTTGACTCATTTATATGGAGAATGGTAGCCCATGTGGTTGAGATGGTGGAATATTTTCTTAGAGGACAAGGATCAAGATCTCTAAGAAACATTTTATTTTTTTTGTCACTCATTTATTTAGGATTTTTCTTAGGAGCTAGGCGGACGAGGGCGTAGATGAAGGACGCAAAGTGACATTTTGATGGCGCACTTCGCACGTAAAATCGGATGCGAGATGGTACTTTTGTGTGCTATTGTGTCATTTTGCGCTCGTTCCCGGACGCGCAGACATGAGATGGCACTTTTGCGCGTTATTGTGTCGTTCTACGCTCGCTTCCTGGCACGCAGACGTGCTATATTTCTATGCAGAGACTGCTCCCGTGGAAATTGTAATTTCCGCACGGAGGGTGCTCATGTGAAAATTTGGCCACCTCAAAAATTGTATAAAGGGGACTGTTTGAGCGGATATTTTGTTGTAATCGTTCCTTATCCATGGAGATTTGGAGATAATGGTTAGTAATTGTCCCTTATTCGTGAAAATTTGGAGATAATGGTTAGTAACCGTTCCTTATCCTTAGAAATTCTCTCTGAATACAGTGGGTGGCGGTTGTTAGGGTTTGACTTGTGTCTTTCCGGTATATCTTCTCTTCTCTTCCTTTTCAGAGATAGAAATATTTTTGCTACGAGAGAAGAGCAGCAGCCAAAGCAGATCCACGAAGTGTTGTGCGTCCGTTCGTTCATTCAATTCGAGATCCATAGCGAGGGTGACAAGGAGTATTCTAGAATTTTTTTTTTTTTTTTAACTTGCTGGTTTCTGAGAGCAGATGGACGAAAATGATCGAATCTTGTTTTGAGCAACGATGATCTTCATCATCCCAGCGAGCATTCTTTTTCATCACGTTTTTTGTTTTATGTTTCGTTGTAACAACTGCGATGGCAAAGTTTTAATTGCTTTCTATTTCCAGTAATTTATTGTTGCAAATTTTTTGTTACTCGTACAAGTTATTTTTTTGAGATATATATATATATATATATATTTTTTTTTTTTTTTTTTGAGATGCGTACAAGTTATTGTTAGAACAAGGAGTTATAATTATTGTAATCTGAGATTTTTTTTTTATAGACTTTGTACGATATTTTTGTAACCCGGCATTAACACAATATTACTAATTGAGCTCAATAAGAAACATGTATGACATATCTAATTTCATATAGCCCATTACCTTGATGCCATAAACCATGTGGATAGTAAAACACAGCAAAAACAAATCAGCAACTATAAGATGAAGCATGCACATTTCTTTGAGATTTCTGATTTTGAGATCCAGCAATTTTAGTTTTAAAAGAATGACATATAATTATATAATGATATACTTTTTGGTATTGTTGTTATATAGCACAGTTACCAATAAGAAACGAAATCATCAAGAAAAAGAAGATTTTCTAAGAGATACAATAAATTAGCCATATGCTGTGGTGGGAGTGATAATGGAATAATTCAGACTGTACCGAAATATTCATGAGGTTGCCAGGTTCCACTATAGCAAAGTTTTTCTCAAAGTACAAAATCTACTAAAATTTAGTGAGAAATCCCTAGAACTTTAATGATTAAAATTGACTACAATAGTGCCTTTAAATATGCCTTCGATTAAGAAAATTTATCTACCAAAGTCATCAAAAGATGGATGTTCTAAAAATTGCTAGACGGACTTGGTGCGTCAGAGATTTGTCTAGTGTCTAGACCATGGCCGCACAAAAATTGAAATTTTGAATTTTCTGTTTAGAATTTTTTTTTTTTTAAAATTGATTTTTTTTTGAAATTTTATTGAATTTTTTTTGCATTTTTTGAAATCTGAATTTTTTTGAAATTTCAAATCTGATATTTCAAATATCTGAAATTTTAAATTTTGATTTTGATTTTTATTTTTTGCCTTGGCCAAACAGGTCGAACAGAGGTTGACTTGGCCGAACTGGTCTGCCTAGTCCGAACATGTGTCTAAGAGGGCAAAATTGAAATTTTTCGATGCGACGAACGGCCGCGTAGTCCGATTTTTAGAACACTGCAAAAGATATAATCTGAAAGACAATTTTGAGTACACAAGTATCACTGGATTTCTACTTGTTAAGCATTGAAAATACAGTAGTAATTATTCTGAACAGGTGCATTCAGATAGACCGACCTAGGAATAAGTCCGACAAGATTTCAGACTTGAAAAATCCACTTTTTCTTAGAACAACACTTTAGACTTACCGTGACCTCATAAGAGGTCGGGATTAAGATTAAACACACACACACACACCCTCCCTCCGGAGGATCGGAACAACTAAAATTAATTTCGGATAGGACAATCTAAACCCCTGATCGGCCGAGACTTCTTAGGAGTGTACAATCTTGGAAATTCTTAGTTGAACCCAATGACAAGCTATTGTACTCCATCGGAGGAAAATATATATTTTCCTAGATAACATAGATGATACAATTATATCTGTTATAGAACAAAAACAGTACTAATATTTAGTAATCAAGATTAGGTACATGTGAATTCCTTCAAACACCTAGAAAACAATTTGTAAGACCTGATTTAAAATACCATAAAAGAAACCAAGATTAGGTATTTGGGTGCACCGTGCATAATATTATAATACCTAAATGAAGTTTAGGTATTTTGTAGAGCATACTAAGATAACATTGAAATTAGAAAAATTGGCTCATAGATTATGGTAAACATCAATAGAGGTACATTTGATCTTCTTGAGTTGCTACTCTTCTTAGTTCTGGTAATATTATCAAAGGTACTTATGATTACGTTGTGTGTTTCTTTCCTTAATTTTTTTTGTTTATCTATTTTGCCAAGATTAAATACTATTACAATTTATGTGGATTTTGGGTTTAAGAGAATTGGTTTTAATTCAAAATATTAGTAAAGTAAATTATTCTTCATAAAATTTATGCTTGTTCGTATAATATCGATCTCTCTTTTCTCAACCAGTGGTATCAGTGATGGGCTTGAAGAGTGTCATCAAGATGAAATCGATAATTTTGATGTTTGGGCTGGAGAAACTCAATGAAAAAAATAACTTGCTTTGTGGTAGTTGACTTATTGGCTCAAAAATAATTGTTGAAGGAATATACTTCTATATATGAGCCCTTGAATTTATTTAATAGGAATATCCGTTAATAATAAGCATTAGTGTATTAGTCTATTGGACTTTAGTCCCACATCAGATAGAATAATAGAGAGATGTTGCCTCATCTCCTATATATATATATATATATATATGTAATCTCTCTTTATGAATGAATCATCCTATTATTTCTTCCAACATAGTATCAGAGCCAAAACTCTGAATCCCTTTTCCCATATAAAAAAAAAATCTCTAATCCCCCCCCCTCTCAACCGACCCCTCGCCTCCCCCTGCCCGAGTGGCAGCCCCCCCCCCCCCCCCCCCGATGTTGGGATATTCAGAGGGTAGACAATGGTTTGTTTGAATGAACATCTGACTCTCGACGCGGGTATCAGGAGTTAACAAAGAGCAGACCTGGGTTTGCGTGAATATCTGTTCCTAACCCGGTATCCACATCGGGATCTAACAGAAAGTAACCTGGGTTGTTTATATGTCCCGGCTTGTGTGATCCACCTTCAATCTCTGCTTTTCTTGCTCAAGTAGGTTCTGGCTATGTTGATCGCGCATTGACAGAGTTGTTGTGATTATCCGGTCGGGACGACCAATCGACAATTGAATCAAGAACATTGAAGGATGACGAACACTGAGGTGAATAGCAGTGCTACTAACACCAGTGTCAAAAATATAATGAAGGGGACATCTGGCACTGGTACGACGGTTTTATCAATTCGACTTGTTTATAGACGGTTGGATGGACCAGATGGTTACTCGATATGGCACAAGAAAGTCAAAAAGATGCTTCAGAAAATGCGGTTGTCAAAATATCTAACTGACAACCCCCCAGCAGTGAGTGATCTCACATACGAGCAGTGAAAGACTGATGATAGTCGATTGTTCACACAGTTGATGAATTTGATAGAATCATCAGTAGAGGACATGGATCAGAACACGGACTCAATAAAGGAGTAGCGGGATGTCCTTACAACAATGTTTGATGGAAAACGTGATTTGTCTCGCATCTATGACTCGGTTGTTAGTGTCTACTGAGCTGATCAAGGAGACAAATCACATAAGGACTACTTCCGTGCCTTCAAGGCACTGACTGATGAGATTGATTGTGTGTTACCTCTAACGACGGATATCAACGAGGCGAGAACAAAGTGTCAGCAACTCTATGTCATATCATATCTTGCCTCTTTTTTCCTGATGTTTACTCTGCACGGTCTCAGATCATTATTGGGGCTGATGTTCCGTATTTGATAGAGTAATAGCGACCGTGATGGAGAAAGATCGCGTACATGGTTCAACTGTGGACAATAAGGCTACTTTCAGTGGTAGTGTCCCAAGACACCTACCGCCAATGTTGCATCAGATATTGATGGATTATCAGTGCAGATGATGGTAGAAACCTATGTCGATTTTATTGACTTCCAAACTCAGTGTCGTGGTGTCACGCCCCAGTCCCAAAAATACGTAGGACTAGGACACGTAAGCATGCCAGCCGCATGGATATGGCAACTCCAATATATGGAAACCAAATCCATACGTACGCTGTAATATGAATATAAAATCCACAAGTGGTATAAAATGTAATACAAGTCACAGGGTAAAATCTAAATCTCATCCACCAAAATCATATAGAAATAAATAACCAGTATCTATGAAACTAGATCTCAATAAGGAGTATCTAAGGATGATAGTTGGATGGAGACAAATCCACTACCAACTCGAATATAAGAGCAAATACAATATGAGTAAAACACCACAACGCAATATAAGAATACCAGCTATCCATCACAACTCGTAGAGAAGACATCCTCGGATCACATGTAACCATTCAAATCTGCGCTCCTGCAAATACTCAAGAAAAGATACACCTGGCAGCGGACCAGGTCCTCAGAGGGACGTAACAAGATACAGAAAAACTAGCCAATTTGAATACAGTAAACATGCATATAATTTGAAAATAAATAAGTACGCTGTACAAGACCATCTATATGAATGCAAATGAGGACAACTTTTCGACGTATGGGCAAGGGTAGGCTACTCGATCTACCTCACAACTCACACACACATCAATGGACATCAGAAATCGATATATCGCGGGGGTAGCGACCAGCGAGACTCCAGAAATCGACATACCGCGGGAGTAGCGACCAGCGCGACACATGCCCGTAGTGCGAGCTATATACTACGGTTTATCAGAGTGGTTAAAAGCCCATACGCCTAATGATTGTCCTCTATGATACTAGGTGCCATGTGTGTGTCAACATATCTAATACATAGTAATGACTGGAGAAAAACTACACATGCAAGAACTATACGGAAATGAAATAAATAAACAGAAATATAAATAGCATGCAAAGTACTGTAAACAATTTGGCAAGGTATCTTGCCTGGGGTCCTGCTGCTGGTATGAATCAGAGTCCAAGTCACAGTCCAAATAGCCTATGTATTACAAATTTATCACGTCAAAAAGATAATTTATTTTAATTTATTTAATTCTGGAATAATTACTCTAAAATCCTATTTTAATCTTATTATTCTGATTTTTATGTTAATTCCTAAATTTTGTCCAAAGAAACTGAATTTTATCAACTCGAGACTCATGGCACGCAAATCGAGGCGATCTGTTGACCAAAAAGTCAACCGACACAAACTCAACTTTCATGCATGATTTCCTGTAGATTTCAGCGTCAAAAATATGCTAGAATTTATAGCTCGTCCGAATTCAAATTCGTTTGGGAATTATGGCACATACAAATTTTGTATTGTGCACCGATGGTTAAATTCTAACCTAGAAGTTCTACAGAATTAACAGTATGTAAATACTTTGAAATAAATTCTGAGAAAAATATATGTCGATGATCTCGACATTAGCTTTCCGAAACTTTAAACGGTTTATGATTCTGATTCTTGGTTCTCCCGGAATCGCGAAAACATCGCAACACGTCTATTTTCGGACATGCTGTGATCTACGAATTTTCCAGATTTAATACTAATAATTTAGAAAACCAATCTATATAATAAGAAAGCTAACTTCATTATCGTTCTAACAAAAAAAACTGGAACGCGTTTGGAGTCCGGAGCTAGGAGATATCGTCTTTTTAATTCATCATAACTAGTAGAAAATGAGACTGAATTTATGACGAATTTTAACTATTTTTGGACGAAAAAGAGAGGAATTTGGGGAAGAAAAATATGAAGGATGAGATATTTATAATGGTGGACACTACTTAATTAAATACGACTAGGATTGGTTAATTTGGATAGGATTATGATGAATTTAAATAAGGATAGGATATGCATGAAGTTGATTTCCTAGTAGGTTCAAGATTTGAATTAATTTAAAATAGAGTTTGAATTTATCTCAATAATTTATAATCTTAAATATAATTAAAGATAATACAATTAATTTATAAAATCTTATTAATATCTATTAACACTAAATTAGCATCTATCTAATATTAAGACTATATATATCCAAATAAATCCTAAATAATTTTTAAAATCTAAATAAATTTCTTAAAATTCTAAATAAATTACAAAAAAAAAATATAATTATATATTTTAAACTAAAATAAATATTTAGTAGGAACGATATGCATGGTCGTATAGTAAATTATAGAAGTCCTAGAAATTTATGTTTTCTAAGTTTTAATTACCAAAAATTCTAGAAAAATCTCCAAAAATCTAAAATAACCTAAAATAATTCTAAATGAATATTTATATAAGTAAATATACTAAGAAAAATTATTTTCTAATTAACTAAGAGAATACTCTAAATAAATTTAACATCTATAATAAATATAATAATATAAAATATACACAAATACCTATTTTGGGTGAGGGAGTTTACAATCTACCCAACTTAAAATAATTTCGTCCTCGAAATTAAAATAAGACATAATTTGTTAAATCCTTCACATTCGTACATAAGGTATGTCAATCGTAATCTCTTCCAAAAATTTAAATAACAAAATCTATTCGAATCTATCGCGATCACTTCAAAATTAATATAACCACTGTTTAAATCAAAATTCAACCTGTCGTAATCTCTTCTCGATTTTTAAATAATCAACATCCAAATCTAACTCAAGTCTATATGACATCCCACATCAAAATTTATATCACCATTTCCAACTATCATAATCTCCTCTAGACCTTGAACAATAAACAATTCTAATCAAATCTTATTCCTATTCTCAAATTAAGAATTTTGTACTCTTCAAATATTTAAACTCAATTTACATCCTCAATATTTCAAATAGGTGACCCAACAATCAAAATTAAACTTTTAATTCAAATCATCAAATTATAAAATTTAAATCTAATTCACCAGTTGTTCAAGTCTAAAATTCTATATTTATCCTAAAAATTTAAATCGATGATTCATCCTTCAATATTCAAAATTTAAATCATGTGCTCAAAGTATAAATATTGGGTCCTCAATATCAAGATTTTTAAAATTCATTAAATCCTCATTATCTTAATCCTTCTTTTAAAATTCTCCACATTTAAAAGGACTTAATCTCTCAATCTAATCCTACTTGATCACAATCTAAAAGAATTCTCCTCAAGTTTAATAATGCAATTTCTACCCAACTTAGAATTTACCCATCTATCACATAAGGCTCTTACACTTAAGAAAAATATTCCTCAATTTATTTTCTTATGTCATTCAATCCTCAAAACTTTAACACCAACTATATCATATGTGATATGCCTTAATCAATTATAAAAGATAGTCACCAAATAATGTGATTAACCTATGGGGTATATCTTGTACTATCCGTGTATCACTTATATTCAAGCACGAGATTTCGTCTTTCCGAGACAAGGGAAGACGGAAAGCAACGAAAAAGAGTTCAAGGAGGGAATCAAAGCGTTTAAAGAATTCAAATGGGAATTGTCAAGACAGTTGTAGATTGAAATCTTAATTTGGTAATTTTCTATTTGCATGCTCACATCGGTGCAGTTATATACTTGATATGATATGCTTTGTCGTATCTAGAGGATAAGTATATTTGTCTACTGGTCCACTATACATCTCAATCCACGTAAAATACTATTACGAAGGGCGAATCAAGCGCATTATGGCTAGCTAGACCATAATACACTGATTCTGATTAGACAATTTGTATTAGTGTGGTTGATCAGGCCCCAATAACACATATGTCATGAACAAGCTCGATATAAGATTAAGCTTGCAAAAACTAGGCTATAATAGCAGCATAATTCAAGGTAGCACAGAAAATATAACGCTGAATTATGATGAGAGAAGTTACAAAATAATTCAAGTTCGCAAAAGCAAAAATAACATAAGCAATAATAATAAAAGACTCTACAATCTCTACAGTTATCATACAACCTCCTTATCTAAGTCGCTAGTCGACCAAATAGGGCAAGGACCTCTAAATTCTATGGTCTGAATAAACATTGTCGTCTTTTGCTAGCATGCGATAAATATCATTCGGTTATACTTCAATTAATAGGTCAAAAGACTATGTGATACTAGGTGTCAAACATTATGGTAAAACTTCTAACTCTAGTAGTGTCTATACTACTCTCAAGTCTTCTTAATACATCAAGGGGTAATGGTATAACAATCTAAAGATAAGGAATTCTAGGTTCACTAGATATTCTAAACTTAGTGGTGTGTCTATATTCTCGTTGTATTCTTAATAGGTGTGCTACTCTAATTATCATCCTAATAACAGGGGTTCCTATATTCTAGCAGAAGACTATACTCAAGGAACTATTAGGGAAGCACATGAATCAAGCAGGATACAATTATTCAAAATAGAACAGATAGGAGGAGATAAATCACAGTCAATTGTGGATGAGATCCTATACTCTAGTCCTAGGTGCAGGCTTGTTCGGTACAGTAACGTAACCGAGACAATATGCTCTCGACCTGCATGGGCCACCACAAAAACATGTCACGCCCCAGTCCCAAAAATACGTAGGACTAGGACCCGTAAGCATGCCAGCCGCATGGATATGGCAACTCCAATATATGGAAACCAAATCCATACGTACGCTGTAATATGAATATAAAATCCACAAGTGGTATAAAATGTAATACAAGTCACAGGGTAAAATCTAAATCTCATCCACCAAAATCATATAGAAATAAATAACCAGTATCTATGAAACTAGATCTCAATAAGGAGTATCTAAGGATGATAGTTGGATGGAGACAAATCCACTACCAACTCGAATATAAGAGCAAATACAATATGAGTAAAACACCACAACGCAATATAAGAATACCAGCTATCCATCACAACTCGTAGAGAAGACATCCTCGGATCACATGTAACCATTCAAATCTGCGCTCCTGCAAATACTCAAGAAAAGATACACCTGGCAGCGGACCAGGTCCTCAGAGGGACGTAACAAGATACAGAAAATACTAGCCAATTTGAATACAGTAAACATGCATATAATTTGAAAATAAATAAGTACGCTGTACAAGACCATCTATATGAATGCAAATGAGGATAACTTTTCGACGTATGGGCAAGGGTAGGCTACTCGATCTACCTCACAACTCACACACACGTCAATGGACATCAGAAATCGATATACCGCGGGGGTAGCGACCAGCGAGACTCCAGAAATCGACATACCGCGGGAGTAGCGACCAGCGCGACACATGCCCGTAGTGCGAGCTATATACTACGGTTTATCAGAGTGGTTAAAAGCCCATACGCCTAATGATTGTCCTCTATGATACTAGGTGCCATGTGTGTGTCAACATATCTAATACATAGTAATGACTGGAGAAAAACTACACATGCAAGAACTATACGGAAATAAAATAAATGAACAAAAATATAAATAGCATACAAAGTACTGTAAACAATTTGGCAAGGTATCTTGCCTGGGGTCCTGCTGCTGGTATGAATCAGAGTCCAAGTCACAGTCCAAATAGCCTATGTATTACAAATTTATCACGTCAAAAGATAATTTATTTTAATTTATTTAATTCTGGAATAATTACTCAAAAATCCTATTTTAATCTTATTATTCTAATTTTTATGTTAATTCCTAAATTTTGTCCAAAGAAACTGAATTTTATCAACTCGAGACTCATGGCACGCAAATCGAGGCGATCTGTTGACCAAAAAGTCAACCAACACAAACTCAACTTTCATGCATGATTTCCTGTAGATTTCAGCGTCAAAAATATGTTAGAATTTACAGCTCGTCCGAATTCAAATTCGTTTGGGAATTATGGCACATACAAATTTTGTATTGTGCACCGATGGTTAAATTCTAACCTAGAAGTTCTACAGAATTAACAGTATGAAAATACTTTGAAATAAATTCTGGGAAAAATATATGTCGATGATCTCGACATTAGCTTTCCGAAACTTTAAACGGTTCATGATTCTGATTCCTGGTTCTCCCGGAATCGCGAAAACATCAAAATACGTCTATTTTTGGACATGCTGTGCTCTACGAATTTTCTAGATTTAATACTAATAATTTAGAAAAAAAAATTATATAATCAGAAAGCTAACCTCATTATCGTTCTAACAAAAAAAACTGGAACGCGTTTGGAGTCCGGAGCTAGGAGATATCGTCTTTTTAATTCATCATAACTAGTAGAAAATGAGACTGAATTTATGACGAATTTTAACTATTTTTGACGAAAAAGAGAGGAATTTGGGGAAGAAAAATATGAAGGATGAGGTATTTATAATGGTGGACACTACTTAATTAAATACGACTAGGATTGGTTAATTTGGATAGGATTATGATGAATTTAAATAAGGATAGGATATGCATGAAGTTGATTTCCTAGTAGGTTCAGGATTTGAATTAATTTAAAATAGAGTTTGAATTTATCTCAATAATTTATAATCTTAAATATAATTAAAGATAATACAATTAATTTATAAAATCTTATTAATATCTATTAACACTAAATTAGCATCTATCTAATATTAAGACTATATATATCCAAATAAATCCTAAATAATTTTTAAAATCTAAATAAATTTCTTAAAATTCTAAATAAATTACAAAAAAAAATATAATTAAATATTTTAAACTAAAATAAATATTTGGTAGGAACGACATGCATGGTCGTATAGTAAATCATAGAAGTCCTAGAAATTTATGTTTTCTAAGTTTTAATTACCAAAAATTCTAGAAAAATCTCCAAAAATCTAAAATAACCTAAAATAATTCTAAATGAATATTTATATAAGTAAATATACTAAGAAAAATTATTTTCTAATTAACTAAGAGAATACTCTAAATAAATTTAACATCTATAATTAATATAATAATATAAAATATACACAAATACCTATTTTGGGTGAGGGAGTTTACACGTGGTGAAGATTCTACTTCTGGATCCACAGTCAGGTACTCAGTGACGTGTGTGGTAAAGTCGAAGCAATCGGTGATTAACTCTGGTATGTCTGCTCACATGACAAGTGACGCAGGTATGTTGCACAATTATGTATCGGTGGGTTGTGTGATCGATATTACTATTGCGAATGATAGTTCACTGACTTTTTGTGGAAAAGGAAGTGCCCGTCTTTCTTTCATATTGTCACTCAATTCATTATTACATACACCTGAAAATCCATTTAGTTTGCTATCAATTAGTCAGATTACTCATGACTTGCAATGCTTGGTAATATTTTTTCCAAATGGTTATATTTTTTAGGACCTAAAGACTGAAAGAATGTTGGTAAGGGGCATGTGCTGGAGGTTTATACATGTTTGACATGAATTATTTTGTTGCATGTGTCAGCGTGAAACTCGATCCTTTTGAGTTGCATTGTTGGTTGGGTCATACATCTATCCAAGCTCTTTAGAAAATGTATCAATCTTTAGAGTTGCAAGCTCCTTTTCATTGTAAGTCATGTAGTTCGGCCAAGCATCACCAGGTTTTCTATCCAGTGAATTGAAATAAAGCTGCATCAGCTCCTTTTGAGTTAATACATTCTGATATATGGGGGCCTTGTCTAGTTGAATCGATGATGTGTCTCAAGTACTTTATTTTCTTTGTTGATGACTACTCATGCGTCATATTTGTCTACTTGAGGAAAAATTGCTCTGAATTATTTGATATTTGGTACAATTTCTATGCGAAAATTAAATCATAATTTGGAGTTCATATTAAGTATTTACGGAGTGACAATGGTCGTGAGTATCTGTCTCGTGAGTTTAATTCTTATATGTCTAGACATGGCATCATCTACTAAACTTTCTGCCCTTACACACCATAATAGAATGATATAGTAGAATGCAAGAATTGTCATCTCTTGGAAACAACGCGTACTCTTATGTTTTAAGCATGCACTCCCAAGAGATTTTGGTCAATGTGGTACTTAAAGCTTTATATCTGATCAATCGCATGCCATCCTCTATTTTCAATGACAAAACTCATTTTTCTCGGTTATATCCCAAACGAGATCTGTTTCCTCTACCTCTCAAAATTTTTGGTTGCTTGTGTTATGTTCAGGATACTCGACCGACTCTTTCCAAATTTGATCCGAAGGTAATCCAGTGTATTTTTCTCGGGTATCCGAAAGATCGAAAAGAGTATCATTATTTTTTTCCAACTTTGAAGAGGTATTTTATATTTTGGGATGTTACATTTGTTGAAACTGAGTTTCTTCCACTTCCTCCAACTACCTAGTCTGTTCCAAAAGTCTATCCATAGGAAACTTTTCTCTTGTATCCAGTTCAAATATCGTAACCCCCGGTAAGGGTGCCCTCCCCTATCGAGCCAGTCTTACCGTTAGATGGTCTACAAACATCGGCACAGTCAGAACCACATCTCCACTCTCACCAGCTCCGCCAGAACAATCATCACCAATGGTGCCCCCGGCCATCGTGCCATCATCCTCCTCCAACTATACTGATTCACCAGCTTCAATAGAACAAACATCACTGATGGTGCTCACAACCTTCAATCCATCATCCTCTTCTAGGTCCACTGATTTACCACTACTTGATATACTGACTCACCCCCATCGTGTATTTCACGACCATCCTTTGAGTTGTTGGCACTGTAAAGGGATCGAATATCAAACATAGTCCTTGGTGGCGACTATTGACGGGATTCAGATCCTCAATTCCACAGAGGAATGACTCAAACATCCTGATTGGCATGCTGTGATAGAAAAGAAGATGAAAGCGCTTCGGGAATATCATACATAGGATTTGGTGGATTTGCCTATTGGTAAGAAGGTGGTGGGTTGCAAGTGGGTGTTCACAATAAAGGTGAAACCGGATGACACTCTTGATCGTCTGAAAGCTCGTCTTGTGGCGAAAGGGTATTCTCAAACTTATGGTAAAGATTACTTTGAGACATTCTCCCCTGTTGCCAGGATGACCTTTGTGTGTGTGCTTCTGGCCTTAGAAGTTCGCTATGACTGGCCATTACTTCAGCTGGATGTGAAGAATGCATTTCTCCACATGGATCTTGAAGAGAAAGTTTATGTGATGCAACCTCCTGGATCCATTGTAAAGGAGGATAAAGTGTATCATCTGCGGAAGGCCCTCTACGGTCACAAACAATCTTTTTGTGCATGGTTTGGTTGATTTACACATGTTGTTATCCAGTTTGGCATGTGTCAATCGAAGAAGGATTATTCAGTATTTTATCGACAAACATCAGCTGGCAGGATACTACTTGGTTTCTACGTTGATGACATTGTGATTACGGGAGATGACAGCCGGGGTAATACAGGGCTGAAGAAGTTTCTGGAAGAACAGGTTCAGACCAAGGATATGGGATCATTAAACTACTTCTTAGGCATTGAAGTCATACGGGGTAAGAGAAACATTATAATGTCTAAGTGGAAGTATGTGTTAGACATCCTCAATGATGCAGGAATAATGCAAGCCAAGGGAGCAACCTCGCCCATGGATCTAGGGTAAAGTTACTCCCCGATGAGGGGGTCCTGATGACCAATCTGGATCAGCATCGTCGAGTGGTTGGAAACCTCAACTACTTGGCGGTCATGACCCGCCTAGACATTTCTTTCGTCGTAAGTGTCAGGAGTATATTTATGGCTTTTCCATGAGTTTTATATTGGCAGGAAGTTCCCAGAATCCTGCACTATCTAGCCCAGAATCCGGGAAAAGAAATTTGAATGGAGAATCCGGGACATACTCAGCTTGAATATTTTACAGATGTCGACTGGGGTGCTAGTCTTATGGATAAAAGGTTTACATCTAGTTATTTGATATCTATTGGCGAAAACTTGGTATCGTAGAAGAGCAAGAAGCGGAGTGTGGTCTCAAGATCAATTCTGAAGCGGAATACCTAGCTATTGCTCATGGCACAACAGAAGTTTTATATTTGCAGCATCTTCTACAGAAGATAGGAAAAGAAGCAGGATCTAAAGCAGGAAATATTTGGTATGATAACTAGTCTGTTATCCATATTATTACAAATCTTGTATTCCATGAAAAGATAAAGCACATTAAGATTGACATCCACTTCATCCGTGATGAGTATAAAAAGGGGATGATAAAGTTTTATCATGTGAGGACCGCGATTAGATAGCTGATATCTTTAAAAAATCTTTTTAGGTCATCGGGTTCAATTTTTTTGTAACAAGCTGAGCATGATGGACATATATGCTCCATATTGAGGGAGGGTGTTAAGTATTATAAGCATTAGTGTATTAGTCTATTGGACTTTAGTCCCACATCAGATAGAATAATAGAGAGAGGTTGCCTCATCTTCTATATATATGTAATCTCTCTTTATGAATGAATCATCCAACAAAATCAATAAAGACTGATTATAAAGATAAGGCTCTCATTATATTATCATCTCTATTGCCATCATATTTCTGAGAGAAAGAGAAGAAGGATTATGAACCCTTGTTGGTGCCAATGCAGGTGAACCTATGAACTGAGCTTGAAGTCGTGAAGATGATCTCTCTTTCTCAGCAATTCACCAACTTGTTAGTTGTAAACCCCTTCGACCAGATTTCAGCATTTTTAGGATTAATTTTAGCAATTTAAGATTTATGGCAATATTTTAATTTATTTTGCTTACATATCTTGTTGACTTGTGCACCTGTCCATCACCGAATTATTTAGAGCTTTACCCTGACTGTTAAACCCAAACAAAGTTCACATACCTGTCCTAGACATGTTAGTCTATTTTCCTGCACTTTGTGCAACTCCCAGATACTTTACTTTGAGACTCGTTTGAGACGCACAAATATCGTTACAAACGTACGTATTTAAATTTCTAGATCTGTACCCATCCCTGTTCCAATAGAGATTTAAGGCCCAACATGCACCTGTTTTGCCCAGACAAAAATATGTTATTTTTTTACACTAAGTATACTACATTTAGTGTATTGACACCGTACTAAAATTATGACCCTACCTGCCTCTAAATAATTAGAGAACACCGTGCGCAGTATTTATTTATTAATTAATACGATGGCCCGTATCACCCAAGAAAATCAGGCCCAGTCCCTACCCAGACTCACCCCCATCACCCTAGGGCCCTCACACAGCAATTTCCCTCAGTTCCGTGCATTTTAGAATTTTCAGGAATCGGGTATTTTTTCGAGACAATTTCGTAAATTGTACAATTTCCCAAAATAGGACCTTTATGCAATTTATGAAATTACAGGGACTTTTCTACAAATTTGCAGTGTGAGGTGTCACCCCTTCATTGGCCGGTGAACCTGCACCGTCCATTTGGAAGCGGGATCCACCCGAAAATATCCACAAAATATCCTGTAAATGTCTATAGATATTTTACTTAAAATATCTAATTTAATTTCTATAAAAGAAATAAAAAAAAAATCAAATCCCTAACCCTGACCCGGCCGTCAGCCGACCCCCCCCCCCCCTCGCCGGAGCGGCGAGCCGACCCCCTCCCAGCGACGAGCCGACCCCCTCCCCGCGGCGAGTCAACCCCCCTCCCCCCGCCGGCCTCGACTCCCCTACCCCCTCCCTGTTCTCCACCAACCCGATCTCCCCCTTCTCCTCCACCGCCATCCCCCACCGGATCCACCCCTAGCTCCGGCCTGACTTCTCCCCTGCCACGGCTCTGAGCCACCTCCCCCCCCCCCACGACCGACCGACTGGGCGAACCCCCCACCCCGCAGCGACTGGCCACCCGACCCCCTGAGCTCCGCCCACGACTTCCCCGCTCGACTTCCCCCGCTCGTCGGACCCCCTGGACTTCCCCACAACCTCCAGCTCGACCTCCTCCACCTCCTCCGCCACTCGCCATCCTCCACCACCAGCACCAACGCCACCACCAGCTTCCCTCTCCCCCTCACAGCCCTTCCTTCCTTCCCCTATCGATTTCCCCACCACCGCCAACACCACCATCTCCAGCGCCACTTCTCCCCTCGAGCTCGACGTCATCCCCGAGCCCAGGCTGACTTCTCCCCCCCTGGCTGAGACTACAGCCACTCCTCCTCCTCCTCACCGTGAACCCCCCATGGCCGAGACCAATCACCCCTCCTCCTCCTCAGCCTCGACAACCCGAGCAGTACCGTGCCCTGCCCGGACGTCCCGTTGACCGACGAGCTCCGCCTGAGCGCCTTCGGCGAAGCCCCGGCGAGTCTCCACTGGACTCAGACCGGACACAGCAGCCCGGCGTCCAGGACACAAATCCTGTGTCGAATCGACACACGGACACGCGCAATTCAGTTTCCACGGAGCCCTGTTCAGGTAACCCGTTCTATCTCCTCGTAGTTCCGTTTTTAATTCTGTCAGTTGTGACACGTAGGCTATGTAACCCTCTCGATGCCCGTATAACCCGCTCGGTGCATCGCGTCCTGTGGCGATCGCGAACCGCGATCCAAAAACAGGAAAAACAATGCCCCATTTTCACCCGGAACTGAGTACGCCCCGCCAAACGGGACGACTTGGTCGCACGCGGTCTTTACCGAAATGTGTGCATCATTGATACGGATGTGCAGGATTTTGCAGAAGTTGATTTGGATGTGCGTGCACACCGGAATCAACGCGTATCCGCCGACAACGTCCCGTATCCTCCTATTCTGGAACACGCTGTAACTTTGTGTACACACGTCGGATCGAAACGAAACTTGTGCCATCAGACTCGTAGCAATACGCTGGTCCTGTGATCCAAGTTTGGTTCGATTCCGAGAACGTTGACAAAATCCCGTATCGTGGGCCCCACAGGCTCTACTTGACGGACGATTTTGTGATTGTCACATCGGAATCCAGTTCTGGACATTCCGTTGGGTTTGTATCGACGTTCTGGACTTGTTGACATTAAGTTTGGCGAATTTGGAGACCTTTGATTCTGACACATTTTTCGGTGCAAAGTGGCCCACATGTGGACCCCGCTTTTATCGGAAACTGTCATTTTTGCCCATGTGTCCAAATTGTACTTAAGGACAGGCGATTCTAGCTATTTGATATTTTTTGAGACTGTTGGTGATGTTTATTTTATCATCCGGAGATATTTATTCTGAGGCCATAGTTTCTGACTTTTGGCATTTGACATCTGGACGTTATATTTTGCAGCTCTCTTGCCAGGCAAGTATACCTTGCCTTGTTGTACTGTTTAAATTCAGTTATTATAGTTACATATTTATTTATTTTAAAATTATATAAATGTGAGCTTCCGAGAAAACTCGGGTGCAGTCAACGAAGGCGTTGACGTTAGGATTTGTATCTAACCTAGTGTCTAGTAGACCCACCTAAAGTTGTAGAGTTCTTGGTATGACTTCCCAGGCCTTGACACGTATCATTACACGTCACATAGTGAGTTCATGTAGGGACGCGTGTCTCATGCGCGACTGGCCATCAGTGTGAGCAACACGTGTAACGGTATGTAGCTTAGTTATTTATTTTATTGAGACTTGCATCATAGTAGGAGGTGTCCACGTCATTTTTATGACTTGTACATCTATATTGGGCGGGGAAGAAACTAGTATATATATGGGACACCCCCTCCTTGAGTCTTTTATCCTTCGTACCATGCTCCTCGGAGATGGTCGATTGCAGAGCTACCCGTGTGTCCGGGGGCATATGACACATATACTAGCCAGTCATGACGATTGGTGAATTACGTCAGCATATGTCAAGCTTACACATTCCCATGCGTACTATAAGGTCTTTAGATTGCATTCACTTAGATGGTTAGCACACCCCCTTCATTTACTCAGTATTTACATAGATGGCATGTTGTTTTTCTGTATCTTGTTATGTCCCTCTGAGGACCTGGTCCCTTTCCAGGTGTAGATGTTCATGAGTATTCGCAGGAGCTCAGATCCAGACTTGTTACGTATATTCCGAGAAGATCTTCTATTCGAGCCTCGTGATTGTCAGATGTTGTTCTTATATGGTGTGTATCTGGTTCATTTTATATTCTATTTCGACAGTGAATTTATTTCCATCCGACTGTCATTCTTTAGATACTTATTATTGAGATCTAGTTACATGGTTATTTGGTTATTCATATTTGATTTCTGTGGATGAGATTTAGATTATACCCTGTGACTTGTGATAGTTTTACCACTTGTGAATTATTGTTCATTATACAGCGTACGCTTGTATTATGGTTTCCATATATTAGAGTTGTCATATATACAGGCGGCTGGCATGCTTACGTGTCCTAGTCCTACATATTTTAGGACTGGGGTATGACATATTTTTAGTGGTGGCCCATGCAGGTCAGAGCATATTGTCTCGGTTACGTTACTGTACCGAGCAAGCCTGCACCTAGGATTAGAGAATAGGATCTCATCCATAATTGACTATGACTTATCTTCCTTCCAGTCTGTCTTACTTACATAATTGCATCCTGCTTGATTCATGTGCTTCCCTGATAATTCCTCGAGTATAGCCCCTGCTAGAATATAGGAATCCCTGTTGATAGGATGATAATTAGAGTAGTATTCCTATTCAGAACACAACTAGGGCATTGACACATTATTAAGTTCAGACTACTAAATGAACCCTAGTCTTCCATATTACCTAATGAACCCTAGCATCACTTACCATTGTTCCTTGACGTATTTGTGTATGACTTGAGAGTAGTAAAAACACTACTAGGATTAGTTTAAAATTTGACCATAGTGTTGACCCTAGTTTTAAGAAACCAATAGAAATCCAAGGTTGAATACTAGGACTGAAACCTCATCCTATGTTTCGATAAACCCAGTTTTACGCCAGGGACCCTTTACCCTTGTTGGCATAAAACCCATTTGACCGTTGTTGGCATAAGAACCAAACGACTGCCTAGTTGGCGTAAAAGCCAAATGACTTTCTTGTTGGCGTAAAAACCAAAAATATGCAGAAGATTGTCTCCTTTACGCCGCAGTTATGATAACTGCTACCCACGATCCCTTAGTCTTTCTTATCCTGCGTCATGCAAGCCACGTAGGTAACTGCCCTGCGTAAACCTGATGATTCTTGACTAATAGATAACCAGCATAGAGTAACCTGATTAGGCGTAATATAAGGATAGATGTGAGCGTAATTGTTACAGCCTTAGCTTTCCCCAGTTGACCAAATCTCGTGCATTAAATGCAGAGATACGCCTCGAGCCCTGTGCAAAAAGAAACAACTTTTTGACAGGACATCTAATTTTGTCTCACCTCGAGCGTAAAAATGAATTGTATCCAATAAAGTCACTAAACGACAAACCTGGGTCCCCGTGCAAATTTATCATCACAGCCGTCCACTCGATCGTTGTGCAAGTACTTTTGTCAGATATCAGGATTCACTAATTTTGACTGACAAACTCATGAGTTTTCGTACAACTTTACGCTGTAACGAATGCTAGACTTTACACAGAAGATATTTACACGCAGATTTCTACGCACAGACTTTTTACGCGGATAGCTCTGAAGCCATGCTTTATGCCAAAATATTTTATCTCTGCTTTACACAGACAACCTCGAACCCCTACTTTACGCGGACTTTCTTGAAATCTCTGTTTTAGGCAGACAACCTATAGTATATATTAAGATTGTAGAACTTAGAAGACCATACCTCTTTTGGGTCAACTAGCGACTTAGACAAGGAATTAGAATAATAACTATAGAGATTGTAGAGTCTTGCCTTTTTGTGAATTTAAATTGTTTTGTATTTCTCACATCATAATCTAGCGTACTTATATTTACTATACTACCTTGACTTATACTGCTATTATAGCCTAGTTTTGCAAGCTTATTCTTTATCAAGCTTGTTCATAATATATGTATTATTGGAGTACTACACTAATATATTTTAGAATCAGTGTATTACGGTCTGATCAACCATAGTACACTTGGTTCGTCCTTCACTTAACTACCTTACGTGGATTGAGATATATAATGATTAGTAGATGAATGTATTACCCTCTAGACATGTCTGAGCATATCGTATCAGCTACCTAACTGTGCTAATACGAATATATGAATAGGGATTACCAGAATAGGATTTCAATCCACAACAGCCTTGACAATTCCCATTTGAATTCTTTAAACGCCTTGAACCCCCATACTTCTAATCTATTACCTCCCCCTTGAATTCTTGATTACTGTTTTCCGTCTTCCCTTATTTCGGAAAGACAAAATCTTGTACTTAGTATAAATACGAAAGTGTATCGTTTCTGTAGCCTTTTCTGTTTGTTTCTTGGGTAATTACCAAACCCTATTATTAGACTTGATTTCAGTATATAAATTGTGCTACCTTTAGATGACCCTTCACTACTTACCTACTTTCCTGGTACATGCATCACTATAGCAGCATGAAATTTTTGCCTCGTAACTTTGGTTAAAGTGTTACAATGAAGAAAGTATCATTTTGCTGTCAGAGATCTAAATGGATTTTACCTGGATGAGAAATTGACTGACTCCTGAATGGATAGCAGCACCTATGACTAGGTTGACTAGTAAGGATTAAGAATGCCTAGGGACCGGCTCACCAAGTCAGCACAATTCATACCTTTAGAGTTGGCCAGCCTGCAGAAGCTTTAAGCTAACTTATATATGAGACAATCGTAAGATTGTACGGCATACCAGTCAGCATTTTACCAGACAAGGATTCGCGTGACCAGAGTTGATGGTCAACACCATAGAGGCAGTTAAGTAATACAAGGACACTGGCAAGCAGTGCAAGACAGACAAAAGCACTGGACAAACGTACAACGATGACCTCTAGAGTTCCAAGTTGGAGAACATGTGTTTTTGAAAATCTTACCTACTAGAGACACCATTCGATTCGGAGGACGCAGCAAGTTGAGTCCAAGGTATGTTGGACCATTGACGTGCTAGAAAGAGTAGGAGTAGTGGCATATCAACTTGCGCTACCACCTTCACTTGAGGGAGTACTTGATGTATTCCACGTGTCGAACTCAGGCGATATGTGACAGACAACAGTTATATTCTCAACCATTCGGAGATCACCATTAGGCCGAGCTTGTCGTATCAAGAGCAACCCGTAGAAATCCTTGATCATCGAGAAAAAGTATTGAGGAATCAGTCTATTACCTTGGTCCGTGTGGCATGGAAGCATGGCGCGCCAGAAGAATCTACTTGAAAGCGTGTGTACGACATGCGCTTAAACTTTTTTCGAACTTATTCGTAAACCAAGATATAATTACTTTGTTAAATTATATCTTATGTCGTCTTTGACTTCTACCGCGGCTTAGTTTTAATTTCGAGAACGAAATTTTTATAAGTTGGGTAGATTGTAAACCCCCTTGACCAGATTTCAGCAATTTTAGGATTAATTTTAGCAATTTAGGATTTATGGCAATATTTTAATTTATTTTGCTTACATATCCTGTTGACTTGTGCACCTGTCCATCACCGAATTATTTAGAGCTTTACCCTGACTGTTAAACCCAAACAAAGTTCACATATCTGTCCTAGACATGTTAGTCTATTTTCCTGCACTTTGTGCAACTCCCAGATACTTTACTTTGAGCCTCATTTGAGACGCACAAATATCGTTACAAACGTACGTATTTAAATTCCTAGATCTGTACCCATCCCTGTTCCAATAGAGATTTGAGGCCCAACATGCACCTGTTTTGCCCAGACAAAAATACGTTATTTTTCTACACTAAGTATACTACATTTAGTGTATTGACACCGTACTAAAATTATGACCCTACCTGCCTCTAAATAATTAGAGAACACCGTGCGCAGTATTTATTTATTAATTAATACGATGGCCCGTATCACCCAAGAAAATCAGGCCCAGTCCCTGCCCAGACTCACCCCCATCCCCCCAGGGCTCTCACACAGCAATTTCCCTCAGTTCTGTGCATTTTAGAATTTTCAGGAATCGGGTGTTTTTCCCAGACAATTTCGTAAATTGCACAATTTTCCAAAATAGGACCTTTATGCAATTTATGAAATTACAGAGACTTTTCTACAAATTTGCAGTGTGAGGTGTCACCCCCTCATTGGCCGGTGAACCTGCACCGTCCATTTGGAAGTGGGACCCACCCGAAAATATCCACAAAATATCCTGTAAATATCTATAGATATTTTACTTAAAATATCTAATTAATTTCTATAAAAGAAATAAAAAATAAAAAGAAAACCAAATCCCTAATCCTGACCCGACCGTCAGTTGACCCCCCCCCCTCGCCGGAGCGGCGAGCCGACCCCCTCCCCGCGGCGAGTCAACCCCCCCCCCCCCCCCCCCGCCGGCCTCAACTCCCCTACCCCCTCCTTGTTCTCCCACCAACCCGATCTCCCCCTTCTCCTCCATCTCCACCGCCATCCCCCACCGGATCCACCCCTAGCTCCGGCCTAGCTTCTACCCCGCCACGGCTCCGAGCCACCTCCCCCCCCCCGACCGGCCGACTGGGCGACCCCCCCACCCCGCAGCAACTGGCCACCCGACCCCCTGAGCTCCGCCCACGACTTCCTCGCTCGACTTCCCCAGCTCGTCGGACCCCCTCGACTTCCCCACAACCTCCAGCTCGACCTCCTCCACCTCCTCCGCCACTCGCCATCCTCCACCACCAGCACCAACGCCACCACCAGCTTCCCTCTCCCCCTCCCAGCCCTTCCTTCCTTCCCTCGTCGATTTCCCCACCACCATCTCCAGCGCCACTTCTCCCCTCGAGCTCGACGTCGTCCCTGAGCCCAGGCCGACCTCTCCCCCCCCCTGGCCGAGACCACAACCACTCCTCCTCCTCCTCCTCACCGTGAACCCCCCCATGGCCGAGACCAATCACCCCTCCTCCTCCTCAGCCTCGACAACCCGAGCAGCACCATGCCCTGCCCGGACGTCCCGCTGACCAACGAGCTCCACCTGAGCGCCTCCGGCGAAGCCCCGGTAAGTCTCCACTGGACTCAGACCGGACACAGCAGCCCGGACACGTCCAGGACAAAAATCCTGTGTCGAATCGACACAGGAACACGCGCAATTCAGTTTCCACGGAGCCCTGTTCAGGTAACCCGTTCTATCTTCTCGTAGTTCCGTTTTTAATTTTGTCAGTTGTGACATGTAGGCTATGTAACCCTCTCGATGCCCGTGTAACCCGCTCGGTGCATCGCGTCCTGTGGCGATCGCGAACCGCGATCCAAAAACAGGAAAAACAATGCCCCATTTTCACCCGGAACTGAGTACGCCCCGCCAAACGGGACGACTTGGTCGCACGTGGTCTTTACCGAAATGTGCGTGTCGTTGATACGGACGTGCGGGATTTCGCAGAAGTTGATTTGGATGTGCGTGCACACCGGAATCAACACGTATCCGTCGACAACGTCCCGTATCCGTCTGTTCTGGAATACGCTGTAACTTTGTGTACACATGTCGAATCAAAACAAAACTTACGCCATCGGACTCGTAGCAATACGCTGGTCCTGTGATCCAAGTTTGGTTCGATTCCGAGAACGTTGACAAAATCCCGTATCGTGGGCCCCATAGGCTCCACTTGACGGACGATTTTGTGATCGGCATATCGGAATCCAGTTCTGGACATTCCGTTGGGTTCGTATCGACGTTCTGGACTTGTTGACACTAAGTTTGGCGAATTTGGAGACCTTTGATCCTGACACATTTTTTGGTGCAAAATGGCCAATAGGTGGACCCCGCTTTGACCGAAAACTGTCATTTTTGCCCATGTGTCCAAATTGGACTTAAGGACAGGCGTTTCTAGATATTTGATATTTCTGAGACTGTTGGTGATGTTTATTTCAGCATCCGGAGATATTTATTCTGAGGCCATAGTTTCTGACTTTTGGCATTTGACATCTGGACGTTATATTTTGCAGCTCTCTTGCCAGGCAAGTATACCTTGCCTTGTTGTATTGTTTAAATTCAGTTATTGTAGTTACATATTTATTTATTTTAAAATCATATAAATGTACGCGTCCGAGAAAACTCGGGTGCAGTCAACGAAGGCGTTGACGTTAGGATTTGTATCTGACCTAGTGTCTAGTAGACCCACCTAAAGTTGTGGAGTTATTGGTATGACTTCCCAGGCCTTGACACATATCATTACACGTCACAGAGTGAGTTCATGTAGGGACGCGTGTCTCATGCGTGACTGGCCATCAGTGTGAGCAACACGTGTAATGGTATGTAGCTTAGTTATTTATTTTATTGAGACTTGCATCATAGTAGGAGGTGTCCACGTCGTTTTTACGACTTGTACATCTATATTGGGCGGGGAAGATACTAGTAGACGTATGGGACACCCCCTCCTTGAGTCTTTTATCCTTCGTACCATGCTCCTCGGAGATGGTCGATTGCAGAGCTATCCGTGTGTCCGGGGGCATATGACACAAATACTAGCCAGTCATGACGATTGGTGAATTACGTCAGCATATGTCAAGCTTACACATTCCCATGTGTACTACAAGGTCTTTAGATTGCATTCACTTAGATGGTTAGCACACCCCCTTCATTTACTCAGTATTTACATACATAACATGTTGTTTTCTGTATCTTATTATGTCCCTCTGAGGACCTGGTCCCTTTCCAGGTGTAGATGTTTATGAGTATTCGCAGGAGCACGGATCCAGACATGTTACGTATATTCCGAGGAGATCTTCTATTCGAGCCTCGTGATTGTCAGATGTTGTTCTTATATGGTATGTATCTGGTTCATTTTATATTCTATTTTGGCAGTGGATTTGTTTTCATCTGACTGTCATTCTTTAGATACTTATTATTGAGATCTAGTTACATGGTTATTTGGTTATTCATATTTGATTTCTGTGGATGAGATTTAGATTATACCCTGTGACTTGTGATAGTTTTACCACTTATGAATTATTGTTTATTATACAGCGTACGCTTGTATTATGGTTTCCATATATTGGAGTTGCCATATATACAGGCGGCTGGCATGCTTACGTGTCCTAGTCCTACGTATTTTGGGACTGGGGCATGACATTAGTGACTTCGATCATTCAATGAATCCTTTAGTCTTCATGCTTAACAAAATGATCAATGATACCTAGCAAAGAACCCAGAAAGATAAGCAAGATAAATAATCATATTATTATGAACTGGACTATTGCAGTATAATGGTTATGTGGCAAAGACCCTCGACTGGGCGGTAAGTATGGTGGGTTGTGGCTAAGGAAAATAATAACATTGTGGCATATTATATCAAGTTTTTCTATGCTTGTAGGTTTTCTTCTATTAATAGTTGTATTTTAAGCATGGTCATAAACAAACTTGTGCACAAGGGGTAGGTTCCTATAGGCGGTGCACCGGGGCCATGGGACCGCTTTGGCCTGGGGGAAACATGGGTGCTAAAGTAATAGCATCAAAAATTTAGGATATTTGGTGAGGCTAGCTCCCTGCACTGAATGGGACATTATGTCACGTCTCGATCTCCCGCAAGATTGGTCGTCCCCGCTAAGCATGAATCACCGTGCTAGCGCTCCCGCAGGACGATTATTTCTATCAGGACATGATGTCGCACGAGCACAAGCTGCATCCGCACAAGGCCATGATCCGAACAGGCAGAGAAATATCTAAGCCACAGAGTCGCACAAATAGTCTCTAATGCAGCAAAAATTTGAACGACACGAGTAAACGGCCTTTCGATAACTAGTTCACAAAGTCATTATAGTGGAAGCATTGAATAAACACAAGTATGATGCAATAATAAGCTCTTTATTGATAATCAAGAAATATTACAAGTGATGCTAGGCCGAGATTATAAGTCGTTCAAGCTCTCTTCCTTGAAACAATAAAAATGTTCCAAGCGGCTTCCAACATGGAATGATACATATGCGATGTTCTAACATTATATCATGTATATGTGCTTCAGGTCCGGACACAATACTCCAAGGCTCCAGAGCGAACTCCACACCTTAGCGCACACAAGGGGATACTCTGCACTGAACGAGGTTCTTCCGCACCCTGAAAGTAACTTGGTGGGTTATCAGTACGTAAATGTACTGGTGGGGAGGCTTCTCGCCCGCTCGACAAGTCCAATCACGTTATATTAGATCTGTGCACCATCTATTAAGTTATCTTTCTAGTTTGCCTTAGGATCAGTTTATGGCAATGATATAAGCCTAACTCGTATGGCAGTACGCCGTGCGATATAAGAGTAACATGGCAAAACTTACCAACTTACCATTCTTTCTTCCTTGTCTAAAGATAAAACCAAGTTAAGCCAAGCACGAATATACATAATAAAATCCACATAATCGTATAAGCAAAGACAGGGTATCACGAGCATGTTCTGACTCAAGTGCACAAATTACTCATATTTCCCAGATTTTGATAATCAGGTGGTCTATACATGTTATACACAGATTCAGGTTGATTTAAATTCATTAGACACAATGCTATGACTCGCACGCGGATTACCGCAATCGAGCCAAACTTAGTCTATATAAAAGGCTACTGGCGCTATAAGCCATTTTGGACGATAGTCGGGTAGACGTCGACAATTGTAGTCACAGGTAGCGAACCCGCTATAAGCCCTTCCGCCATACCCTTACTAGGCTATTAGCGTGACTATCCATAATGTTTTGTCCATATTGGATCGGCCCCAGTGCGACCAGCGTACCGTCCATGGGAACCCTATCCTTGTGCACAAGTTGTCCATGACCATGCAAGTCTCTTATCTTGTTCTCTTATCTTATCTCTTGATCTACATAAGCGGAAATGGTTGTAGAAACAGGAAAGAACCCTCTACAAGCCATCCCGAATAAACGATAATAGTTTTAGACACAGAAATGAACCCGCTACAAGTGACCTCGAACCATGATTCTTGTTCTTCTTTACTTTATCAATATATTTCAGTTCTTTTACTTAATACTTCCATTACTTTCTTATATTTTCTTCCAATCTTTTATTATTCCATTCCCGATACGGGAAACCGCCTTGGCAACCTTATGGTCCCGAAGCCTTTCAATATTTTCCATTACTTGGCTCAGAACGACTATTTTGATAGTCTTTCTGTCTTAGGTAAGTGAACTGTGTTCAATGTTATGCTCCAGGCCGTGCACGAATCTATGAGATAAGCATGGCACATATAAAGGTGAAAGACTATACTTGATCATATATAAGTCTACTCGAAACATAAGCAGTACAAGTAGCACGAGCGTAAAGGTATCGTTGAATTGCGGCATAATCTATAAGACGAGTAGTGTAAATATGTGAAGCAGTGTACTACGAAGAGTATATAATGATCTACTCGAAGCATTAGCGGGGTCTACTTACACGAAGCTAAGGTAGCATGCGAGGGTCCAACTATAAGCTAAGTTTTATTTTTATGTTCTAACACAAGCAATACAAGATAAGATTAATCCCTTAACTAGGTGCGTTGTATTCTTTATTAGCATGCAAGAGGTAATTTTTCTAGCGATTAGCATGTATCGTCCGTATTTTTAAGTATGCAGGCTAAGCAAAGACAGGTTTATCGTAGCCACCCACCTTAGCGATATTTTACCTCGGCTGAGCGATACTCCGAGCATATCTTTGAAAGTCTAAGTCTGAACTCCTAAAGGGCCAAGTCTGAATCCATTGCCTCAAGTGAGTCTTCTCGCCGAGCAAGGCTGGACGGGTCGTCGCACTAGTGCTATTTGAATTGGTTATCTGCATTGATGCAGAGCGGAATGTTACATTATATACCACTCAGAACAAGTCTCGTCCTCGAGACTTCCTGAGTACAAATCGTTCTATCGCACACTATTGAATCTATCTCAAGCATATCACTTCGTATCCTTATACCGCTTTCGAATACAAGTTCCTACTCATTTTCCTCTTTCCGTGTCGCATGTGTGCTGGGTATATTGAATGACTATCATTCAATCCAAGCTCTAACTCTATCTCTGTTGTGACTTAGTGTGGAACATATATCTCTTAACGCGGGGCACGTTATAATCTATGTGTGTACGATAATCTTGGGTTGAGGCTATCTTATCTAAATTATTATACTCGTCCACGCGAACCTAACGTATTCACTTGCAATAGCATTCGAGATCAGCAAATCATGAGTCTAGATCGTGCACATATTCAAAACATTCCCCAAACATATGCATGTCAACCAACTTAGTGATAGCGAACTCTTTATACTCGAGTTTAACATATCACTGAGTCTTTGATCGTGCACACATTCAAGGCATCCCTCAAACATATGTATTCAACCAAACTTAGCGATAGCGAAGTCGGACATGCTACTAGTAGAAATCTCAAGGGTTCTAGCTTACGAATCAAAATGATACCTCAAACAGGGTCAATCAAAATTCATGTCAAATCAAGCATTGTACAACAGTCAAGCACGATCTATCCGACCGACCGACTAGTCTCCAAGTCCTATCATCTAGTCTATTCATGTTAAACACCAACTTCTAGCACACACTTATCGTTCTAAGTCTACCTCTAAGTCTTATTGTCCCAGTTCTATGGTTTGCTCAAGTAATACTCTAAAGTCGGTCACACAAGTTCTTTTACTCGACATAGGGTCATATTTCTAACTGTTAGGTCAGCTTACAAGGTCATAGGTACATTACAAGTTCACGATTCTTATCGTACAAATTAATTGCATGATACTCGTCCCAATTTCTAAGGTCAAACCATTATTCTTTCGTATGGGATATTCTACCCAAGCTCGTTTTACTCAGATTTTTAAACATCGAGCACAGATCATTCTATCTATATCAACATGTTTGTTGCACAGGGTCCGAGTCCGTTTCAATAAAGTAGTTCCTAAGACACGTTCGTTCAACCAAATCTATGATATATTCACGTCACACGTCCTACCTAACAATTCGTATAGTCTATCTCCCCAAACATGTTTGATAGAACCCACATATCCAATCTTTTATAAGTCTAGATTACCAGTCATGATTAATTTTTAATCACTGATCTCAATCATAAACTCCAGGTCATCCAACACGATTCACGTATCCGTTTACAAATCACCAAGCATAACTTACTTCATGTTCTAGACTAACTCATCCTCGAAATACTTTTGATTCACCTATATCCTGAAACTTGTCTTATCGTATCAAACCATATGTCAAGATGATCCTTCAATTTTTATTCTCTGGTCTCTCGCAAGTTCAATCATCCTCGCTGGACATGAGATCACCATGCTAACGCTCTCGCGGGATAATTGTCCTAATCCGGACATGACGCACGTGCGAGCAAGGAGTTACACTCGTACAAGAAAAGAACGTCAACATTATAGTTATCATTAAAACTATCAAGACACCATATCGTCATACTCTATTTTATCCAAGTTATATATATTAATCTACCAAGTCAGGTTCATCTAATAACCGTTCATGCCATGATCATAATTCGCCTAGCCAAATTGTCCAATTTTAATGTTACCATTCGATCAATTCATAGTCTACTGATAGCATTCCTCAAACAACTAAGTTTAAATTCTCTAGCCAAAGTCTATCTACCTCTGTTACGTTCTATTTTATTGAGTTTGCCTGAATAATCATCGGACATGTTCCCACGAGTTCGATTATCCCTGCTGGACGTGAAATCACCACGCCAGTACTCCCATGGGATAATCGTTCTCAACCAGGCCTGATATCGAGTATTATCTTTCGAACTAGATTCAAGATCGTTCGTCCAACTCAAGATTAAGTCCATTATCGCCTATCTCAATCACTAAACCACAAAATTTTCTAACTTGTCTTAATATGTGCTATTCCAACATCGATATCGTATTAGTCATCCAAATTCGAAACCATAATATTTGTACTCAAGATAAATTATATCGAGAGATATCCTACTCAATTCATGATTTACTATGTGTGTTAACTTCCATCGCGCTAACTCCTGATCGCATCCTCGATTATTCTATCTCAAACTCTAGTTTCAATTCCTTTGATTCAATTCAAAATCGCTCATACGATTTAGTAAGTTTTTACAACCAAGATATAAATTCCAATACTCTGAATCCCTATCCGATATAAGCATTATTACTTGCTCAACTCATTTTGACTCTTTGAATCAAATCTCGTACGATTCCTTCGAGTTTGCCTACTTGCTAGGCATTACTTATACTAAGGCTTCGCACAATCATGTTGTTTTCTGCTAGGCTCATTTGTTATCTCGAGATCCTTGATTTGCTCGAACATTTTTAAGATGATCAATACACCACTCAGGGTTCGAGCTATACTCTATGAATATTCAAATCTCGCTCAATCCTTAGATCGCATGTTCATTCCTGAGTTATCGCATACACCACTCAGAAATTGAGTCATCTAATTAAATCCTTAATCGTGTTCATATCACTCACTCGCATATTCACCAATTCGTTCCTTAGAACTCCTGCGCGATCCCTATGCATCTCCCCAATAATCTTAGTCTCGTATATACCTCTATCGATAGTCATCTATACAAGGTATAATTTGAGTTATAACTTATCAATACGAATAACTGTCCAAACTATATTTTGAAACCCAGGCATGACTCCCTAGATTTGCCTTAGTGATAGTCCGATAATGTTTCTATTGATAGCCATTCTAAGTTTGACTTATCTTATCTAAACAATATCATAATCTCGTTCGCAAACTTGATTGCACCAAAGAGTCTTAGCACGCGATATTCAATACAACTTAGTCGAAAGACTGTGTGTATAGCTAACCATCCGAACAATATTTTATCTCGCACACTAACCCGTTTGGTAATCACGTATAGGTATTCGGGTTTCCACACAACATGCAAATTCTAGCACGAGTCTATTTTCATAAAGTCTGACACAGTTCGGCACAAAAGGCTTCACATAACAATCTTGCTAAAGCAATCATATCATTCACATGTACTTTCAAAATATTTAGACTAAATGAATAGAAAATCCCTTTGGAACATTGAGAGAGAGCGTATGTATATAATCCAAGAATAAGCTTTCAAAATTGAGCAAATTGATACGAAGTCCAAGGACGTAAAGCTGTGCTCTGGTACCAATATGTAATGTCCCGATCTCCCGCAGAATTGGCCATCCTTGCTAGGCACAAATCACTACGCAAGCGCTCCCACAGGATGATCGTTCCCATCGGAACATGATGCCGCATGAGCACAAGATGCGCCCACGTAAGGCCATGATCCGAACAGACAGAGAAATAGTTAAGCCACAGAGTCTCACAAATAGTCTCCAATACAGCAAAAATTTGAACGACATGAGTAAACGGTCGTTCGATAACTAGCTCACAAAGTCATTATAGCGAAAATATTGAATAAACACAAGTATGATGCAATAACAAGCTCTTTATTGATAATCAAGAAATATTACAAGCGGCGCTAGACCGAGATTACAAGTCGCTCAAGATTTCTCTCTCGAAACAATAAAAGTGTGCCAAGCGGCTTCCAATATGGAATGATACATAGGGGATGTTCCAACATTATGTCCTGTATATGTGCTTCAGGTCCAGATGCAACACTCCAAGGCTCCAGAGCGAACTCTATGCCTTTGTTCGCATGAGCGGATACTCCGCATCGAACGAGATTTTTCTGTACCCTGCAAGAAATCTGGTGGGTTATCAGTACAAAAATGCACTGGTATAAAGGCTTCTCGTCCGCTCAAAAAATCCAAACACGTTATATTAGTTCTGTGCACCATCTATTAAGTTATCTTTTTAGTCTTGCCTTATGATCTGTTTTATGTCAATAATATAAGACTAACTCGTGTGGCAGTACGTCGTGCGATATAAGAGTAACATGGTGAAACTTACTAACTTACCATTATTTCTTTCATATCTAAAGATAAAACCAAGTTAAGCCAAGCACGAATATATATAATGGAATCCACGAAATCGCATAAACAAAGACATGGTGTCACGAGTATGTTCTGACTCAACTACACGAATTACTCATATTTCTCAGATTTTGACACTCAGGTGCTTCAGACATGTTATACACAGATTCAGGTTGATTCAGATTCATTAGCCGCAATACAATGACTCGCATGCAGATTTCCGCAATCAAGAAAAACTTAGTCTATATGAAAGGCCACTAGCGCTATAAGTTATTTTAAACGATACTCGGGTAGACGGTGACGGTTGTAGTCATAGGTAGTGAACCCGCTATAAGCCCTCCCGTCATACCCTTGCTAGGCTATCAGCATGACTATCCATAATGTTTCGTCCGGATCAGATCGGCCCCAATACGACCAACGTACCATCCGCAAGAACCCTACCCTTGTGCACAAGTTGTCCATGACCATGCGAGTCTCTTATCTTATCTTTTCTCTTATCTTATCTCTTGATCTGCATGAGCGACGATGGTTGTAGACACGAGAATGAACCCGCTACAAGCAATCCCGAATAAATGTCGATGGTTGTAGACGCATGAACGAACCCGCTATAAGCCACCCGAACCATGATTCTTGTTCTTATTTACTTTATCAGTACAGTTCAATTTTTTTACTTGATACTTCCATTACTTTCTTATATTTTCTTCCAATCTTTTATTATGCCATTCCAGATACAAAAAACCTCCTTGGCTACCTTATGGTCCTGAAGCCTTTCAATGTTTTTCATTACTTGGCTCAGAACGACTATTTTGATAGTCTTCTTGCCTCAGGTAAGTGAATCGTATTCTGTGTCGTGCTCCAGGCCGTGGCACGAATCTACGAGATAAGCATGGCACATATAAAGGTAAAACACTATAGTTGATCATATATAAGTCTACTCAAAACATAAGTAGTACGACTAGCACGAGCGTGAAGGTGTCGTTGAATCACGGCATAATCTATAAGATGAGCAGAGTAAACATATGAAGCAGTGTACTATAAAAAGTATATATTAATCTACTAGAAGTATTAGCAGGGTCTACTTGCACAAAGGTAAGGTAGAATGTGAGTATCCGACTATAAGCCAAGTTTTTCCATATTTTAACACAAGCAATACAAGATGGGATTAATCTCTTAGTTAGGTGCATTGTATTCTTTATTAGCATGCAAAATATAATTTTTTTTAGCGACTAGCATGTATCGTCCATATTTTTAAGTGTGCAGGCTAAGCAAAGACAGGTTCATCGTAGCCACCCACCTTAGCGATGTTTTGCCTCGACCGAGCGATACTCCGAGCACGTCTTTGAAAGTCTTAAGTCTGAACTCCTGAAGGTCCAAGTCTGAATCATTTGCCTCAAGCGAGTCTTCTCGTCGAGCAAGGCGGGACGGGTTATCGCACTAGTGTCGTTTGAATGGGCTATCCGCATTGATGTGGAGCTGGTCGTTATACGCTGAACTTTAAAGAAAGTCGTAATGGCTTGGCCAGAGACCTTCATATAGATATGATGCATGCTAACATTGTCTTGTGCAGGTAGTGTAAGTAAATATGGATGGCTGAACAACCGTAGGTAAGAATCACCGAATATGGTGATAAATATATATATTTTCCTTATGTTCTTAAAATATGAATTATTAATTGAACTTAAGGCAACATAGCAAGATCACAATAATAACTGTTGCTTTCATATATCTACTTAGTGTTCGCTTTTTAGGTGAGATTGGTTGCGGCCACTTACCAGTACATATTATGTACTGACCAATGTTTGTGGGCATCCTCAGGTACTGGGGATTTAGTTGCTGCGAGGGAATATTGAAGGTTTTGGTCCGACTCTTTAGAAGCCTTATACTTGAAGCTTCCAAGTGGAGAAGAAGACTATTACTGAAGGTGGTCCATGAGTATTTTCAATATTTCAATAAGGGATATAATGTATGGAGCAACGTTGTATCTTATTTTAATATTCTGTAAGGTGTAAGCCAAGTTTGGTATTTTTATCTCGGCCATTTGAGGGTCTTATGTTTTCTTTCAAAGAATTATCAATAAAGAGCTATTTCTATTTCAATGTGTGTTCAATTTCTTTGTGAATGTTGTATACTCTATCTTCAAATATCTTTTTTTATAAAATGAGCACGAGCATGTCTTGTACAAGCGTAATCCTAGGCTTGTACTGCATCACGCGAGGACGGTGGCTCTGCAGAACCGGGGTGTGGGAAGCCCAAGCAAGGATGTTCAGTTCTACGGAACTAGGGCGTGGTATATTGGTATCAGAGCACGATTTTACTTCCTTGGAAATTACTCGATTTTAGATTTTCGACAATGACACAAGTTTATTGGTTTTGATGCCTTAAATTTTTTTTGCCGCAAAATGAGTTGCTCCATACAATAAGTCCATAGTATTTTATGAGACTAACATTTTCTTTATGTATTTTGCAAAAATGACAAAGTCTGGACACGGGAACCCAAGTAGTTCTAGAGTGCCAGCAACATCGCCACTTTTGACAGACCCAATGGATAAGGTGCTGCGCATGCTGGAAGTGCAACAAAAGCTGGGAGAGGCCCAGCAAAGACAAATCAATGATCTGCAACAGATGATGCAGACGGTCGTAGCCAATAATTCCAATGCTATACCTGCAACTGCCCTAGTGGCCACCACTATGAGGATAGTGGACATCGTCGGGACGGATGATAATCAACCGGGAAGAAAAAAAGTTTTGTCATGGATATTGTAGAGTTGAAGAAGATTTATAATATTCTGTTTAAGGGAAAGGAAGAAGCCACCATCATGGTGGATTGGTTAGCTGAAGTGGAGGAGCATCTTGAACTCCTTAACATCACTGGACTTAAGATGGTGTCGTGCGCGCAACTGTTGTTAGTCTCCAACGCGCACTATTGGTGGCAAAGTTGAAAAAAGACATTAGCTGGTGTGAACGGGGCTATAAAGATTATGTTATCGATGTTCAAGAAAGCCTTCTTGGAACAATATTTCTCCTCAACTAAACAACGCCAAAAGGAGCAGGAGTTCAGTAAGCTGGAGCAGGGGAGCATGACGGTGAAATAGTATGAAGCAGAATTTTTTCGCCTGTCTTAGTATTCCAGTACCAAGTTTGTCGATGAAGCGGCCATGGCTCGTCGCTTCAAGCAGGGGCTTAGGCCTACTCTGCAGTCGAAAGTGGTGATCCACAAGTATAAGTCATTCAAAGAATTTTTTGACTGCACGAAGGAGCTGGATATACACTATCCTACACCATCTCCGGTCGCCCCATCAATTCATAATACCAACAATAAACGATCAAACTTAGAAGGAATGTATGAGGCTCCGAAGCGCCAGAATAACGACGGCTTCCAGGGGCACAACCAAGGTGGGCATACTGCTATAGGTGCCATGGCAAGGGCACATCACTAGGGACTACCAAGTTTTGGAGGGAGGGTACTTTAAATGCGGTCGCCTAGGCCACAAGGCATGGGAGTGCAAAGCAACAATCGCAAATTAGGGCCCTCAGCGTCAGCAGCCTACACAGCAGAATCGTGGACAAGCTCCACTGGCACCTCAGGCTGGACAAAATCAGAACCAGAGAAACGGTGCACAATGCCGAGTCTATGCTTTGGCTCAGGAGGAGGCCTTGGCTTCTGATACAGTTATGACAGGTATACTTTTATTTAATGGCATTCCTACACATATACTATTTGACTCTGGTGCTATCCATAGTTTTATATCTGCTGATTATGTAATAGAACATAAACTAAAAACATACGCATTAAACGTAAAACTTAGTGTTAGCACTCCATCTAGGGTAGATATGCCTGCTAACTTGATATGTAGGGATGGCTATATATGTAATAGAGGTAGAAACTTGTCACTAGGTGTCTTTATTCTCGATATCAAGGATTACGATATCATTCTGGGAATGGATTGGATTAGTGCATGTGGTACGACGATCGATTGTACGGGAAAGAGAGTTATATTTCATCTGCCATGAGAGACAGAATTCTCATACTCGTGTGGTGCGACGTCGACCAAGCCATCTATGGTAATTTTACCAGGTACGGCCCGACGGATGCTACATTCTGGTTGAAAAGGGTATTTAGCTTTGGTTTGAGACACACGCAAGGAGGGTACCAACACATGTCACATTGAAGTCGTTGCCAAATTTCTTGATGTATTTCCAGAAGAAATACTCGAAATGCTACCGGACCGCGAGATTGAGTTATGCATTGATACGTTTTCAAATACAAGACCGATCTCTAGAGCCCAGTAGAGAATAGCCCCCGCAGAATTAAAGGAGCTGAAAGTCCAACTCCAGGAATTATTGGATCATGAATATATTTGTCCCAGTGTCTGTCCATGGGTCGCTCCCATATTATTTGTGAAGTAGAAAGATGGTACGATGTGGCTGTGCATTAACTACCATGAACTCAATAAAGTGATAGTTTGGAATAAGTATCATTTACCAAGAATAGATGATCTGTTCGATTACCTCCAAGGTGCGACCGTATTTTCAAAAAATGATCTCCGCTCAGGTTACCATCGGTTGAAGATTAAGCCAGATGACGTCCCTAAGTCTGTATTTCGTACGAGATATGGACACTATGAGTTTTTTATTATATTGTTTGGTTTAACCAATGCCCCTACGGCCTTCATGGATATGATAAACCTAGTCTTCCATCCCTACTTAGATAAGTTTATGGTCATGTTCATCGATGATATCCTAATATATTCAAAGAGCAAGGGAGACCATAGGGAATACTTGAGAACAATACTACAAACACTATGGGAAAATAAACTTTATGCCAAGCTCAGTAAATATGAATTTTGGATGAATAGCGTGTCGTTCCTTGGGAACATTATCTCGTCGGAGGGTGTTTCTGTGGATCCAAAGAAAGTTGAGGCAGTGGTGGACTGGAAACAACCCACGTCAGCTAGCGAAGTCCGAAGTTTCCTTGGGTTGGCAAGTTATTACAAAAAAATTCTTAAAGACTTTGCTAAAGTAGCGTCGCCTCTGACTCGCCTCACCCACAAAGGAGTGACATTCAATTGGACTGATGACTGTGAAGCTAGTTTTCAAGAATTAAAATAGCATCTCATGTCAGCTCCAACTCTTACACTTTCAGAAGGTGATGAGGGATTTCAGATCTTCAGTAATACCTTAGGACAGTGCTTGGGATGTGTACTCATGCAAAGGGATAAGGTAATATCTTTCGCTTCGAGGCAATTGAAACCACATGAGAAAAATTACCCTACACTTGATCTAGAACTGGCGATAATTATATTCGTGTTAAAATGGTGCATCTTATAAAATCTACACGGATCATAAGAGTCTCAAGTACCTTTCCCCCCAAAAGGAATTAAAATTGAGGCAAAGGCGCAGGCTAAAACTCATTAAAGATTATGATATGACTATAGATTATACACCGGGCAAGGGCAATGTAGTGGCAGATGCGTTGAGCCAGAAGTATATGGCATCCCTATCAGTTGACAAACGATTACTATAGGATTTTAAGAAAATGGGTATTGAGCTCCGAGTTCAGTATCGAGGGGCACAACTGGCTCAAATAAACCTGGAGCCGAGCTTGCTAGAGTGAATCAAGTTCACACAGAAGGATGACCCATACTTGAACAAGATGCGTAAGCTGACTTCGACAGGAAAGACAACCGACTTTGCGGAAGATGAAAACAAAATACTGCGAGTGAAAGGAAGACTGTGTGTTCCTAACAACACATAACTTCAAAAGCAAATATTGAGGAAAGCACATTATGCAAGTTATACTTTACATCCGGGGAGTACCAAGATGTATAAGGACTTGCGCACAAAATTTTGGTGGCACGAGATGAACAAAGATGTGGCACTCTTCGTATCATAATGTATAGCCTATAAGCAGGTAAAATCAGAACACCAGCGGCCAGGCGGGGAGTTATAGAACCTTCCTATTCCAGAGTGGAAATAAGATCACATTTCTATGGATTTCATAGTCAGCTTTTCAAAAATGCGAAGAAATGATGTGATTTGGGTAATCATAGATAGATTGACCAAGTTGACACATTTTATCGCGACCAAAATATCATGGGGCGTCGATCGGTTGGCTCAACTATATTTGAACGAAGTAGTCCGACTACAAGGTGTGCCTGCTTCAATCGTGTCAGATCAGGATGGAAAATTTGCATTACGGTTATGGAACAGTCTGAGCTCATCACTGGGTATATAGTTACATTTTAGCTCCACGTATCATCCTTAGACTGACGGCCAGACCGAACAGGTTAATCAAATCTTGGAGGACATGTTGCGCCTGTGCACAATAGATTTGAAAACCAGTTAGGATAGTCACTCGCCTCTAGTAGAATTTTCCTACAATAACAGTTACTAATCGAGCATCGAGATGGCACCGTATAAAGTATTGTACGGGCGAAAGTGTTGATCAACAATTTGTTGGAATGAAGTTGGTGTGCGGTAAGCACTTGGGCCAAAATTGGTTAAACATCAGTCGAGAAAGTTTGTATAGTTCAAGAAAAGTTAAAAGTGGTACAAAGTCGACAAAAGAGTTATGCAGACATACATCAACGATTGATAGAGTTCATGGTCGGGGATTGTGTGCTCTTGAAGGTATCACCAATGCATGGAGTTATGTGTTTCGGTGCAAAGTGAAAGTTGATCCCTCAGTTTGTCGGTCCATTCGAGATCCTTAAACAAGTTGGTCCAGTCGCCTACCAGATTGAGCTACCATAGTCGTTGGCTGAAGTACACGATGCATTCCATATTTTTCTACTACGAAAGTACGTGCATGATCCAAGTCACGTAGTAGACTTCGGTCAGTAGGGACTGCAGGTCGACTTGACTTATTTGGAGGAACCTGTCCAAATTTTGGATAGAAAATAGAAGGTGCTCTGGAGTCAAATTATTACTTTGGTTCACGTGCTTTGGCGCAACCACTCCATCGAAGAGTCGACATGGGAGCTCGAGGCAGAGATGAGGGGATAGTTTTCTTCGTTATTCGATAGCGAAGGTGGGTTTTTCCTTAAGTTTTGAGGATAAAACTTTTTGCTAGTGTGTTAATATGTAATGCCCTGATCCTGTTGAGGAGGATAGACTGGGCTAGTGAGAGAATGGGGAAACATTGCCGGTATCGATTGATCAGGGCAAAGAAATATGGAGCCGTTCCTCATTATGGGATAGAATCCTTAGAAGTTGCTCCCAAGATGCAGTGCATGGTGTCTTGGGGAGTTGACTCTATATAAGGGTTTAAGCCTCAAGACCCGTTCACTGTTGGTTTTTATTGTTGGTTTTCGACGTTGGTTTTTGACGTTGGTTTTCACTGTTGTTTTTTTATTTGCGTTTTCGTGATTGTTTTCGATGAACGGTTTTTATTGCATTCATTCATTGTCTCGCATTTATATATCGAATTACTGAGAGAAAGAGAAGAAGGATTTTGAACCCTTGTTGGTGCCAATATAGGTGAACCTATGAACCGTTTGAAGTCGCGAAGAAGATATCTTTTTCTCAGTATTTCACCAACTTGTGAGTGACTTTGATCCTTCGATGAATCCTTTAGTCATCATGCTTAACAAAATGATCAGTGATACCTAGCAAAGAACCCAGAAAGATAAGAAAGATAAATAATCATATTACTATGAACTGGACTGTTCTAGTATAATGGTTATGTGGCAAAGACCCTGGACTGGACAGTAAGTATGGTGGGCTATGGCTAAGACAAATAATAACATTATGGCATATTATATCAAGTTCTTCTGTGCTTGTATTTTTTTTCTATTAATAGTTGCATTTCATGCATGGTCATAAACAAACTTGTGCACAAGGGATAGGTTCCTAGAGGCGGTGCACCAGGGCCACGGGACCTCTTTGACCGGGGGGAACATGGGTGCTAAAGTAATTGCATAAGAAATTCAAGACCTTCAATGAGGCTAGCTCCCTGTACTGAATGAGGCGTTAAACTTCAAAGAAAGTCGTGATGGCTTGGCCAGTGGCCTTCATATAGACATGGTGCATGCTAACATTGTCTTGTGCAGGCAGTGTAAGTATTATTCATAAACAGGGATGGATGAACGACCGTAGGTAAGAATCACCGAATATGGTGATAAATATGTATGTTTTCCTTATATTCTTGAAATATGAATTATTAATTAAATTTAAGGAAACATAGCAAGATCACAATAATAACTGTTATTTTCATATATCTACTTAGTGTTGGCTTTTTAGGTGAGATTGGTTGTGGCCGCTAACCAGTACATATTGCATACTAACCCATATTTGTGGGCATCCTCAGGTGCTGGGGATTTATCTACTGCGAGGAAACATTGAAGGTTTTGGTCCGACTCTTTAGAAGCCTTGTATTTGAAGCTTCCAAGTAGAGAAGAAGACTGCTATTGAAGATGGTACATGAGTATTTTTAATATTTCAATAAGGGATATGATCTATGAAGCAATGTTGTATCTTATTTCAATATTCTGCAAGTTGTAAGCCAAGCCTGGCACTTTCATCTCGGCTGTTTGAGGGCCTTATATTTCCTTTCATGGAATTATCAATAAAGAGCTATTTCTATTTCAATGTGTGTTCAATTTCTCTGTGAATATTGTATACACTATCTTTAAATATCTATTTTACAAAATAAGCACGAGCACGCCTTGTACAAGCGCAACCCCAGGCTTTTACGATATCACGCCAAGCGAGGACGACGAATCTGCAGAACTGGGATATGGAAAGTCGAAGCAAGAACGTTCGGTTATGCGTAACCGTGGCATGACACCCTTAGCCAAGGGGAGGTCCCTATGGGTCTATTACACTATTTAGAATGAAAATGATTAGGAGAAATAGATTTTACCTATTGGGATATAGATTTCTAATGTATCACACCAAAAGGACATAAGAAGATGGATGGACACCTCATTCACGCAAGTTCCATACCGAAGTTTTTTTTTTACTTTTTTATGCTCCTTTGAATGGATTTGGAATAAATAAATGAGGGTGGATTTTGTAGAAAATGGGTTAGGGTTGACGTGAATTTGGGAGAAAATGGAGATGAGCTAATTTAGAAACAAATGACAAGTAATAATGAGGAGAGAGAGAGAGTCCCCTCTTCTATTTAGGGCCAGCCACCCCCTCTCTTCTTTATTCCATTGCACAAAGTCCTATTGGCCCTTCCTAATTAGTCATGAAGAATATTTAAATAAATAGAATTTAACTAAAGGAATGTTCTAATTTAATAAGAGGGGTTATTAAATCATTCTTCCTAGGTCAACCATGACTAAACTAATTGATTGCACTAATGGTCATGACAAGTCTAATTGTGTTCACTTAAGTTTCACTTAAGTTCACTAACAATTAGTCTAACTAATGGCTAACATACTAACCATTCAACTATATATATATATATATATATATATATATATATATATATATATATATATATATATATATATATATATATATAATGTAATGTAATGTAATAATTTCAAATATTATTTTAATATAATTATTATGAAAACACCTCTCCAGAAAAGTGGTAGTTACAATCCTACCCCCCTTATAAATTTTGACCTCAAAATTTAATGGAGAAGCTAGCACTAAAATAGTATAAGCACGATCAAGAAATAAGGAATATCCATGACTCTAAGATAAGTAATGCTCACACATCTCCTCTCCTAGGAATATCACATAATCCTCATATTTTCACAAAATCTTGCTTCCTTATTACACTGATCTTGAAGCCTCCAGTTCAAATCCTTATATCGTCCTTGATATATTAACCTCTATCATATCATTCTGATCTGTCATCCTTAATATTTTAGATTTTTTATGAACTCTGTGGATATCACTTTCCTTTATATATCAATATTTCCTTTTTATTGTTTCCAGTTACTCTTCTAATCCTCAATCATCAATTGCAAACTCTTCTAAGAGATAATTATCTCAGATTTTCAGTCTCGTCCATAACAAAGTCCATCTTCAAAAGTTCAATTTCCTTTCGAGTTTCCAAATCTATTGTACCAATTTCAAGATTTTATCTACTGTATATGTTCCTCCAATCAAAACATCCCGTACCTCGTTTTATTTGTCATTCATCTACTATTCTCTGGTATTTGGTATTCTTGTCCAGATTCACTTTTTTTTACCACCAATGTTCTCCTCTTGTAGCTTAACCCCCAATTTACCTCAATTCATATTTTTAAATCAGTTTATCTCATTATATAATCCCTACCACTTCAAGATTTTATTTTGTTCCATCCAATCATGTTTGAAATTCCAATTCAGTGTTTGATTATAATAGTATTTCCTGTATTATCCTCGAACACTCTCATGATTCGCATTTCTATCTAGTTTGTCTCCAACATAATTCCTCCCTCACTCGAATCTGCACATACTAAAATCCTTCAAAGTTTTACCAATTTTTCTTTGACCCAAAACTTATATTAGTTATCCTTCGGTTTTCTCAACCTGTAAGCCACTGATACTCAATATTCACCATGATTTTTAGTGCCATAAAATTTGAATCCTCAATTATATTTATTATTCTTCGTCACTAGATTTACTAAAATAAGATTCTCTAGATCAACATCGCCTCATCTACTTTATTACTCCTCAATACTACCTTAGTTTGCACAACCTACTAATAAATAACACCTCTTTTCTTTGAGCTTTATATTCTCTATGGCTTCAAATTTAATTTTACGCTAGCAATCTTCAGTTTTAACATCGATGTTTCGATTCTCTAAAATATCATGTCTTCCGATAAAATTACTCTAGTGATCTCATCCAGTTCTCTTCAGAGTTCCAACTCTCCATACTTCTGACCTATGAAGTTCTATCATCAGTGTTCAGGCATACGGTTCCATTAGCAATCCTTCTTTATTACCCTTTATACTCATTCATAATATCCACTTATCATAAACCTTGCAGTCTCTAGCAAGAGCTTCATCTATGAACTACTCCTCAATACCCTAATAAGAATAGCACTACTAGGATAGACAATATTACAGTTAAACTGATATGACAAAACTTTATAATAAACCTAGTACAATTTAATACAATAATAGAGTTATAGAAAGATATGATAGATGGTGAAGAATTTTATTCTAGAATATCTGCTCACTCTCTCTCAGAAGTATTGTTCCTCAAAGCTCGTCCCTTATATAACCTCGTGATCCTTTATCATATTCCGCAATCCTCCATCAATTCAAAAAAAAAAATTCTACTTTTCTCAATTTGTGCCTTTAGCTAATCCATAATCTTGAGTCAATTTTGTATCCTCAATTTCAATCCTTTCATTTAATCTCGAATTATTCTTTGTATTTCTCAAGTTTTCTAGATCCCCAATGTTTAATGTTTCTATCAACTTCTTATTTCCTTCACCAATAATGTACGTCACTATACTAAATCTTGACCTCAAATTATTAATATCTTTCAATATCCATTTACTAATTTAACCTTATGATCTGAAACTTCTAAGTTCAAAATTTTGTCGTCGATTATCATTTTTCCAAATTAAATTTATATCCAAGAATCAATGATCTCCCGTCCTCTCTTATTTATAATTCCTTGGTTTTATTATTCAGCTTTAGCTTTATATATCATCCTGATAATTCTAATTCATAAAATTAGATTTGCCATCATCCTTAATACTTCTTAAATCTCTAAATTTATAAGTCTTTAACCTCAATATATTTAAAGTGTATCCTCTTTGCACTTCTCGATATTCATACTCTCAAAAGGCCTTTATATAAGGTGACTGACCATCCTCAACCTAACCTTTATTTTTATTTTTTGTATATTTTTTTATTTTTGCTATCATTCATAATTCACTATTTTTAGATATCAATTATCATCAATTAATCTATCTATATAAGCCCAAGAAATTATTCAAGAAATATATATCAAAATTTAAACTAACCATTACCTCTATCCAGTATTGGAGGGCGTAGTGGCGCTCGAACGTAATCTTTTATCTTATGCTCATTGGATCCACAATAGAGGCATTGTTTCTTCCTCTTCCTACATTCATCCCATGTATGCTCTGACTTTCTATAATATGCACAAGTAGGACTCCTCTTAACTGGCCTCTGCTGAGCTGGAACTCTATCCAGGACATGATACACATGCTCTATACTTGGGCGCTTCAGGGGCCCGTGGTGGATACCATCTAATGCCCTTTGGATCATTCCTCTTGGTGATGAATAATACCCAATAGTTGTTGGATTCTCTAACCCTGCTCCCTCTGTATTCGCCTCAGCTCTTCTAATTCTTGCATAACCCTTTCTTCATCCAACCCTCTTTTTCCATGATCCAAGGTGAGAGGCACTGTATCCTCTGAGATTCCTTCTACGTAAACCTACTTTCTTGCATCCTCTTCCACCATGTTCAAAGTCATCATTTATGAGGATATAGATGAGTAGATAATGAGTTTCAAAGGAATAAGAATTCAAATGTTACAAGAAGAACAAATATTCAAGAATCAATGAGTATGCAAATTTCCTAGATGTGATTGCGTATTCTCTCATCCTAGTATCCTATACTCTATATTTTATCGTCATCTTGCAATAGTATAACAAAGTCGTTGCACTACCATGATATCGCACTAATTACGAAGCCTGACCTGCATGGGCCATCACAAAAATGTATCACGACCCGCACCCGTTGTGAGGGCACGAGTACATGGGTACGTCCAGCCTACACCACAATATCGGCGGTAGAACGTTGTCTAGGTCAACAACACTATCTAATCATCTCACACAATGTATATATAAAATCTGTCAATGATATCTCAACTCCATACAGAGGACGAGATGACAATATAATGATAAACAATACTCAATCATAATAAAACTAGAGGAAGATAATGACACGATATCAAATAGAAGAAATGGAATTACAAAGTCTTAAACTAGACATTACCACAATATCCAAGTCTAATAGTCTATCCACAAAGCACAAATAGTCTCAAATATATATAACATGCCAGATGTCTAAGCTAGAGATATATCCAGTACAATAAGGAAAATAGTTAAGTCTACTATACTAGCTGAGTCTCCTCAGCTGACTTGCCATCCTGTGGGCCGTAGTGTGTGGGACACCAGTCCTCTAAACAATTATCTAAAAAATATATTCAGTCAGGATTTGAGTGAAGTACAACCCAATAACAGTTCCAATAAATGACAGAAGCTATAAAACAATAATAGCAATAAAAATAAATGATGGAAAGTAACCGGAATAGTAAGCATCACTAAAAGAAAATATCACAACAAGTAATGGGAATAACTTAGAATAATATGGTAAAAAGTATCACTGTATTAAATGGAAATGAAAGAAAATATAACAATAAGTGACTTGAAATATTAGTGCAATATGTGATCGGCTTGGGCCTAACACGGTCTATAAATAAAGGGATGTAGCTCGACCACACATGAGTTACATGATCAGCTAGTTATCACGAGATATACTACATCACGGGCTATAAGGTTTGATCACATATCCACTAATACTTTTTTTTCCCCCAACTAGTACACAGATCCAGATCACGACACATCATAACATGAATATCACGATGCACGGTCTATAATATAATGTATTATAATCACGGGCTATATAATTACGAAGATATCATGGTAATCACTGAGTAATCACGAAGAACGACACGGTAATTACTGAGTAATCACGACAATAGCATCTCATGACGGAGATTCACGTATACCAATCCGTGTAACATCGTGCCAAGAATCAAATATCTCAATACTATATACATGTAACATAGAGACTATCAAATAAAAAAACTATCAGAGATAGTACTAGCCTATGGTCCTGAGAAAATGATACGTCTCAGTGTCCAAACTAGTATCACACAGACCTATATATGAAATTCCAAGTCATTTGGTGTAATAAAGTGATAAACAAGATAAAATAGGCTAAACATGGTTTTCTTGGTCATTTCTATGTCATACTAGTCAAACTAGGTCTTTGCCCCAATTTGGTTTCCTAATTACCTATATAGTTGACCTATAGGGTCAAACTAGTCTACACTATACCTAGGTTTTAGGTCCAATACTAGTCCATCTAGCTAATATTACCTAGTATCTATATGTACTAATTAATATAATATACTATGTATCACAATACCTTATATGAACTTATATATATATATACCATTATATTAATGCCTTAGTACTTACTTAATACTCTAGCACCTTAATATCTTACAATTACCTATTACCCTAACTAGACACTCTCTAACCTCCACTTACCAATACTTGGTATCTATGATACCATACTCTAACTTACCTCATTGGTACATGGCCACCAATATCATATAATACCAAACCTATACTAATTATACTTAGCCACACCATGATACTCTATCAATATTCTAACCCAATACCTTGATTATTGTCAATTTCCTAGCCCTCGACTTGTCATGCTCTGATCCCGTAGGGGCCCACTCGTCCTTGCTTGGGTCCTTGCGGGATCGACCGTCCTCGTATGGACGTAATATCGTGCAAGCCTGAGTTGCGCTTGCACAAGGCCAAAGCTTGAACAAGGACAAGTAAGCTATTCAAGACGGAAGTAGCGACACATATTGCAGAAAAGTAAAGAACACAATGGCATCAGAAAATAAACATCTTTTGATATTCAAAAGTGTTATAAGCAGCGCTTGGTCGAGGTTACAATTTGCTCAAGCACTCTCTCAAATACAATGATATTGTTTCATACATTAGATCCCTTTATACAAAAGCAGCTCAAAGCATCTCAATACAGCTCAAGGCATCGACTCCAGATTTCTGGGTCCTGGGGATGAGGCACAGTTATAGCTTCTTTGGACGATCCAGCACCTACGAACAAGCAAACTGTTGGTGGGTCAGCACTTTAGGAAAAGTACTGGTGAGTATAAATCAACGAACAGAAGCAACACTCCCTAAAACCAACACTAAGTAAGCATGTGGCAAAATATTGTATTACTAGTGATCATGCTACTTTTACCTAGGTTTATTTCATGCAGCACAGGGTTAGAGTCAGTTTACTTCTTTAAAAAATATAGCTTTGGAAACAGTTTGCATATTCAAATATTTAAGCATACAATAGGGACAATATTCGATCGTGCAGTGCGCAGCATGTATCATGCACCATATTTACTAACTCTTAGAAATATAAGTTATTTCTAGTGGACTGATCAATTCATTACTAAGGGGTAGCAGCGAACATCAAGTGAAACATGCAAGTCTAGGGGCAATACGAGATTCAAGCATAATCGAAAATCAGTGCATCACTTATTCAGTGAATCTTACCCTTCGCCGAACGATTATCTCTACAACAGACATACAAGTTAGCAATAATTTGCATATACATATATGTTCTATTCCCTGTCTGTCTCTGCATCAAACAGTTATGTATACAAGAAGGCTAACCTAGCATGCACCCTAACTACATGATGGTCCATGGGTAGCCCCATGATTAGCAGCGGTGACTCAAGGTTTATCTATGCACTAGCACGCGCATATGTCGGCAGCTGTGACTCAAGGTTCATCTCTTCACCAACACACACGAATACTAGCAGTTGTGACATCATGGTTCCGCTCTTCACTAATAGACAAAATCTTCCACTAGATCACAAGGATCGTATACCTCAGGATGCAACAAAATCTTTTCCGGACCGACCGATTTCCAGTGCCTCATGAACTGTTCGAGAGATGACCCTTGTGCACAAGTTGTCCGAGACCAATGCATGACATGAAACATCTATAATGCAAGCAAGCAATGATCAAGCAAATTTATATCTTTCTTCTTATCAAAATGAGCGATAGGTTCAATTTTTTTTTCACACAACTAATAGCACACCCCACTAGATCTCAAGGACTGTACCTCAGGAAGCATTATTAGTCTCTGCTTATTCGAATCAATCACCTTTAGCATATTATGAGTTATTCATACAGTTCTATCTTTTTGCATCAATAAAAAGCAATTCTATAAGCGATGACAAGCAAGCATATGAACGATCTTTAATTTAACGAGCATAGCACGGTTCTATTTATCTCTTCAAGTTAAGCATGCGGTTCTACTCTTGTTTAGCATATGACATAAAGACTTGTTCGAGCAATTCTTTTACTTATTTTATTAGCATAGCAATGGTTCGTTCGATAGCGGTGTCAGTGTAACTAAACATGCAGCATTTCTTTCTTGACTTAGCATGGCAATGGTTTTATCTCTTTTAGACAAGCATACAAGTTCTCTAGTTAAGCATGCAGGTTCTCGTTCTATCGTTCTCATGTGAACATTTACTACTTAGCAAACAATCATTTCAAAAACTCAGATTCATTATTAAGGCGTGCAAGAATCAGAGAATGAAGTTTTGCCCACTCACTTAGATCAATCGTCTTGTGTTTCGATCGAGAACTCTTCGAGAAGGCTTCCGTTCGAGCTAGCAAAGCGATATCACTTGTACTTCTTAATTAATAATTTATATTTTTATTAATTATTATTTTATTTGGGTTGTGTTTGGAAATAATGGATTTGGATTATTGTTAATAATTTGAAGTAAAATCCAAATCCGATTTACCAAACAATGGATTTGGATTTGGATTTGGATTTGAATTTGGATTACCAAATTTAAATCCAAATCCAAATTCGGTTTACCAAAGCCTTTACTGAATTCTCTTCCAAGGCCCAAACAATAACTTGGGCCCATGGGATCACTAAATAGAGAAATCGGAGGCGTTATAAAGAAGAAAACCAGCCTCTGGTTAGTTAGTTAGGGTTTCGATAAGAAAAATAAAACAGAAAAAAATATATTCAGGTTTTAAAGAAATGAAGTTTCACCCGCCAAATTCCTCCAAAGTTCCTATCAAGTTCAGATTGTGAGTTCTCTCTCCTTCTCTCTTTCTTATTGCCGTCAATTTCAAAATTTTTTGCTTAGGGTTTTGAAAATTAATGGTTTTTTTTCTTCCTCTTCTCAATTTAGAGCTTTTAGTTGTCGGCCATGACCCTGATTCGTTGGATTTTATGGGGCTTACCGGAGTTTTATGAAGTTTTTGATATGATGATTCACACTAGAATGAAGAAGAAAACAACACAAAGATCAGATTTTGGAGCAAACCCATCTCGAATTTCACTACCCAAAGATTAGAAATTTAGTAGAAAACTTGAACTTCTTAAAATATAGTAGAAAATGCTATAAAGATCAGATCTTTGAACAAATACTAGGAAACCACTTGAGGCGTCTTTCTTTTTTAATGAGAAAGTGATGGGTTAATTGTTGGTTGTAATGGTAAATGCAGGCCCACTGCAGAAAATCTCGTCCCTATTCGTTTGGATATTGAGGTCGACGGTCAGCGGCTCAAAGATGCCTTCACCTGGAATTATAATGGTATGTGTCTGCCTTTCCTGGTTCAAATGCTATGATTTATGAATGTTGCGGTACCATAGTGTTGCATTGGTATACATATGTAGGATCATGAAAGCCTTGATCCCGAAATTTTGGGCTTAGCTATTGCAGGATCACTAAGTTGATTGATTGATATTTGATGTTTAAATTTACTACTGCTCAACTTTTCTTATATTGCACTATTTGGTTTTATCAGTCTTTGCCTTAGGTCCTCAGCCAGTGACAGTCAACTAGATAGTGTTGGAGGCCTGGCTAAACTTCTGTTAGGTTATCCTTGGAGTTCAGTGATTAGTGTCGTCTTTTTAGCGTTATGAACTTAGAAGCTAGAAACTCCTAGGAGGTCACGAATCTCAGTAAGAACCTCGATTCGGCGGTTCTTACTTGGGAGCTCGTTGGGAACTCGTTTCTCCGATGACGGGAGCTCGTTTCTCCGACGACAGGAGCGTTTTCCCGGAGATATGAGCGCTTCCCATAATATGACCATAATTTTAAAAGAGGATATAAATTTTGGGAAAAAATTTAGAATTTTTTAAATACATGTTTATCGAAGTACCAAGAAACTAAAGATTACTTACCTTGACATCATAAAAAATCAACATGCGAATGATCTCTCTGTAACTTTGTACTGAAATTTATAAATTCTAATAAATATTAAGATATTTATAAGTTTTGAAAACAATAATTAATAAACATAAAAAATTATTAGCACATGTTCCCATCACACTCCCATCATGCTCCCATCACGCTCCCAACTTTAGACTCTTTTAAGCAGTCGCGTTCTCTCGCTCCTGCTCCCGCCTCCGCCTCCGTTCCCGCTTACGTTTTTGGCTTCTAAGGTTCTGAAAAAGAAATGCAATCAATCAGCAATTACCAGGAAAAAATTCACCTGATAATCCGATCAAAGGGCTGCTGGTTAGGCAAACTATGGTGATGTATACCATCTATTTACTATATGGTTCAATGCCATTCACTTACTCACAGCCGAATCTGAATATATCTGGTTCTTGGATATAGGTATGCAAGCTATCTTCAGACACAAAAACCATGTCGGATTTTCTATACCAAATAACTAGGATTTAAAATTACGGTATACAAGTTTTGAGCTTTAAATGTTCTTCGTGGTAATATAAGGAAACTAAAACATATATGATGTAAGAAACATATAATCCAATAAGCAAAATCTTAACCTGTTCTAAGAAAGTCATCATAAATCCTCAACAAGCTTATTGAAGACGGCCGCTTTGCAGCCTTAGGTGCCTAGGCAGGGCCTAGCCCCTAGGCCACAAGGATTTAGACGGCTTGCTATCGAGGTGCTCACCTAAACACATGAAGTACCCATCTCGTTTCACCTTGAATTGTCTTGGCCTGTGTTACCCGCCTTGATCCGCCTTGCTTTAATGAAAATCGAACCTGACCAATGTCCATTTAATTTTTAAGGTAGAACCTGATCTAGTTGAAATGAAAATATGAAAGGACTCCCGATTTAGTGTAATTTCTCCTCTTGATTGCTTTGTCTTAAAATTCCAATTCCACTTCATTGCTCTCTCCAATTCCCTTTCTGCTCCGACTCTGGACTCTCTCAAAGTACAATTCTCTCTATCTATACTAGTATATACGCACGTGCGTTGCACGTATTTCATATTACTTGAAAAAAATAATAGTTTATTAAAAGAGCAAACCACAATTTCTTAATTTTATTATAGGTGGAAATATAGTAGGCAGGAGCATGAAAGTTGGGAGAAATTAAATGACGGGAATATGAAAGGTTTCTCTTATCTCTTGGGTTCATGTGCCTACTTTGCATGCATTCTTTATTAACTTTTGTTTTATTCTCCAAACTACCTATTTTTCATACATGCATATCTTTGTTTTATTAACTATCATTTCCCAAGTTGTCTCATGCATGCATACATACATTTAATACGTATTTAATTACTGTTTTTAATTACTTAGATATCCTTATCAACGTTAATACATATTGAAATGTAATGAAGGGTATTTTTGGAACGAAATTTTTTCACGGTGAAGCCTAGTTTTGGCATTATATAGTAGAATAGATTTTCTTACTCCTTTTCTTTTATTCAATATTGATGCTCGATGTTGACATATGAAACTTCGATATATCTCTCTCTTCGTTTTTCTTTTTATGCTTTCTTGTATGACTACGAGATTGATCGATTGTGGAGGGGATGTATATAATTTCTTATGAGTAACATGAGACACAAATGAATAGAGTCCAAACGGTTGCACTAAGTACAAATAGAAGATTGGAGCCGCACACCATAATACTAAACTACAGGTTTATCTTAATTACCTATCGCACACCCAAAACTTTACTTATGTGGTCCCCGCCTCGCTGTCTTGTGGCCCCACCTAGGCCTTCATGCCTTCTGGAGCTTTTCTGCCTTGTTGCCTTATCCCGCCATAACAAGCTTGATCCCAAAGCAAAGAGAATCCAAGATCTTATTAATCCATCACAAATCCCCTAAGCAAAGAGAAATATAACTGCCTCATACCACAAAGTGCATAAAATGAGATCTCATAAGCGCCTTCAAAAGAATTAGATCTTTTATTAAGCATAAGGTGCTTCGACCAAGAAATATTTTCTCTGTATATTTGGCAGACTTATGTTTTTCTAGGAGACTAGGTTATCATATCATGTGTTAGTTGTATAAAGGAGCATTAACTTGAAAGTTACAGCTGCCATCCTTTGACTGCCTCAAAAATCTATACCGAGTGTCCTCCATTACTATGTATTTTTCAATTAATTGCCCGAGTTTTTGAATTATCAAACGTTGTTATATTGAGATCCAGATATAATGAATGAATTACTAATACTAGGAAAGTTACTTTAGGATTTTGATTGCCACACATGGGACTATTCTTAGACTACCTACTTCTTTTATAGAAAAGAATCCTAATAGTGTCAGTATTTGTACTCGTGGCAGTATGTGATAATGATGTGTCTAATCTTCAGAGTTTAAATCCCTGCCAAATATCTTCAAATCTTCCATACTAGGAAACCAAACAAAATAAATTTCATTTAAACCAAATCTCTCCTAATGTGGAAACAAGAGAATTCCATATAGATTTCTACCGTTCTTCAAAATTTTCAGGAGAACTTCCGCAAACCCCTCGAACTCCTTCAGTCAATCCCGACGCCGCGCACATCCTCTTCTAGTCGTGCCTTGTCCTGCTCTGCCCCTCGATCTTGTAGTCCTCCGTCTGCAACTACGAGAGATTCCACCAACGAGCTTGTGCTCTGACGAACTCGGCAGCGTGCGCGGCGCCAGTGTCACCAACCATCCCGGGGTCGCGCGTGATTCGATTCCCGACCCAGGAGAACGTCTCATGGCCAACCACGAATCTGCACGCGTCGCACAACGGACGACGATCACCTGCCGTGAGCAGGCGGGTTGTACGTGGACACATAATCCAGCGCTGACGCCCCCGCGAGCCCGACCGCGGCCACCCCGTGCGCCGCCAGTCGCCTTGAGGCCATCCCCGTAGCCTGCAACGCCGCTACAGCGCTGTCAAACTTCCCGGCCGACAGCTGGCATAGAACAATGCTCTGTTCTCAGTCCAAACTTGCGGAACTTGCGGGTTTTTGAGAACTTCGTGCCCCCGATTTCTTCATCACCCTTAGACAAATCTCGAAACCAATTGCACAGGTACGATCATGATCATCCTTAGTATAAACCTGCCAATTTTCATAGTTTAAATCGAATGATTACTAGGTTAAATTAATCAATGAAGTAGGGTTCATGAAACGTAAATTATTAACTAAATTTTTTCGATACAGACTTTGTTCCGTCAAACCGGATCGTCTCGTCGTGTACTGATTGCACCGAAAGGCGCGTACAGTACCACTCGACATGTGGACTTCGACGAAATTCAATTTGGTCGCACGTGCACGACAAATTTGACCCTTAGTGAAGAGGTAACATGATATATTGGTTGATACTGCCTGCATTGGCCGTTAGGTTGCATAAACTGGACACATATTCAGATTCAGAGATGCAAATGATACGAGTTCAAAAAACAGTTTATATATATATAATTTAGGATATGGGTACATCGTGGATATGGTTATATTCACCCATGAAAGCAATCTATAACATATTATATGTGCATTAGATCTTTATAATATCTATACATAAACTAGGTTCCAAAAAGTTATAGAAATGATTATTGCAGAGGATTGTTGCTTTCTCATATCTCAATTATGTGTGGCACAATCATGGCCATGCCAAATCACTTTCAACCATGTTTCAGATATCTTTGGATATTAGTCATAGTTGAGCCATATCCGGCATGAGTGTTGAGTAAGTAGCATGGCATGTACAATATCATATACGGATCCGGACACTGAGTAGTCCTTCGGAGGAGTATCTCTGCAATCTAGACTGACTGACTTTATTTGTTATATGAAATTTACACTAGTGACATTTATCTTTCATGTTCCCTTGGGATATGAGGTAAGATTTGGTATTGTTCCTATTCTTCAACTTACCACTAGAATTTATTTTCGGTATAGATTTACCAAATTGGCTACCACCTATAATTGGATCTAGCTTATAAATTTTGGTTATTCAGTTTTGTTTCCTTCTTGATGGTTGATAGTTGATTTAACAAATCACCCTTCACCTCCAAACCTCCTCCCATCAGAGTGAGTCGGTTATGAATCATAACCAAGCTCTATGAAAATTGAGAACGCTTTTTATGACCGGTTGTCAACCTGACGTCAACCCTCTATGTTAGTGTCAAATTCCTAGCCAAGGTAACTATGAACATGAATGGATCATGCCATAGAACCTAGTCTGCCAGATGACAAATAGATATACCTACATTTTGATATGCAGTTTAAACTCATGCAACCAATAAGCACCATCCAAGTTTTTCTAGACTATAAAGAGGCTAGACGAAGTGACCTAGACTATAAAGTGTCTATATGAAGAGGTAAGGTAATATGATTTACTATTGGGAATTGCATTAATTTTTGTGACACATTAAGCCCAAGAGTGAATGAATGACAGTCCCACAATTGATGTGACATATGGGTATTCTTTATTGACTTTGCCACGCATTTCCTTCAGTGGTTTTTTATTCCATTTGTCTTCTATAACAAATTGAAGGACAGCTATAATTTTTTTTCCATGTTTGATGATTATTGGCAAGGAATAGATGACACTATGTAGAGCTAAGTCGAGAAATAGAATTATGTAACCAACCCCTAAGACTTGGTACAACCTTTCTTGATATTTCTTTTGATGACATTATTGGCACAAATATTACTATCTATTATAATTGACATATACTTTACCTTCATTAGATTTTGAAGGGTGTAATTATCCTACTTTAGTGAAAGTGTTTAGTATTAATCTCGAAGAGTAAGATTTACTCTTCTCGACCAGATGCCTAATCATGAGAATTTGACTCTCTTGTCTAAAATCAATATACTTGATTTTTCAAAATGTGAAAACATAAGCGAAGTAATCAACCTTTAAGCAAAGGACAGCACAGGGTTCGAAGCGAAAAACATAACCTTTATGAGTATTTGTTTAATTCATTTTATAGGTTCTTAGAGAAATATAAACCTAGGAGAAATATAAAACTCCAAAAGAATAAATTGTAGTTTATATATTTTTTATCTGAAGGAGAAATATAAAACATGCACAGTACAGAAGATGGTGAGTGAGGGTTGAAGTAAAGTTTGAAAGTAGTTGGATTTAATTGTTGGTTTATTTTGCAGGGAGGACAACATGACATGATTTGAGGTTCATGTATATTTTGTTGTCTCCACTTGTGCCTAAAATGGACTATGATACTAGTGTGCTTCCTAGTCCTAGGTCTCAGTATTGATGGGAGAATTTGGACCAACCGCATTGCTATTTGCATATGAGGGCGTCGCCTGGCGTGACGACAAGGCTTGCTACTTGCATCCTAGAGGGTGCAGGTTCTAGTCAAGGCAAAAGCCTATCCATATATATGGGGTACTGTAAGATGAAACATGGTCCTTGGATGTGCCAGTTGCTGGTAATTGTAGTCCAGGGCAAAATTAATTATTTGAAGGAGGGGGAGAAGTAGGACATGGGTGTAAGAACAGTTTGTGCTTTTAGTTAGTCTCTAAAACCAGCTAAGCCTAAGGTTAAAAAAATTCAGTTTTGGTATCAGTTTCACGGCCCTCGTATGAGTATGGTTTAGGTTACATAAACACGGACACACTACATATTTGGGATCTGTCATTTAAAAAAGAAAAGGGATATGGGTAGAACATGGACATAGTTATATATACACATATGCATGTTTTAAGTAATAAAAGAAGAAGAAGAAATAATTAGGTAGAAATGACCCTTTTCAAAAGAAATGCTACTTTCTAATATCTCAATTATGTTTCGCATGATCATGACCATGTCAACTCATTTACAATCATGTTTTGGTCCCCCCTTGAAAGCCTAAACATGTGAGGAACTATTCGACTTTAGTCTCGAGGAAGTATCTTGTCTGATCATAGTTATCAGTTCACCTACCCCCCATCGAACCACGTTCAAACCATGTGTTCCAAATTGTGGTACATTTGTGATCCGAATCATTGTGATTCGTGATTTAAGGCGTTAAATTTGGTGATCTAAAATAAACATTGAAATCTCATTGTAACTTGCTTTGCAAAAGGGGTTCTTTTAATGATAAAGGAAGTTGGGGAAAAAGCTTGAGTTTCTTGTCAATTTGTATTTCCATAGCTACATTTCTTGTGTAATTTGACTTTGTAATTTGTACTGTAGTTTTCTCATAGAGTCATAAGTTGTGAGTCGTGAGCCACCATTCTATTTATCATGTTGGTCATGCACCAAAGATAATGAGTTTTTGATGTTTTATGATGCTTTTATTATTTTCTATGAAGGTTCTGAGTTTTTTGACATTTTATTCTGTATTATGATTTATTTTCATCTCTTTGGTCTGGCATAGTTATATTATTTTTTGGATTGGTTTGTTTTAGTTGATGATGCATGACTATGGAAAGCTAAGTTTTATATCCCATCTAATGAAAATGAAGTAATGAGTCTTAAATTTTGTTATATTTTCTATGTTTTTTCCTTCTAATTGTTAAAGTCCGTGACACTTGAACCAAAGCTCTAGAGTGTTGATAAAAGTTGAGGGTCATGTTATAAGTATTCAACACAACCCAGCCGGTTGAAGGCCGTTTTTGCAGGCCATGAGCTGGATTCACGCAGCTCTATTTTTATAATATGTTTGAAATTAATGTGTGCAAGAGGATTCAAACATGGGTTGCTCTGATACCGTATTAAAGTTCCTGGCACTTGACCAAAACTAAGTGTTGATGAGTGTTGCGGGTTAATTAATATTAATATATTATTCAACACTAAGGGTACAATTACTGTGAATTTTGACCTAATTGACTAATATCATCCCAGGTAGTCTTTTAAAGCATATTGCAAACTGTATTTGGCAACCAATTCGATCTACCCCTATGTAAAGAAAGAAAGAGAAATAACATACTCTGTTCATCCATACCATACTCCAAGACTTACCATGTTTTAAGTAACTATGTGTTCCAAGCAAGGTTCAAAGTATCGGTATCGGAATCGGTATCGGACCATTCCTATGAGTATCGGGATCGGCGGTATCGGTAGTATCGGCGGTTTCGGATCGGAGTATCGGATTTTTTGGTATCGGAAAGCAAACAACTATTAGTAAATTATTAACATTTTAGAGAATATATTTTATACATTTATGCATAATTTAAAGTATTTTCAGTATTGTTTCTTAGTATTTTTGATATTGAATGAAATAGTAGTCATCCTTGTCGATTAATTTATATGCGATAGATAAGTTTTCCTCTTTTATATGTTTTTACAACCTTACTATGCTTTTACATCCTTTCTAATTGGTCTTTTTAATTCAAATTTTTTCGTCGAATTGACTGGAAAAGAGACCTCTAATGTCGGTATCGGTCAGTATCGGGTATCGGTCGGTATCGGATCGGGACATGCCAAACTGTATCGGTATCGGCCGTATCGGATCGGTATCGGCCGATACTTTAAACTATGGTTCCAAGGTTCTAAACGACAGTAGATGGGTGCGCGGCGGAATGAGTTCGCCTACCGGCGGTTGATACATTTTGGACATTTTTTTACTATTTTATCACATTTTTTTGCATTATATACATATTTTAAGGATGTTTCATGCATAATTATGTTGTAGAAATTTTTTTTTTATTAAGTTTTAATATTGTAAAAATGAGTCATAGGCCCATAATGCTTGCAAAATTATTTGACCAAAATATCTTGTTAGGTATTGCTCCGCCTAGGCGCTCACCTATGTCGCGAAAGCTCCGTTGGTCGCCTACTCCACCGCCTACCGAAAAGATGTGCGGAGAGAGACTGCCTACCGCCTAGGCGGTCGAGGCGGCCGCCATTTGATGTGTTCTAGCTGGCTCCAGGGGGAGACGGGCTAAGCAACCGTCTAGGGCCTCCTCCCCCAATGGGCCTCAATGCTTTGAATCATTAGAAAATAGAAATATATGTCCTATTTCCATGAAAGGACCATTTTTGTGTTCTTTGAATCTAAAATTGTTATTCTTATTTTTTAGAAGTCGAAGTTGCTTAATTTATAGATCTTGGTGATAATTTACGTGTATTCAAGAACTAATTATATTGCATTTTGGATTTATTGGATTTTCTGGATTTTGGATTTATAAAAAAATTATATAGGGGAATGAGAGCCTCATTTTGTGGATTTGTCTAGGGTCTCCAAAATGCTGGAGCGGCACTGTATGTGTTAACTATATGTCAGACATGGATTGGATATGGTCCTCTTGAGCAGTGTTGTCAAGGCTTATGTCTAGGTTATCTGCACCTGAGTTAAATAACTAGGTTACTAGTGTAATGCATCTCGTTGGAGAAGGAAGCATATTACTAGGTTAAAAGATAGATCAAAATCAATGGCTTCAAACTCAAAACAAAGACTTTGAAATAGAGGAGGCTAATTAAGAAGTTACTGAAGAAGAGATGTACAAGATCAATCTGGCAGGGGAAGCAATGGTTGATTCTGTTATGTTTTTCATAGATTTTACCATGTTTCAAGCAAGGTTCGTAGTATCGGTATCGGAATCAGTATCAGATCCGTCCTATGAGTACCGAGATCGGTGGTATTGGCGGTAGCGGTGGTTTCGGATCGGAATATCGAAATTTTTGTTACCAAATAGTAAAATAATTATTAACATTTTAGAAAAATTATTTTATACATTTATGCATAATTTTAAGTATTTTCTGTGTTGTTTCTTAGTAGTTTTAAAATTGAATGAAATAGTAATCACCATTGCCGATTGGTTTATCTCGGATAGATTGCTTCTTTTATATACTTTTACAATCTTACTATGCTTTTACACCGTTGTTGATTGATATTTTTCGTTCAATTTTTTTTGCCGAATTGACTGAAAAAAGACATCCAATGTCGGTTTCGGTCAGTATTTGGTATCGGTTGATATTGGATCATGACATGCCAAATCGTATCAGTATCGACCGTATCGGATCGGTATCGGTCGTACTGCAAACTATGGTTTCAAGTAACTATTTGTTAGATGTGGATATGGTCCTCTTGAGCAGTGTTGTCAAGGCATACATCAAGGTTATCTGCACCTAAGTTAAATAACTAGGTTACAAGTGTAGTAGCAATTGCAGCTGATTGGAGAAGGAAGACATATTACTAGGTTACAAGATAGATCAAAATCAATGGCTTCAAACTCAAAACAAGGCGGAGGAAGCAAGGGTGGATCTATGTTATAGGCGAGGGGGTTGGGTGGAGGGGGGAGGCTTGGATATTTATTTATTTCCTTTAGAAGCGGGATTTTTTCATGTTAATAATGTTATGTTTTTCATAGATTTACATTTGCAACCCCCCCCCCCCCCCCCAACAATTTATGAAAATATGACAAATACATTTATGGAGATAAGATAAATATAAAATAAGATAGATTAATTAAGATATTTGTGGAACAACTATGACTTGAATTATTAGATAGATATAAAATAAGACAAATTAATTGAGATTTCTATGGAACAACCATGATTTGGATTTTTTTTCTTCTACGAAATATATTCATTTATAATTTCTCCTAATAAACGATTTGTATTGTTAGAAAATCTTATTTTCCTTTTCCTGTGTACAACATATAAAATAAAATAATGAGGTTAGTGTTACCGGTTTACAAGATGAGTCGTATATGAAGTACTTCACTAAGAAATTATTCTAGATCTATGTGCACGGACAAAGAAAGATGAACTTTATAAATAATCAGGTCCCAACCCAATAAATTTGTTTAATGGTGAACTGATTAATCAAATATTTGAGCCATAAAAGATTTTTTCGTTGGAAAATAAACAACCAATTAATTTCCAACGTAACATAATGACAAAATTGAAGAGCAAAACAAAAATATTTTTGGGTCTCAACTCGAACCCGAAGGAGAAATTGGATCGGCATTCAGCGTCCACAGATGTGGGCGCATCGCACACGCTATGCTTGTCGAACCGGGCCGAGCGGCGGCGGCGGCGGCGGCGGCGTGCACGTGGCCCACAGAGCTAGCCCAACTCACAAGAGAGAGAGTATTATATGGACAAGTGAGTGAGTCTCCTTTCCAATGTGGGACTAAAAGTGTTAGGAAGTTATTTTTTTCACCAAGAATACATGTATAACTCCTAATTCTATGAATTTCTCCTAATAAACAATTTTGTACAACTCCTATTTCCATAAGAAAGTCAAATCCATAAAACTTATACCATACCACAATTTTTTGGTCTTCTTTGAACCCATTTTTTATTCTTCTTCCTATCTGTTATGGATGCTTTTATATTATCTTGGAACTTGCGAAGCAGCAACAGTTGCACCTTCCAACAATTGCAGGTATCTTTCTTTTTGACTCATAATTCTCTTCTTTAATAATTTTGGATTTAAAACTTTTGGTGGTTTATTACTAAAAGAAAAAAAGAAAAAGAATAAACTATTATTAAGGTTGTTCCGGTGGGGAAGGAATAGAACAAGCCCTAGAGCTAGAGTCTCATGATGACTTCAAGGTTTTAGCTCATGAGAATAGTTAATCTTTGTAGTTCAATACACAATGGAGATAACAATGCTGGTCCAATTTGATGATATATATATATATATTATATATATATATATATAACCATTTTTTTCTTGCCCATTGCGCCTTAGGTGCTATAGGGTTTCTAGCAAGGTTTGCAGTACCAGACCTTCCTATAAGTATCGGTATTGGCAATTTCGGATCGGAGTAGCAAGTTTTCGCTTTGTAAAGTCAAAAATGATAAGCATTTTAAAAGCTAGAAAAATATTTGATACATATAGACATATTTTTATATATTGTATGTTGTTTGTTGTTAGTTTTAAATGAAATAATATTCCACGTTGGTATAATCGTTGATATTATTGTTTATTTACTTACCTCTTGACATAATACAACCACAAGAAATAGTTTTGAAGAGAATACTATTAATATAGATGAATCTTGTGAATTTATAGGTATGTAAATTCGACAAATGGTAATGATTACAGTATGTTGATCAGTATTGACACATTGTAACCTTGTCAATCTTTTGCGAAAATGAATCATTATGGTGGCAATATTTTTCCCTACTTCGATCTCTTTCAATCAAATGTTTGCCGAATTGACTGGGTAAGAGACCCCTAACGTTAGAATCGAGCAACACTTATTGGTATTGGTAGCAGCCGGTATCGGTTCCAAAACCGATGCTATACAGCCGGTAGATATCGTGTCGCCGATACATATCGGTGTCGGCCCATACTAGGAACTATAGTTTGTATCTCCTTGAGTGCATCTTTTGCCTTTAATTTCATTGGTCTAGAGAAGAATCCGTGCAAAGTATCTATTTCGACAGTTTCTTGGGGTTTATGTGATTTTGAATCTGTCCTTGGTAAGTAGTCAAAAGGTGTACAGTTCAGCATTTATTTCGGTACTAAAATGGAAAAAATTCAAGGTTACGCCGAATAGTGTAAGCGTCATATGCTATAGATGTACTTCATAGGCTGCACATCAAATTGCAACAATTGAACTTTCAAATGAGTTAAAGATTGTTTTTTGAAACAATTGAGAATGATTGTAGCATTGGTGTCAGTACATTTTGAGTCCATACTGGATTTGAATTTTTGAGGATTTTATTTCCTATCTAGTTAGATTAAATAGGGATTTTATTCTCTCGAGTATCTTGGGGAAATTTATAATACATTGAAGTTATCTAACTGTTCATGCTCAGAAATACTTGTATTTTAGAAAATGAAGACAAATCTTGATGTAGTTCTTTCATTATGGAATTGTCTTCTCTTACATGAATATTTCTTGAGTGAATCAGTGGGAGAAATGTTTTCCCCTGTTTCATTAAGGAGAGTTCTCTTACATGAAATTGTTCGTCAAAGAATGAAAATTTCAGTACTAAAGAATGATTTGATCAAACCTTTTGTATTGATGCTAAATGTTAGCTTATTTATCATAATATCTCTAATGTGAATACTTGCTAGTTAGCTGATACTTAAATATCTTTGCCTCCGAAAGATCCTGATTCAGAAGTGGTCAATTTTGCGAAGAGGACTGTGAAGGACCTGAAGCTACCTCCAAGTTTTATCACACAGATTACCCAATCAGTTCAAGTAAGTGTTAATGAATCATGTAGTTGTAGTTCCCAGCAATTATTTTATTAGATCTTATTGATCCATGACCTGAAAATGCTGAGTAACAATTTCTTTTGATCTTACTTTCTGGGATATGAGACATTTGCTCGGTTCTTCAATACAGTATTTGCCTTTTCTTGTTTTCAGAACTGACAGATGTTTGTGCCTTATAGTTTTGATCTGAGCAGTACTCCATTATAGTTTGTGCAAATTTCTGTATCAATTTCCTTTTTTTATCTGAGATATGCAATTTATCTGTTTCATATTATCTTGTCTTGTCAATCTTCATTTATTCTATTTTCTTTCACATGCAACCTTCCTGCTAAATATTGCATCTTATACAATCTGTATGGTGCTGTATATTTAGTCATCTGAATTAGAATAACAGAAGTAAACACTATGAGTCTTTGCAATATTCATATCTAACTGTTTCTTCTATCTTTCTATTTGTCAGTCACAACTGGCTGAATTTCGGTCCTTTGAAGGGCAAGATATGCAAAACAAAGAGAAGATTGTATCCCTCAAGGTTCATCTTATTAACTGATGATGCTCTTATTGTTTGATGAGTATTTATTTTTCAAAATAAATAGTTGGAACACAGAAGATGACATGATGCAATTTTTGCAGCTTGACCTTCGAGTTAATAATACTGTGATAAGGGATCAGTTCTTGTGGGTATGTCTTGTTTCAAGTTTCCATAGTAAATTGAAATGTTGACACAAATCTTTTGAAACTTGTACTTGCATTCATGAGTTTGATTCATGCCGGATATTAGTTGGGTACATTTCTTAGTAACCTCCTTACCCTGGTTTCAGGACGTAAGCAATCTTGAGAGTGATCCTGAAGAGTTTGCAAGAACCTTCTGCAAGGACATGAACATCGCAGATCCTGAAGTTGCAGTAAGCAATGTTAAATTGTTAATACATTGTAGTAGATATTCATGATATGTAAGCCAAGTCATAGAGTTTGTCCCTTTGTCTTTTGGAGCTGGACCTAAACCAAATGGTTTTTATCTTGAAAAAAGTTTCGCTTTCTATGCTATCGTTCTTCCATCATCAACCTCCTTTACTCTTTAGAACTTGCCAGCGATCTCTCTTATCAATTTCTGCATTTTAGAGATCAACCAGAAAAACGTCTTGACCGGAGCAAGAAGTGTCGCTATAAGCAGTTCTTTTTTTGCTGAGTTATGTTTCTACATAAAAAAGGTCATGGTTTTTGGGAAACAATACCTTACTGGACATAAGAAAAGTGTATGGTGCACACCTTCCAACTAGGAAATGAAGTTTGTTCTGATACTCTTGTACCAACTGGCTTTATTTAGGTGCATAAAGGAAGGTATTGATATTTAAAGTAGGTCTTCTCTTGGAATTTATGAGGGTGACGGTAGAAAATAGGAGTATGTCCCTTGCACTGATTAGATAATTGTGACAAGAAAAGCTGGTATAGCCTGATTATGGTTGACCAAGATGATGGAAATAGAAAGGTAAGCAGATTGCTTAATGTTATGCTTGTAAAATGACAGAGGTGCATATCTAATCACCAGATAACAGGGGAGGTACACAATTTGCTTCTTGAGCATACATTGAAGAAAAGTTTCTGACAATACAAGTTAAATTCATATGCTTATCTTTAAATAAGGAACATGCAATATTTTTGAAAAGGTTGTCTAACAGATTGGTCATATAGTTGGCAATCAAATGGGATGAAATACATGAAATTTCCATCTCTTGTTGGTAAATAGTTACATTATGAATTACATTAGATGGTTTTCTCCTTTTACTTTTTAAGGTTTTGTGGTTTACATATGACAATAGGACAGGATATATTATGACAAGAAGATAATTACTATAGTCTATTGCTCAACTACAAGCAACATAATGTTTTTGTAGAATAAGCATATGATTGAGATATCATCAGATGTGATTGTATGTGTGCTAATTTGGGGATGGGTTACAGTGACCATTTTTAGATCTACAGTCTCGAGCCTTGTACTCTTGTCTCTACCTTTTGTGTTAAACCATATAATGAATTTCTCCAGAAAGAACCTATTAATATATCAGTGCAAAGACTATATGTGTTATTGAGTGTGCTTCTCATGTTCTCTCTATTCTTTCATCAAATGCTGTGTATGAGTTTCATATTATAAGGAGATGTCAGTTTGTTAGGACGGAAGTTGATTTCGCGGGGATTGGCTGTTTAAGAGTGGATTTGTGTGAAATCTTTTAACTTGATGTTAGTATCAACTTACACTCTTTTGTCCTTTTCGCAATCAACTTTCTCTATGTTGCACAGACAAGGTACAAATGTGGGGATACAGATATTAATACAGTGATATATGCATTTTAATAAACTAGGATACTATATAACATATACATCAACAAATGGATATTTAAATTACATCTTAGCCATATTTTCTTTATCAATATGCAAGCAAAAGTTAATAAAAGAAATTTCAAAGCACATTTATTTGACCAGAAATGAAAATATCAGATGCTGGATTGGAGGGAAAGGAGATGATTCCCCAATGGAAAGGGGAAGATAAATTTGTTTATTGAAAGAAGCAAAATTATGATAAAAACTTCCGTAATTCACATCTTTCCATGAATTATTTTCATCTTCTCACCAGAATTATTATGTTTTTACACCTCTACGGCAATGGCATGGCTTGTATATGGTAAGTAGTGTTTGACAATATCAGGTATGTAATGAAGTGTATCCAACACATCTCTGAAGTATGGAGGAGCCCGAATATTGGGTATATATCCTACACTAGTGTTGAACCTTATTTATCGCTCATTGTAGGCTTTCCCTTGTTTGCAATGTGCTTGTTTTTTTCATTTGTTGATCACCGTCCTCCATATATATATATATATATATATATATATATATATATATTACACAAAGCAATGCTATATAAACATTTGAATGATAAGATATTCTGTAAAACTTTTGTAGAAAAGGCTGATAGGGTGATTTAAACCAAGGAAGATGAGATGTTCATAATACAGTCTTGCCACATATTTTGACCTTCTGAATGCATGCATTTCTCCTGTCAGCATTGAGATTTTGTAGCCTAATATTTATTGCTTTTGTCTATACAGCCAGCTATTGCAGTTTCAATAAGGGAGCAACTTTATGAGGTTTGATTCGTGTCTCAAGTAATTTGAGAAGTAATCCTTAATTTCTTATATTGAAGTGTATGAAACAATCATCTATTTTATGCCTGGTTATCGTGATGAATTCTCGTAGCTGTATATGCTAGTTACAGATTTATGTTGCTCGCTGATAAGAGGGTTAAGTATATTTGTTATAAGACGATTGGTTTCATGTTGAATGGACCCGTTTCCTCATGATAGCGAGGCGTATAGAAGTGTTTGCTTGTAGAATTATACAAGTGGATAGTCGTCATCTAACTTCTAGCTTTTGCAAACTGGAATGTTTGTTATTTTTAAGTGTATTCCTGCTCTAGCCAGAAGGCCCAAAACCATATAAAGGTTAGTAAGATACTAAGATGCCTTTTATGACTAGTTAAATGCCTTCAACTTCATTTGAAAAGTTAATCTTGATGACACATCTCTTATTAGAAATGCAAAAAATTAGCTATCAGTTTCATAGCCTCTGAGTTGATCCTTAATTTATTTCCTCTAGTTGTATGTTGTATAGTGATGCTCCTTGTCATTCTGTCTAGAGTTGAAAAGGTTTTGATAATGGTGATAAAGAAAATTCTACCTGATTATTTCATAGCTTATAGTCCCTTATGCTGGCATAATTTCATCTGTTTCTTCGAAATAAGGTAAAAAAAGATTTTATCACAAGATCGCCAGTAGAATTCATCTCCCTTGGAATTTAATGGAAGTGAGGCCTTCAACATTCCATGAAATCTCGGTAATATGTACATGAGCTTGAGAAATTTGAAACCAGGCATGTGCTTTTAGATGCTTAGCTGGTCCCTCCTCGAGCAACATTTTGGAGACCCACACTTAAAAGAAATCAGTCATTTTGGATGTGCTTACTATTTTGTGTATTAAAAAGCTGCAAACATTGTAATTCTCAAGGTTCAAAAAATTGGCTGTTCCGGATCAGGTTGTACATAATGATGATTGATCTGAAACCATAGTTTGCAGTATCGGCCGATAACGATCCAATACGGTCGATACTAATACGGTTTGGCATGTCCCAATCCGATACCGAACGATACCGATACTGACCGATACCAACATCGGGGGGGTCTCTTTTCCTGACAATTCGGTGAAAAAATGAACAAAAAGACCAATCAACAGGGGTATAAAAGCATAGTAAGATTGTAAAAGCATATAAAAGAAGAAAACTTATGTATCGCAGGTAAATCAATCAACAAGGGTGACTACTATTTCATTCAATTCCAAAATTACTAAGAAACAACACATAAAATACTTAAAATTATAAGTAAATGTATGAAATATTTTTTTCTAAAAATTTAATAATTTATTAATAATTATTTGCTTTCAGATACCAAAAAAATCCGATACTCCGATCCGAAACCGTCGATATTGCCGATCCCGATATTTATAGGTAGGATCCGATATCAATTCCAATACCGATACTGCAAACCTTGACTGAAAGTAGCTTCATGATTTATCAGCTTTGAAGTTTGAAATAATATCTCGGCTGAAACAGGCCGAAATTTACAAAAGCCAGCCCAAACTTTAAACAAAAATCAAAAGAGAAAAAATGAAGTAGACCATGATTTCAGAATTGTAGTTTGATTCCACAGTGGAATCACTTTATTGAGTCTACATGGATTTGACAATATAATGAGGTCTAAATAGGTTCCCCTGCAAATATGAAGGGGGCAGGGGGGAATCCAAAATACATATAAAGTTTTCTATATATTTTGATAAATCGAGGTTTGAGGCCGGAAGAGTGCAAGTTGAGCAACACTGATTGCAATATAGTTCTCAAAACATAATAGAGAGGATATACTATAGGCACAACTCAAGAGAGGGTACAACGTTGATAACAATATCTAGTTCCTGAAACTTTAAGATTTAGCTTGGGACAAGTTGGAGAAAAAATTTCAACCATCATTAATATTTTTCTTGTAGATTTTTGTAAGTTGCTCATTACATAACTTTGGATGTTTGTTCATTGGAAAAAAAATAGAACTCACCGACTTATAGAGTGGATAGTTACCACAATGCTTATCTCGTGCTCTTATTGTGTGGTGTTTATGGGTGATTTTTACTTGAGATTAAGATCATGGAAGCTTTTCAAAGACATCTCCTATTACGCATGGAGATGCAAGGAACCATATGATCTGGGCTCAAGGTAAGCGGGCCTCCTTGGTTGGTGATAGGAACGATGTTTATGACATTGGAGATGGTATGCTAGCTGAGCTATCCATTTGTTATAGAAGTACCAGTGCTGTGATTGCACATCTATGAAAATCTGTAGGCTTTCAGGATCATATTAGAAAATTCATTAGCCTAGCTGTTGTGCATGAATTTTCTGGGCCTTTCCAAATTGGGGCTTCCATCCTGTTTTCTTTTTCCTTCCAAATACCATTAAAAACCAAGTTCATTTCGTGTTTTTGCCTTTTTGGTGCATCGCATGTATAAAATTATAAATATGTTTGCTCTTACTTTCTTTTTTAACGAATAGCAACAAGCCGAGGGTCTGGAAGACATGCTTCTTTGAAGAAATTATACAACAACTACTACAAATCCTTTATGCCAAATTTTGCGGCAGATATTTGAATCCTTCTCTTCCATTAAGCGCTATGTTAAGGTCTATGTAACAAAAAACCATATCCTCTGTTACTGCCACAATCCAAGTCCATTTAGGCTTACCTCTAGTTCTGGTTAGCTTTAACCAATATATTACTCCTAAGCTATGTTATCTGGATTCGGGTACGGATATCGGGTACGGGTACATATCCAAGAGTCGGGTCCCTTCAAAATCACAATATAAGGATATACGGACTCGGCCAAAAAGAATCCAAATTTTGGATACGGGTACGGGGATATGACTAAGATTTCATAAAAAGACATGTAATTATAAACTAGTAGTAAACTTTACTGAACTAGTTGAATTAGTCCCTAAAGGACCGTCCCTTCAGCTCCCCTACTATTTTATTACTAGTCTACCACATTAAAATAAACTATCTACTTCACTATCACATTAAAATAAACTATCAACTTCACTACCAGTCTTCCGATTGTCACCATGAAGGATCCGTTTGTCATCATGGACGATCGGATACGGATTTCATACCCATACCCATGTCCTATCGGGTCGACACGGGTACTTCTCCTTAAAGTGGAGAGTCCGGATAGCATAGCTCCTAAGCTAGTGGATTTTTGGTCTACTTTGCAATGTCCAAACCACATGGGATGATTTTCTCTCATCTTATCCTCAATTGGAACCTTCTCCAACTACCCACAAATGCACTCATATCTTATCCTATCTTCCAGTTTATTGCCACCCATCCATCTTAGCAATCTCATTTCAGCTGCACCCATTTTCTGGATATGGTTTTTGAAAAAATTATAAGCGCACATATCATAGAATATCATAGAATTCTAGTCTGTAGATATGCTTCAATCATGCAACAAATTTATGTTACTTGTATTTTTCTCATGAGTGATTACCCGTGAAATGATAGTGTGTTATGTTTGAGATTGGTGAATGGGCCTGCTAACTCTAATGGATAACTGGCTTCTATTTGGTACTAGCTTTGTTGTATATGGTATTATGAATTTTTTCTAGCTCCGTTCTAAATATAATTTTCCAAGCAGAGACCAAACATGTGCTTTGGGGCCAATTTTCTATCGGTTCAAGTGCTTACTGGTGATAGCTTTATCATTTGTACTGTAGATTGCTGTTCAAAATGTTTCTTCTGCAAGAGAATACCGAATGGGAAAAAAGGGCCGACGAGGATTCGAAAATGTATCAAACAGGTATGTTCCTGAGGTGTCTGGACCAGTGATTCTACTTCCGAATATTGGGATTGAATGAATGAACCATCTAACTTCCCATCTTAGAAATTGACAAAATGTTTATGTTTTCTACAGTAAATCGGGTAATGGAGCCTTAGACTTAGTAAAGTTATTTGGCATCAAAGGGAGCATTGTGCGGTAAGATCTCTAAGAAGTTTGGTTCGTTGCTGGATCAATGATATTTAAACTTGTGTAGGAAAGTGATTCTCTATTGGCAAGCTATCATACTTTTCAGTTTTCTTCTGAGTATTGAAGTTTTTTTATGTCATTAAAAGTAGAAAGGTACTCTTAAGTTTAAAGACATTGTTAAAACATTCAAAAATAATCCCATGAACACAGACTACTAACAATTCCTAGCAGCTACTTGTGCTGACTTCATGTGCATTGGAATAATCTATTCAATTATTGATAAAATTATCTTCTTTGACTCAGGAAAAGAAAGGAGTGGTATCTATATGAGCCCATTGTTGATATTTTATCAAATGAAGAAGTAGAGGCTCTTGATGCTAGAGAAGAACGAAATTCTCGGTGAGTATTTCTCACTTAAATTCTTTGCATATAGGAAATGGTATAACCTGATGTTGTCAATATGCATCAAAGATGACCATTGCATTGGAAAACCAGAATATCTAATCAATACTTTATGTAGAAATTTAATGCTGACTATAAATCACTGAGTCTTGACTCCTATATGAATATCATTGCTGATATGTTAAGCTCTTTCTTTGGGATTCGAGTGAAGCTTCTAATGATCCCTACACTTATTTGTTTGAGAAGTGGGATAACACTTATTTGTTTGATCACGACAATAACATCCGTAACAATAACAACTTTTTATTTGGGATCAACTACATGAAAACTGCATCGCCAGTTCAGCTATGTTAAGGGCTCTCTTGAACTTCAATTTTGACACCTACTAAATTCCAAGTCTGATTGAAGTTCTTCTAAACCAGCTTTTTCTTGTGCAGCTTGAAGAAAAAGCTCGAGGAGAAAGAAGAAAACTTGTGAGCACGTTAAGACCATGGCCGCATGGTTCCGACTTCCCGGAAAAGTAATGTCTAACCAACAGGTCTCAATATTAATCGGCAGTCTTTCAGGCCAGAACAAGTGATTGATCACTAACTATATTACGTGAACTATGGACTATACAAATTGTGTAAAATGAAAGACGTCAGCACAACAAATTGTTAAAGTGTTTAGTTTTCTCAATGAAGTATGTGTAGTACCAATACATTTGTTAAAGTTTATCCAACTTTGGCTGCTAGGAGCCTATGAAGATTAGCATAAGAGCATCTCCAACTCTACTGTGACTTTGGAAAAAAAAAGTTGTTGCCACAGGAATGACAAAATTTTATTTAAAACATCTTTCTCTCCAATGCAATTGTCAAGTAAGTGGTAGTCCACCATCTCTGGCCACGGGGTTGAAAACTTCTACAATATTATTATTATTATTATTATTATTTGTATCTTTATATTATTATTTATTATTATCATTCAAATTCTGGGTTCTATAATATTATTATTACTAGCAAAAATATTCTTACACTTAACGGTTATAATATATTTATCTAAAATATATTAATTTTAATGTGTAACAGAGATAAATTAATTCTTTTTAATTTTACTTAAAAACTTTACATTTGGAAATTATAAGTTACTCAATGAAATCTTATTAACCATACTTCAATTTATGTATAAAAAAAATTTGATTAAGTTTATAAAGGAAAATTTTTTTTTTTGAGAAAGACAAACATTTTTTATCCAATGAGAGATCCTCAAGACTTTTATGTAAATTTAGAAACAACAATATTTCCCTCAAATAAATTGTAAACAGTTTCCTTCAATTTTCTCCCTAATTATTATTCAATTTAGTTTGCTCATTATATTTAAATAGTAATAAAATTAAAATTATACAATTTTTTATAATATTTTAAATTAAATAATGAATAATATTATGTATGGACCCATAATTTGATGTGGCCCTAATTTATAGCGTTGTGACAATCCTCTAATTTACTAATAAGTTAGACGAGGTGACACTCATCTAAATTTACAAAAAAATTCCAAAAGATTTGTAGGAGCACTATGACAACAGCCCTTTATATTATTATATAATTGGTGGTCCGTTTCTGACAAACCCTGTCCAACTTTTGCTCTGGATTACGTATAAAGATTTTAGAATTGTACAATCTTTCTCTGCTTTGGACAATTCTGTAGGCTCAGCATGACCTTCAAGAAGTCGAAATCGCGAATGACCTTCCATGACATAAAGAAATATCTCACAAAATATCGAATCAAGAGATAACTAAAATTAGTTTCTACTAGGACAATCCAATCTATTGGACCGGCCTTGGGTACGTGCTATCTATAAACCGTCTCATGCACTCAATTTTGGTTTGCATGACAAGTCACGTAGGCACGAACAAAGCGACGTTGTTAACTCGGATAAGTATCGGTGTACATGTTCCTGCAAACATCTACAATCCGAGTAAAACTTTGATACAAATGATTGTATCAAAATTTGATACAGCCACTGCATGACAAATGCTCCCCCCCCCCTTCTCTCCGTAAAGCGTGTAAGTATATATCTTCCATCTTCCATAATATAGTGAGACTTCAAAATGACTCAAAAGTGAGTCGTTTAAGCCCTATGTATATTATCAATTAATTATTTGAAAAAAAAATTATTATGTAAAAATTATTAAAAGTATTAAATTTGTTATAAATATAACACTACAAGAATTCGAACTCAGTAAATTAGAAAGAATACCTCTCACCTTAACCACATAAATTAGCAGAGATGTTTGTTTATAATTAGATAATATTACGTAGCTAACCGTTTTCAAGACTCTTTATGAAAAGCAGAAATATATCCATAACTAATTATAATTAAAAATATAATTTTTTTTGATTAAAATATAAAAATATATATAATAAATTTTAATTTAAATATATTTAAATATTTAAATAATTTTATATTAATATCATAAAAAAAAAAAATATTTTACGTACAATATACGTAAATTTACTTATATATATATATATATATATATATATATATATATATATATATATATATATATATACAAAGTTTTGTGTCTGATTGTGATTTTAAAAGGCTTGTGATAAAGGCACTACAAAGTATACTCAGGGCTAGTCCAGTATTGGGGCTAGCTCAGTTATGAAGAAATTTTACTCAGGCTAGCCCAAATTTTACTAGGGTTGTCCACCCTCTTCACCTCCCTCCTCCTGCTCCCCCTCCCGCTCCTCCACCGCTCGCCGCCGTCCCCACCGCTCGCCGCAGTCCCCACAGCTCACCACCGTCCCCGCACGCAGCAGCGGCCCCGTCCTCCACAGCCGCCCCCGCGCGCAGCAGCGGTCCCGTCCTCCACCGCACGCGAGCCTCTGCCTCTGCCTCCTCCCCCGTCCTCCACCGCCGCCTCCCGCCGCCTCCCCCGCCTCCCGCTGCCTCCTTCCCCTCCCGCTCCTCCGCCTCGTCCCCCTTTCCGGCCTCCACGCAGCCCAGCCCTCATGGTCACCTCTGTCACGCCCCAGTCCCAAAATGACGAGGAACTGGAGATGCGCGGCAATGGCCAGCAGCACGCACCGATGGACAACCCAATCTAAGGGATCCATCAGGGCATGCTTAAGCTGTAGTCTAGCTGTGAAATGTTACAAGTCTCAGGTATTTCTAATCTCATCCACCAAATAAACACAGATTAATTGCCAGAAATAATGCAATAGAAATAAATAAGCAATAAATAAGATTATCTCGGAAAATAATCCGAGAATTAGTCTGTTACATTCAGAGGAAAATATACAGGAAATAAATGCTGAAAATGGAAATACTGTGTAGATGAAGCCGGTGCTCAGGAGAAGTCTTCTGCCACTATCTCGTCCTCTGCTCCTGGTTCTGCTCCAAGGAGTGCTCCTGTACCGTACACCTCGGGGTAGATCTCTGCGGCTATACCTGGGGACATAGTCTATTCCAGGTCCTCAGGGGACATAACAAGGTACAGAAAATACAAGCCAAAACATATGCAGTGCAGCAATAATGAAATAACAGGATAAATATGTAAGCCAGCTAGTGATATGCAAGTGAGAGTTTTAGTCATACTCAGGCTGAGACTATTACAGGATCAGTGTCGAAGAAACCATAGCAGTATTTTCTCGAAGGGCCAGTAGGGTACCAAAGCTCTGTATCAGAGTCTAAGGCACCGCCAGATAACAGTATTTATATTATAATATATTCAGCCTTGATATGATAATACTCTCCCCACCCCATGTAATCTCACGTCACAGCTCAAGAAAATATCAGGTACAAGTCACGCAAGTTTGAACTAATGCAATGAGTCGGGATAGAATCTAAGCATGTAAACTGTAAATGACATGAAAATGTAACCTATACGGAATCACCAGGTATATCTCCGGCAATTCCGTCACATGAATAGTGTCAGGTGTCCTGGGTTGAGCAGTTAAACAAGTTCACATATGAAGCTACATAAATCAAGTAAAAGACTATAACCAGAAATTACTGAGAATTGTCAAGCTATACTTGCCCACTGATGCAAAATAAAACCAAGAAATATATAACCAGCTGCAGGGTTTGGCAAGCTTTACTTGCCCACTGATGTATAACTAAGTCCAGGAAATAGGTAGCAAGGCTGCAAGTTTTGGCAAGGTACACTTGCCTGTGGTTCCGGCTATGTTTGCAGTTCTGACTTCGGCGGAAATTGTAGGCGGTACTCCGGTTGCTGAAACAAACATCACCATCAGATCCAGAAAATATCAATCAGCTAGAAACGCCTGTCCTTGGGTCCAATTTGGAGACAAGGGCAAAAACGATAATTTTGGACCAAAACGGGGTCCACCGGTGGGCCCGCTTTGCACCAAAAAACGCGTCCGGGTCAAGGTCTACAAATTTACCAAACTTAGTGTCAATAGGTCAGGAACAATGGTACGAACCCAACGGAACTTCCAGAATTGGATTCCGATGAGCCGATCACAAAATCGCCCGTCGAACGGGACCTGTGGGGCCCACGTCACGCGATTTCGTCAACGTTCTCATAATCGAACCAAACTTGACCCACAGGACCAGCGTATTGCTACGAGTCCGATGGCACAAGTTTCGTCTCGATCCGACGTGTGTACACAAAGTTAGGGTAAATTGCAGAAAAGTCGAATACGGGGCGATGTTCGCGGATACGCGTTGATTCCGGTGTGCACGCACACCCGAATCGACTTCAGCGAAATTCCACACGTCCGTATCGACGATGCGCACGTATCTGTGAAGACCGCGCACGACCAAGTCGTCCCGTTTGGCGGGGCGCACTTAGTTCTGGGTGAAACAGGGTCTGGTTTTTTTCTTGTTTTTGGATCGCGGTGTGCGATCACCACAGGACGCGATGCCCCGAACGGTTTGTCCGGGCACCGAGAGGGTCATACAGGCTTCGCAACGAAATTTGCGGAATCAAAATCCGAGCTACGAGCAAGAAGATACACGCACCTGAACGGGACCCGAAAAACAGGGTCGAATCGTGTCCGACACGTGTCCGACTCGTGTCGGACACAGGGGAAGAATCTAGGGTTAGGGTTTGGGCTCGGGATCCGGCGAGGGGCGGCGCTGGGCGGCCGGGCTTAGGCGGAGGGGGCCGGGGGTGCTGCGGCGGAGGGCGGCGCGGCGCTCGGGCGGAGGCGGCGGCGGCGAGCGGCGTCGACGGCGGCTCGAGGAGCTGCTGCTGCTGGTGCTGCGGCTGGGTGGCCGTCGACGGGGAAGAGGAGGAGAGGGGCGGCGCTGGGGTGCTGCGGGTCCGGGAGAAGGTGACGGCGGCGGCGAGTGGCAGGGTGGCTGGGCGGGGCACGGTCGGAGTCGGGGCTTGGGGTTTGCTGGGAGGCGGCCGGAGGAGGAATATATAGAGGGGAGGAGGGTGTCTGGGCTCCGGGCGAGGCGGTGGAGTGGCCGAAGGGGGCGGAGGTCGTGGGGTCGAGGCGTGGGGCGCGGCGGGGGCTCCGGCGAAGCTGCCGGCGGGGGAATCGGGCCGAGCGGTTCGTGGGGTTGAGGGAAAAGCGGGTCGAGTCGGAGGCGGGTGCGGGTTTGGGCAGACCCGGCCCGACCCGCTAGCTGAGCGGGTCTGGGCTTGCGGGTTCGGGTCGCGGGTTGACCCGGATCCGACCCGCAGCTAATGGGTTTGGGTAATAAATAAAATAATAATAATAATAATAATACAATTAATTAATAATTAATTAATTAAATAAATAAATAAATACTTTTTAGGTGTTTTAAAATAGGTCCGGGGTCCAATAAATTCCAGAAAAATTGTCCTAAGTCCAGTTTTTCATTTTACACCCGAAAATATTATTTTTATAATATTTTAATATCATTTATTATCATTTAAAAATTATTGAATAATTAAAACCCTATTTTTAAATTACAGAAAAATCCCAGAAAATTTCAGAAAATTGTGAAAAATCCAGATTTTAAAATTTTAAAAAATCAGGGGGTTTACAACCTCGCATAGCCCTCCCTTCCGGACTGTCAAAATTTTGACAGTCCTACCAATTGGAAGGACTGTCAAAATTTTGACAGTCCTAAAAGATCAACATATACTTTTAGGACTGTAAAAATTTTGACAGTCCTACAAATTGTAAGGACTGTAACAATTGATAGGACTGTCAAAATTTTGACAGTCCTGATTATAAAAAAAATCAATTGGAAGTGGACAGTCCAGTGAGTAATTTTTGGAAGTGACAAACTTGTAATTATCAATGGTGAAAATTTGGACTGTCCCGAGTGAATTTTGTAGTGCCTTTATCAAGAGCCTTTTAAAAACAGTTTTCTGAATTTAAACTCAACTATTGAGGCAAAACTCGTTTGGCACGATGACCCCCCTCTCCTGCACCCCCTTCCACCTCCGCCTCAAGTCCCTCAAGCGCTTCCCCTCCCTCCTCGCAAGACCCTCTTACTCAGTAGACGTCTCGTCGAGATCTTTCTCCCGTTGAACCTCGTCGGAGCCGCGACCGAGGTGCGATGGAGGACGCCCCTTCGACGGAATCTTCCTCCCGCTGAACCTCGTCGGTGCCGGACCGAAGACGGTAAGCTAGGGAGCTGGTTGATGATTGCGATGGCGAGGAAGTAGAGGTAGGCAACCCTGTGGAACTGCTTGAAGAGGTTGCGGGAGAGGAAGGAGTACCTGGTGGTCTTGATGGAATTGCCGGAGAACGGCCCCGTGACACTTCGGGAGGGAGAACGATACGCTCTCGATGCTGTTGCTGTGGTGTGCGGATTCAGGGGTGGGCATGGGGAGGTCGGAGTGGGCGGAGGCGGAGTCCAAGTCGAAGTCGAAGTCGAAGTCCGACCGAGGGCACAGATCTATGAGTGGACGCAAAGCCTTTGGCGAGGCCGCTAGCGAACTCGACCAATGACTGCGGACTCGACCGACGGCCGACCACTGGGATCGATCTAAATTGTTTCCCCAAGCCGCCGGCTGTAGACTCGACCGACAACGAACTTCAACGAACCTTTGTGTCGGATACGAATTGAATGGACAGGACACTGCAAAAAGCGGAGAACGAAAGATCTTTTTAAACCATTAGCTCCCGAGTCGAGATAAGTCTGTTTTCAAACTAGAGGAGATTGTTAGACACGAACAGATTAATTTTAATATAAATATTTTATAAAATTTTAATAATAAAATATTTTTAAAATTCCCATTCTCAACTTACATGACAACCACGCGACCTTATCCTCTATAAAGTGGAAAGGAAGCTTACTCCATTCTACCACCATTAACATATACACACACACTCTCTCTCTCTCTCTCTCTCTCTCTCTCTCTCTCTTAATGGCTGGGATTGCAAACTGGATGTTGGAGTCTTCCTCAAGTTTGGATGTGAGGGACGTACTAAGGAACTAACTAAACCTACGTTACAAAGACACAAATTAATATATATACGAATTACAAGATCAATATTGACGGAAAATTTGCTAACTGCATATATCTTTCATAAAATTGTGCATATAGCACGGAGTTTCTAAAATTGAGAAGGTAAAAACAAAAATGTCCAATGAATCAACGTTTTCGCTGAAAAAAAAGTACAAATATTAACAAAAAACAATTTCTAATTTTTTTTTCCTCAAAATATAGGTGACTTATTTTGCTTAAGAAAATGCTCTTTGAATGTGCGTATTCTGTGAATAACGTTCATCCGAATGATGTATTTTGTGGGGAAAAAAAAAGACTTTTGGATGGAGATTAGTATTTTTTTAATCGAATTTATTTCAAAATTTATTTGGTTGGTCGGCAATTAGTTGGATGAGTTTAATGTTGCCATTAATTGGATATTGGTTATGGAAAGAGAGAATTGTGAGTTTGAAGAGGTACAAGAAAGAGTTTAGAGAGTATAAATAGTGAGAATTTATCTGTTGCAAATTAATCGTTTTACCGTTATACTTGTTTACTTTTTTAATCATATACTAATTTTTTTTCTCACTTTTAATTACCACCACTTTTATGGAAAAAAAAATCACAACAAAATCACACTTTTTTTTCACCTTACACCAAAACCCAATAAAAAAAAAAAAAATCCAAAAAGACCAATTGGTTGGACGTTTACGTCCAACCAATTAGTCTTTTATGCACATATTACGTCATTTCGATATTTTGTTTTACAACATGTGTTAATGCAATGGACATTTTCTGTTAATTGTTCGGCCTTACTAACTAATACATGCAAATTTAATTAGTCAATAACTTTCATTTTCTTTGGAAACATCATTTGCATGTTATTTTTTGTCCTCTTATAATAATTTTATCAAATTTTATTTTGTCATCCAAATTTTATAGAAGTTAAATAATGTCGATGAAATTTTCTATAATTTTTGAAGTATTTGATGTGCTTGGTACGAATGATATGACAAAGACACATATAACATACGACATACGGATATAAACACAAATTAGTAATGCAGCTAATTGAATCGGGAGTTCCGTTTTTTGAGTCCCGTCGAAGTCTTGCGTCCCTCGGCAGTTGGATCGTACGATATCGCGTAGGTCCCGTTCGATCCGATGGTACAGAAGGACAAAAATTTGACGTGTATATATATATATATATATATATATATATATATATAAAAAGGAGAGATCATCTATGCTGGATATATATATTTAGATATAAAAAGACAGTATAAATATAATTTAGAAATAAGCAGACACTTGTTTACTTCACTTTTCACATAATAATACTATGCAATACTCATAGAATTCTTTTTCTCAAAATTGTGTTTGGTTGATTGGCATATAGGTCGAGTTCTGGATCTGCCAGGTGCATATAGGTCTAAGCCATCACCAAGTAGATTGATTAGCAGAGGTATCTAAACTATTGTACTACTTCGTCTTGCTTCTTCAAGATCTTGAAGTCATGGAGTATTCCTCGTTTTTTTTTTTTTTTTTTTTTTTGGCATGTTTATTCCCTTTTCTTCTGTGTAGATGGTTTGCACTTTGTACCAAGATGGTATAACATGTTGTTTGGTTGTGGTCATCAATAAAAAAATTATTTTTCCATCACATGCAAAGTTGATTTTTTATGTTTAGTATTATATATTTGTGTGAATAACAATAAAATCTATTCTCCAAGATACATGCCCCTCGTGATGAATCGATAGTACCAATGAAGAGCATAGTAACTTTTTTTTAGTAGGAAAAAGAAAATCAAAAAACATACACAAAGACGCAAGAATTATATATAAATTTTTTGAAACCAACAAAAATGGGATGACTACTATAATATCAAGATTATAAGATAATTTATAATATATTAAATTTTTGATATGAAATATAACCCAAAAATCTACAAAGAAAAGACGATCAAGAAATTCAAGAAAAGCCGAAGAAGGAGAAGTCTAAAGACTTCAATACAAAAAACTCATTTCTTTTACTCTCTCTCTCTCTCTCTTATAGAAAAAGTATAAACGATACAAGGGGACTATCGCACGTTCGAAACCGACGCCACGTGTTGTCCCTATTTGTCAAACCGTGGGATCCACAAAAACCAACCTCTTTGCTAACAATAGTAAATGGTTCCGACCAATAGAAGACCGACACGTGACGTCGATTCACGTGATCGATCGCCTCATGCATTCTATAAGGACCCACTGTTTCTTTTGTTGTCACATAGATCTCTCTCAATCTCTTTCTTCTCTTCCTTTCTTTTCTTTTGCTGCTACTACACCCAAGCAACTTCTCTTGCTTTCCGAAACCGTCACAAAATCACTGGTCCAAGCACATCCATCCAACCAAGTATTTCAATACATATATAACATATATATATTCGTCATAATTTAAAAGAGGAATATAATGGGTAGAGGAAAATCCAAGTCCTTGTTGGATATAATGACTTATTCATAAGTCCAAATCAATTGAGAATTTGATCAATCCTAACAATTACTAACTTCCATCAAAGTCTTTAATTTTCACGACGAGCATGTAATATTTTTCATTCAACCTCAGATAATAGTAAATAATAGTTACGATATCATGAATCGTCCCTTTTTCCTGGGGTATAAGCTGACTAGACACAAGTCGATTTCGAAATTAAGCCAACTCAAATTCACACTCAACTCCACAAGAACACATATTTAGAGTATTCCAAAGTCATCATTGTCGCACCCGAATCAATTATAAATATAATTCGTCATCCTCGAGCCATGAAAAATTGATCCACTTCAAATGAACCATCCCGAATATACAGTCGCTACAAAAATTATAGGAGCACCACCTCGCACAATATCCCCTATTAATCGGTAAATATTGTCAAAATTTTCTTCTTTCATGAGCATGATGTGTCACGTCTCGGTTCTGCAGTACCGAAAAGTTATCACTGGACATGGTACAAGTCTAAATTATACTTGTACAAGACATGGACGTGCGCATTTAATATTGATCTCAAAACAAGGTTATCGCAGTGGAAATAAGCAGATAATTGAAGTCACTGCATTCAGCAGCCTGTAGTCGACACAAAACTGCGTCTTCCCCTCTTTTTCTTTACTATAAGTGCTGGTGCTCACCATGGTGATCCACTAGTCCGAATGAACTTCTTCGCATTCAATTCTTCCATATGTTGATATAGCTGGTTGAGTTCCAACGGTGACATCTGATAGACTTCGTTGGAAATTGGTTCTGCTCCTAGCCTCAATTCTATGCAGAACTCCACTTCTCTTACAAGGGGTAATCATGAAAGATCTTCCGAAAATACATCAAGAAATTCTCCAATTATTCTGAAAAATTGATCCCCAATTCCCTCTACTGCTGCCATGCTATCTTTATGTTGCTCATCGTTCTATTGAAGATAAACTCTTCCTTGCCCGGAATGTTAAATAATACTCTACCCCTACGCCAATCTATCATCGCATGACTGTCTCTAAATCAGTCCATGCCTAGAATAATGTCAAAATTACCCATAGGAAACTCGATCAACCTTGCAGGTAATAAATGCCCGCACACTACGATTGGACACGCTAGACATACTCTATCAACTCCTACAAGACCATTACCAGTGAGTATATTCAACCTCTCTGGCAATGCCTAGAACTCCAATCCAATACGTGTCACAAATCGTGCACGTACAAATGAATGAGATGCTCCCGAATTAAATAATGCGATGGCAAAAAAAGATGTAATAAGAATGTTATCTGCCACCACGTCTCCTGATGCCAAAGCCTCCTCCAGAGATAGGATAAAAGCTTTTCCTTGGCCTTGTTGTACTCCTTGTTGCTGTCTCCCTTGGATATGCAGTTATGGCCTCTGTTGCCTATACTGCTGATTCCTCTGCTGGTTGTACATCTGAGTTTGTGTCGGCAATAGACGTTGAGCCAAGGGCCTGACTGCCAGTGCTGGCCCCCTGTACTGAGCTTCCCCTGGTGCTGCTAAGGCTAATCGCTGCGCTGGCCCTTCAATCCTTTGCATCTTCGGACAATTTGCGATCTGATCGTCTAACTACCACATCGTAGGCACAAACCTTGTGCTGCCCTACACACATCCTTGGTATGGCCTCCCTTGTCACAATACGTACATCCGACTGGGGCTCCCAATCGTTGTTGTTGTTGTTGTTGTTATTACCTCGGCTGATATGGCCGAGCTGGTGCTGTTGCTGCCGATGCCACTGGCCTTCTCGGTGCTATGTCATGAATGCAAATGCCAAGAGATGGTACTGATATCCGTTTTACTGGTCCTCCTCCTCCTCTCTATGCATGAGACCTCTTTTGGACTCATTTTCTCGAAGCTAACCTCTGCATTGTCAGCTCATGACACATGGATGTGATCAATACTTCGTCGAAGGTCTGGTAGTTATGGCCCTCTACCAATTGCTAAATTTCTAAATGAATTCCATACTGAAACCTCATCGCCCTCTCTGGTTTTGTTGCCACCATTATTGGGGCAAACCTGCTAAGCCTGCAGAACTCTGCCCCATAGTCATCCACGGTCCTCCCAGACTGTTTAAGATTGATAAACCTCTGTTGTAGCTCATGCTGCGCTACTACTCCGAAATACTTGACCCTAAAACGGGTTCTGAAGTTATCCCATAAGACTGGTTGTCTTAAACCAACCTCTTCTGCTGCCCACCAATCTCTGGTAAGGTCTTGGAGTTACAATCGGACCTGATCAACTGGTTCCTCAACTAAAACTCTTGCTGCTATCAGTTTTGTCTCAACATTCTGTAGCCAAGCGTCTGCGGTAATGGCATCCTTTGTGCCATCAAAGTACCTAGGGTTAAGTCGGCAGAACCTCAACGACACCCCTGAGTCCGTTCTAATACTTCTCTCTAAGGCCGTCTGTAATCCTTTATGCAACAAGATATTCTGCTCCTGCTGCTGAAGCTGCTAATATTGTTGAGCCGCCATCATTCCTTGAATAATCTCTATCAATGTCGGTGTATCAAGTGCTACTGGCACTGCTGGTATGACAGGGGTACTAGAATTTCTGGCACATGTTGTTCCTTATGCTCATCTACGGGTTCTACCATGATCCCTCCAGGAACAGGTGATGTCTCTCGTTGTGAGCTAACGGATCCCTGTCCTGCTGAAACTACTGGTGCTCCAACCACTTATTCTGGAGAAGCCCTATAGAAAAAGATACAAAATAAATCAAGAACATGACAAGAAAGGATTGAGTAATCAATGGTACAGAAGTCAAGTTAAGTTCGAGAAGGTAGATTCAGGATTTCAAGAAGAAACATGATTGATTATGATTTTTTATAATCAGGCCACCCCACAAGTCTGAAAAATAGAGCTGCATGGGCCACCACTAAAATCTTGTCATGCCCCAAAACCAGAATACTGGAGAGCGGGAGAATGACTCAGCCAACTACACCTTGTGGAATACCGAAGCAATCCGCAATGTGTTAAGGTTATCTAGAAACAAGGGGTTCATACTACAATCAAGTCTTTTAGGGTCAAAAACTTCTATATCTCAATTATTCAAACAAGTAGTAATAACATAAAATATTTTCGAATAAGCAGTAAGGCATCCCCAACGCTGCATCAGAATGTTCTAGAGAACTAGCAAATACGAGTGATATGCCAGATACATAATCAAAAGTATACATGATAGTGAGTCAGCTACAGTCTGAATATATTACAGTCATGTAGAAAACTAGTATCCAGATTATCCGGCTAACAGGTGTCGGTTGGCTAAATGTCCAAAAGATTATAGTTTATAAAAGACGAGTAGTGAATGAAGGAACCTACTCGTAACTCTCAACAACCATCCTTCTGGTGCGTGTCATCAGTGAGGGAGAGATACGCTTGATGCTCAGGTGCTGGCTCTAAACATGGCCATGTAAAACCATTAGAGTCAGACCCAAATAGCAAGTACCACAAGGAAGCACGAAATAAAGAAACAAAACTAATTCTATAGCATGAGATGCATAAATCAACAATCAATGGCATATGTCCCATCCATGACATGATATGATACCCCTTCACCAAACAAGGATAGGAAGTGCCACATCACATCAAGATAGAATACGTCCCTTGATTATGGTCCAGCTAAAATAACTCTGAATTATAGTTTCAGTCAACAGGCTATCGTAACACAGTAGCGCAACCCAACAACCAAACAAGGACATTAGTTGAACTATCATGCCACGACAGTCTATGTCCCTAATTTTGCTCAACAGAAGGCATAATACATAAGCAGGGATACAATATTAAGTAAAAATAATATAGTGATAATAAGTAGCTTCGATCCGTGTCCCGTTGTAATACAACAGCGTAACTCAACAACCAAACAAGTACATGAGTTGAATTTTTATACTACAACGGTCCACTTCTCTAACTAAAACAAATTTAACGGTCAAACATATGTTACGGCTTGATATATGATCTCTAGGTTATCCCAATAATGCAATATATAAGTATCCTCAGATCGTGCCATAATCGAGCAGGGTTGGCTGAACCAATACTATGTACCAGTCCCTTATAAGGGCCCTGAGCTAAATTAAAGATCAGTAGAAGTTCCAGGCTTTTTATAGGAAATACACTGACTAGGCTTATAAATAATTCAGATACTGTACTCCACTAGTGCTGATGATATACAGTATCCGTGGTGGCTGTAAAACCCCTAATTCTGAAAATCGTATCTTTTATTATTTAATTATTTATTATAGTATTAATAAGCTAAATAGAAGAAATAGATTTTATTAATAAAAAAAAGAAAAAAAAGAATAGAAAATAGAAATTTCTATCAGACCCAAACCCGCGCGTAAATTAAGGAAATAGCAGTAGCAGCTCACCCCGCGTAAAATATCAACAGCAAACCGCTCACCACACCGCGTATACTCCTCCGCGTGTAAACCGCAGCAGCAGCAGTAGCAAACCACCGCTTATTTTTATCCCGCATAAAATCTTCTTTTCACCGCGCGTAAAACCCAAACCCAAATCATTAGGAGAAGAAAATATCAGCAGCAGAAGCAAAACCCAATTTTGCTTTGCTTTCCCACACGTGTAAGCACCTCATTCCACCACTCTTAACACTAATATTACTAAACACTTCCAACCGAAACCAAAACCAATAAAAAGAAAAAAAACAGCAGCAGCAGTAGTTTTTGGTTTTCTTCAACACTAAGTTTTCTCCACCGCCTCTTATTCTCTATATATAACCATAAACTCTCACTCCTTCAACTTACACGATTGTGAACGCTTGCACTATACGGAACATTGCTCGACAAGTATACCTTGTCATAGTACTATTATTTATATTCCAATTGATGCATGATTTTGTTTTATTTATGTATTTGCATTGGACCTTGTTCATGAGACCACCCCAGTATTATGGAGTATTATTTGGATTCATTGGCCGTGACACAAGTTTTTACACGAGTTATGAGTCTCATATAGATCTCGGACTACGTATTGGGTTGGCCGCCTGTACGTAAGAGCCGTGCGTTAGGGATGACTGCTAATAGAAACTTTGTATGCTAGTAGACTTGGCAATTATTTAGAGGTTGTATCGTGTCATGGACATGGCATGCTTAGAGCATGGGGTGGAGAGAACAATAAGTGGAGCATTTGGGCTCCTATGCACTTTTCTTCTGTACGCCCGGATTCTCCACCGGAGAAACGGGTGATGATGACCACTATATATTACTGGCGGCCTCTGCCGTTCAAAAGACGACATGCTTTTAGGCCCCTGATTTTTTTGAGAGAATCATGCCAATCCCATTATTTGGTCAGATAGCCCATGTGTTGGAAAGTTGTTCTCAAATTGCATACACTTAGACGGGTAGGCGACCCAGTGGATGTTTATATTTCAGTACTTTATTGGCAAGTTTATATGTATCTTGTTACGTCCCTCTGAGGACCTGGTTCCTTTTCAGATATGGACGAGCAGGATTATCCGTAGGAGTACGGACCTGGACCTGACTCTACGTATCTGACTGAGGAGATCCTACCCTCAGAGTATCTGTGATTTATTGACGTTGTTTAGATATTTTGCTACCTCAGAATAGTCATTTTGTAGTGGATTTATTTCCACCCGACTATCAGACTCGATACTCATTTTGAATATCCAGTTATTATTCAGCTTTTATTCCTACGGATCATTTGTGTTGTGGTTGAGACATAGATTCTGTGTGACTTGTTATGACAGTATATTACTACTGATAAATTGTATATTCATATACAGCGTACGTGTGTATATGATTTCCATATATTGGCCAAATTGTCCAATCAACCAAGGCCAGATGAGAGCTTGCATGCGGCAACAATGCCATGTCGTCGAAGTATCCATAAGACCAAGGCCAAAGGATAGCACATATGTAGCCAAGACGTTATGCAAACAAGATGTTATGCGGCTTTCAGCTTGCAAGATCTGTCTATTATAACCGAAAAGATCTTCATACAGTTAGTGCTGATTATGTATCCAGCTGACCGAGTCACGCATACAATGGAGTTGAAAATAACCCTAAGATATTATCAACAACATATTCCAACCGAGGATGCGTGGCAGCCTGAACGTAGTATGCGGCTACAGTTGCAACCGTATTCTTTTAAAGGAGCCCCATACGGCCACCAAACAAAGGCATATGCGGCACATATAGTCCATCAGTATGATAGCTATAAATAGAAGGAACTTGGACGTTCCCAAGGTCCTCTTTTCAGAGACCATACCCCCCAGTTAGCTACGTATGTGCACACATGCTTAAGAGAGAGAAAAGAGAAGAGAGCTTCCGCATTCCATCATCGAACCGTCAACAGAGTAAATGAGTCACTACAGTACTCGATCTCCATCGTCATGTTCCCCAGATCAAAAAATATTGTACTTACATTTTTTGTCTAGATTTTTTTTGTACTTTTTGTGGGTTGTTAAGTAAAAGTTTCTTAAACTTACATTAATGGCAAACAGCTACTCCAAGTGACTTCATAACCTAAACCCTGAATCCATACTGTAACTTTAACCAATCCCAATTCGTAAATCTCAGTTTTTCAATTTCATAATCTATTAATCATAAACTTACTCCAATTTATATTCTTATATAATACTCGAATGTATGTGCATCCAATTTGTTCATGCAACAAGGTAAACTATTCTAAAATCATAAATCTAATTTAGTTAGCTTCAAGAGCCGACAATTTACAATCTTTGCTTTCAATTCTTCTCCAACATAAACTCAATTCTATGTTTTCAATTTATACGTATGGTCCAATCGACTTATTAATTACCAATCAATAAGGTAAATATATTCCCGCAAAATATTTGATTGGATATACTTTGCAAAAGTCGCCAAATTAACCAGGGTCAACTTAGCAATTCACGTTAATCGCAATCTTCATCTGCATAACATTCATCAATTTCTCATAAGGATGTTTTATATTCGCTAAACCAGGTTTTGACAAAATTTACTTATGTCATTCTGAATGTTTCCTAACCAAGCTATAAAACATCCAGCATCCGCAATTACTTCATCTTAGTTTGTATGACAAGGATCAACTAAAATAATTAATTGTAATTCAATGGGTCTATATGCTGATCAACTATTTTTCATACAACTAAAATATCCAAGGGTTAATGTGTCAAATTTTTTATACAACTCAATTCCATCAATTGTTTATATGACTAGGGAAAACTATCAATCATGTTACATTTAAATTTTGTTCAATCGATACCATCCATCAACTAGGCATAAGAGTAATTATTTCGCTCATAAGATCAAGGGTTATTTACAGTAACCTCTCATATATGTTTTTTTTTATTAAATAAACATTTCTTACTTTGAAAATAATTATATAGACCTTTCCTCTACTTTATGTTGTAAGGGTGGTTGGTGTAATAACCATTTACGTAAAACATAAAACATATGTAAGATTCGTGTAATAAACACAAAACATAGAAAATGTTAGTTTAATTATTTTTAAAATAAGGAAGATCCGTTTAATAAACCGAAAATATATGGAGGGTTAATGTAAATATCAAATTAGTTTTAGACTGTCTTAGGTCAAGACAGTCTAAAACTAATTTGGAATATAAGTGGGTCAAATGGTACGGGCCAATAATTAAATTAGGACTAATTATTTAACTAGAATTTATTACGAATGCTTTTAGTAGATAATTCAAGTTAAATAAGTTTAAATAAAAAGAAAGTTTGAATATTTACAAAATGACTATGATCTCGAAAACTTGGGAGTTTACATCCCTATAGAGGGTTCTGTTGGCCCAAAAAACGGTTTGGAGTGATTGTTTGATGCGGACGAATTTTTTTTATATTGTAATGCTTTGGATCTGCCTGTGCTGACTCGGTTGTCCAGGATCATCTATGCTGTCTATGCCATTACCAAGTTAGATTGATTGATTAACAAAGGTCTCTAAACTATTCATGGATTGTATATACATCTTCCCTTCCCTTCCCTTCCCTTCTTTCTTCTTCCTTATGTCCAGGTGTTTGGACTCAGAGTTGTACCCAAATGTTGAAATTTTGTTGTTATTTCTTGCTGTTCATCAATAAAATAATTATTTATTGATAAAAGTTGAGTTTATTTTTTATTAGTACTATTTTTCTAAGTTGTTATCCCGTTGTAAATTGCCTTGCGCATTCTGGTTCAACTTTGTATGAATTGCAAGTTGCTATACTACTGGCCATGACCCCATAAAATTTGCAATTGTCCATATGTTTTACTAATATGTAATTTGAGTAATTTGTTTATATTTAAGCTGTGTTTGGGATTATTTATTTTGTCTGATTTTGTTTATTTTTCTAAAAAAAGAAACAACAACTAAAGTTGTTTTGTAGTAATTGTCTCTGTCAATTTATTTTGATATTCTAGCTCACATTCAGGGTAAAGTTAATGGTAAAAAGGTTGCCTTCAACAAATACTTTTACTTTTTCAATAATGCCGAACACCAAAGATTATTTATTGTAAACAATGTCGAACACCAAAGATTATTGATTGTATTGATCATTTAGGAAATTCTTCATCCATAAGAGCTCTTTGCTGACTTCTATAGCAGCAATATATTCAGCTTCTGTGGTGGATAGAGCGATACACTTTTGCAGCTTTGATTGCCATGATACGGTTCTCCCTGCAAAGGTAAACAAGTATCTTGATGTGGACTTTCTCTTCTCCAAGTCATCTGCCATGTCAGAATCAATGTAACCTTCCAAGATAGGTTTTCCATCTCTAAAACATAAATAATATTTAGAGGTTCCTCTAAGATATCTTAGGATCCGCTTTACTGCTTCCCAATGTGCTTTACCAGAATTGGCAAAAAAATGACTTACCACCCCAACTGCATGTGCTATGTCGAGTCTTGTACAAACCATTGAGTACATCAAACTTCCGACGGCCGAGGAAAATAGAATGCTCTTCATCTCCTCCTTCTCCTTCTCACTTGAAGGGCTTTGTTGTGCACTTAGCTTAAAATGAGCTGCTAGCGGTGTGCTGACTGACTTAGAGTTTACCATATTAAACCTCTCCAGAACACGTTTAATGTATCTTTCTTGTGATAGCCACAACTTTCTCGCACTTCTATCCTGAGAGATTTTCATTCCCAATATATGTTGTGCTGCTCCTAAGTCCTTCATATCAAAGAACTTTTTTAACTCTTTCTTCAACTTGTCAATCTTGGATATATCTTTTCCAACAACAAGCATATCATCAACATATAGAGAGAGAATAATGAAATTATCATCAGAGAACTTCTGGACATAAACACAATGATCTGCAGATGTTCTTTTGTACCCATGGTCAAGCATAAAAGAATCAAACCTTTTATACCACTGTCACGGTGCCTGCTTGAGCCCGTACAATCTCTTCTTCAATTTGCAAACCAAATGTTCCTTGTCCTTTACCTTGAAACCCTCTAGCTGCTCCATATAGATTTCTTCCGCCAAATCACCATGGAGAAATGCAGTCTTCACATCTAACTGCTCAACTTCAAGACCTTGGAAAGAAACAAGACCAAGAATAACGCGAATAGAAGACATCTTCACAACAGGAGAAAATATTTTTTCATAGTCAATACCTTGCTTCTGACTGAAACCTTTCACCACGAGGCGAGCTTTGTACTTGACTTGGCAATTTCCTTCATTCTTGATTTTGAACACCCATTTGTTCTTCAAGGCTTTTCTGTTCTTCGATAGCTCCACTAAGTCATAAGTGTGGTTCTTATGCAAAGAATCCATCTCCTCTTGCATAGCTTTCTTCTACTTGGCATAATCTTCATTGACTTATGCTTCATGAAAACTTTTTGGTTCACCTGCATCTGTCACCATAGTATATTATGAAGTAGGATATCTAGTTGAGGGGTGTCGTTCCCTCTCCGATCGTCTCAACTGAGGTATTGGTGGCTGATCCATATGCGACGGTTCTGTATGTTCATGCGCCCCCTAATCAGAACCTGAAAAACATATAATTTCTTCTTCCTGCACATCTTAAAAATTATTATTTTCTGGCATAAAAGAAGGAATAATAATAGGCGTGAAGATTGGATCTGGGACAATGTGAGTATTTTGTGGCTCTTCTTCTTTTTCAAGTCAGTAAGTGTTTTATTTTCATAAAATACAACATCCCTGCTCCTAACAATTTTCCTGTTTATAGGATCTCACAACCTATATCCAAAATCATCATTTTCATATCCTAAGAAGATGCATGGAATAGCTTTGTCATCAAGTTTTGTTCTTTTCTCCTTTGGTACATGCACAAATGCCTTGCACCCGAATACACGCAAGTGGGAATAGAAAATATCCTTTCTACTCCAAACCCTTTCAGGAATATCTCCATCCAAAGGAACTGAGGGGGACAAGTTTATCAAGTAGCAGGTTGTTCGTAATGCCTTTCCCCAAAATATTTTTGGTAATTTTGCTAAGGATAGCATACTTCTTATCATTTTCATAATTGTGCGGTTCATTCTTTCTGCAATCCCATTATATTGTGGTGTATGTGGGACAGTCTTTTTGTGTCTAATACCATATTTAGAACAATAATCTTCAAATATCCTTGAAGTATACTCACCACCATTATCCGTGTGAATACACTTCAAGAGCTTTTCGGTTTCTCTTTCTACTTTGGTATGGAAGTCTTTGAAAACTTCAAAGACTTGATCTTTGACTTTTATGACATACACCCACACCTTCCTAGATGTCACGATCCGATTCTGTAGAATCGTTTGAGGCATCCCCCGAATTGTGACCGTCGTACGGGCCTAGGGTTGCGCCCGCACAAGGCTTTAATGATTTGCATAACAAGCACATATTCAGAGTACGCAGATAAATTGAAACACAGATTTGAAACATAGAAAAGTTCTCTTTATTGATAATGAACATCTATTACAAACTCCTGAACGAGTCAGCTAATATGCCAAACGGCTTACAAAAGAGATGACTCAAAATGAGATAGCAGTCCTGTACATTATATCCCTTTACTAAACTTCAAAGATATTGACCTCCAGGCTGGAGGATAGATTTGCATGGAGCTGCATTTGTGTATGAAGAGTTGCAGCTCCTGTCTTCAAAATGCTTCAAGGACGGCGCGATCAGGATGCGCCTACAGCTGGACTGGATTCGGGAAGACGACTTCGGCTCCTCGCTCGGTTCGCCTTGGTGCGGAGAACCTGTTTCAACGAGGGTCAGCATGTCGAAACATACTAGTGAAGGCGAGCTAACTGAACTATACCAATCAATACGTTGTTTTAATGAAGCATGCATATTTGTGGGTTTCTATCTTGCCTTAGTTCATTTACAAGTAAGCAGCATATAGAATTTACTGAAATGAACGTGTCACCGTTCGGTGGATTTTACCTGTCCGTCTGAATTACTTGTACAATACTTACCGTGCCTTCCCTGCCACGAAGACAAAGTTAGTTTGCCACAGGTTTAAATATACACGTTGGGATCACTGGCTAGAAGCCATAATGGACCGTTTAGTCTTGAACGAGGATGGAATGCAACAAAGATTCGTTGGTGGCTATCCTTGTCCAGATGCGTGAGACTATCGTGAAGTTTCGCCCGGACCGGATCGGTGCCAGTGCCCCAGCAACCGTCCGCAGGAACCCGTTACCTTGTGCACAAGTTGTCCGTGATCAATCGTTCGTGATACGTTAACGTTGATGCAGTTGAGGCAACATGAACACGAGTTAAGCAACATTGCATGATTCGTTTTGCATAGTCTTCCTGACAGTTTATTTCATTACAAGTGTATTCCATACTTAGCATAATTTATGGAAGAAGATGCATTCTAAATAACTTGAAGCATGTATAGAACATTCCCAAACAAACAAGCAAGCATATGAGTAACCGTTCTCAAGTTGAATGACAAGCAATATATAATCCAAGCCTATTCTCTTTTATCTTAGTTTTTTTTATTATTACTTGGTATCGTTTGATCGGGGCAAAGAAGAATGCAGATTTTAGGGCGTGAAGCTTGGAAGCAGGGCTAGCTAATCGGGTTGGTAGCCACTCACTTAGATTTGGAAGAGAGAAGGAAAGAGGCGCTTCACGACTCCGCTCGCAAGCCGCCTACTGCTCGTTCACCTGCACACGAACAGCTCAATTAATACTTCTTCCTCTCTTTCCAATCTCGGAATTGAAGTGCAGTTCAATGAACGAAAACAATGAAAACCATCGAAACCATTCAAGGAAAACAAGCAAATCCCAAAACCAACTCAAAGCACGAAAGCAACAAGCGACATCGAAAACCGAGGCAATAAAAGATAGCAGCGGAGAGGTCCCTCCAGACTCTGCCGCTAAGTCGATCCCGGGGGCACGGTCCACTGAATATGGGAATCGATTCCGAAGAAACTAATCCATAACGAGGACGAGTTCTTAATTCAATCTATCCCGATCGAACGATACCGTCTAGTGTTTCTTAGCCGCGATCTCCGCACCGGGAGAACGGGGCGCTACATCCTACCCAACCAATTGAAAGTTTCGTCCCGAAACTTAGGAGTAATGCTTACCGTTAGGGGTTATTACGTTGCGGGTGATGATCAGGAAGGTTCGGGCAGGAATTTATGGCATGGCCTGGATTGCCACAAGCAAGACATAACCCAAGTCTCTTACGACATTGATTGAAGGCGTGCCCACGTTTGTTGCAGTATTGACACACTTGGTTAGGATTTGCCCTGTGCTGACCACCGTTGTTTCGGCGCTTTGTGGCAGTATTTCCTCTCTCGTCGCTATGGCGTTTGTGATTGTAGGTATGCACAGCGCCGGTAGAAAGGTGAGGATACTGTGGTTCAAGTGATAGGGCATGATTCATGACTTCACGCATTATTCCGTACTGATTATTGACCACATGCGCATGGATGGCAGGACGGAGACCACCTTCAAACCTACTAGCTCGAGTCGCTGTATCAGGTAAATAGGCCCTAGCGAATTTGGAGAGTCGGTTGAATTCGACGGAATCTCCTTAACTGTCATCCTGCCTTGCCTCAGTTGCACGAAATCATTCTCCATCTGACATTGTATTAGAGGGGGTATGAACTTCTCTTCATACGCGGCACGAAAGGTCGTCCACGAGATCGCCTCCTCTCTGTGATCAAATTGGAGAGATCATCGATGCACGTTCCACCAATCGTGTGCGTTAAGGCGGAGCTGAAGTTGGGCGCAGGCGACGCGCTTCTCTTCGGGAACTTCTAGCAGATCGAAATGATCTTCAAGCTCGGCTAGCCAATCTAGAGCTACCACTGGGTCCTCAGTCCCGTTGAATGGGGTGTTGCAAACTTTCTTGAAGTGTCCCAAGTTGAAGGCAGTCACGTCCCTCGGCCTTGGAATTTGTGGCATCTCTACTTCAAGCATGGGCTGTTCCACCGGAGTTATTGCAGTTGCAGTAGAATGGTTGGCAGCCAAAGTCTGAACGATCTGTTGCAGGGTATCTACCTGCTTTTGTTGGACTGAGAATCGGGTCTCCATATTGCTTTCAAACTTGGCTTGACGAGCATCGTCTCTTTGTCGTTGCGATTCTAACATTTGCATTACCCGCTCAAGCAGGTCGACTTGAGACATGCCTCGTTGGCTCCGAGAGCTTTCCGAAGTGCCCGAACTACTTTCCTGTATTTTGTTCGGTGCTTGCGCTGCAGATTACGCTGGTACCATTCCTTCAAAAGAAGGTAAATTATATTAGAATCATAATGTATTATGGACTTATTGCCTGAACGTATCTCATTTTGGCCTAGCGAGTTCAAGAGTTCGCACAGGAATTTGATCGTTAAAGGAACTTTTCTAGCACGAGGTCTAAGAAACTTTGAATCTGTGCTCTGATACCACTATGTCACGACCCGATTCCGTAGAATCGTTTGAGGCATCCCCCGAATCGTGACCGACGTACGGGCTTGGGGTTGCGCCCGCACAAGGCTTTAATGATTTGCATAACAAGCACATATTCAGAGTACGCAGATAAATTGAAACACAGATTTAAAACATGGAAAAGTTCTCTTTATTGATAATGAACATCTATTATAAACTCCTGAACGAGTCAGCTAATATGCCAAACGGCTTACAAAAGAGATGACTCAAAATAAGATAGCAGTCCTGTACATTATATCCCTTTACTAAACTTCACAGATATTGGCCTCCAGGCTGGAGGATAGCTTTGCCACGGAGCTGCATTTGTGTATGAAGAGTTGCAGCTCCTGTCTTCAAAATGCTTCAAGGACGGCGCGATCAGGATGCGCCTACAGCTGGACTGGATTCGGGAAGACGACTTCGGCTCCTCGCTCGGTTCGCCTTGGTGCGGAGAACCTGTTTCAACGAGGGTCAGCATATTGAAACATACTGGTGAAGGCGAGCTAACCGAACTATACCAATCAACACTTTATTTTAATGAAGCATGCATATTTGTGGATTTCTATCTTGCCTTAGTTCATTTACAAGTAAGCAGCATATAGAATTTACTGAAATGAACGTGTCACCGTTCGGTGGATTTTACCTGCCCGTCTGAATTACCTGTACAATACTTACCATGCCTTCCCTGCCACGAAGACACAAGTTAGTTTGCCACAGGTTTAAATATACACGTTGGGATCACTGGCTAGAAGCCATAATGGACCGTTTAGTCTTGAACGAGGATGGAATGCAGCAAAGATTCGTTGGTGGCTGCAGACTATCCTTGTCCAGATGCGTGAGACTATCGTGAAGTTTCGCCCGGACCGGATCGGTGCCAGTGCCCCAGCAACCGTCCGCAGGAACCCGTTACCTTGTGCACAAGTTGTCCGTGATCAATCGTTCCTGATATGTTAACGTTGATGCAGTTGAGGCAACATGAACACGAGTTAAGCAACATTGCATGATTCGTTTTGCATAGTCTTCCTGACAGTTTATTTCATTACAAGTGTATTCCATACTTGCACAATTTATGGAAGAAGATGCATTCTAAATAACTTGAAGCATGTATAGAACATTCCCAAACGAACAAGCAAGCATATGAGTAACCGTTCCCAAGTTGAATGACAAGCAATATATAATCCAAGCCTATTCTCTTTTATCTTGGTTTCTTTTATTATTACTTGGTATCGTTTGATCGGGGCAAAGAAGAATGCAGATTTTAGGGCGTGAAGCTTGGAAGCAGGGCTACCTAATCGGGTTGTTAGCCACTCACTTAGATTTGGAAGGGAGAAGGAAAGAGGCGCTTCACGACTCCGCTCGCAAGCCGCCTACTGCTCGTTCACCTGCACACGAACAGCTCAATTAATACTTCTTCCTCTCTTTCCAATCTCGGAATTGAAGTGCAGTTCAATGAACGAAAATAATGAAAACCATCAAAACCGTTCAAGGAAAACAAGCAAATCCCAAAACCAACTCAAAGAACGAAAGCAACAAGCGACATCGAAAACCGAGGCAATAAAAGATAGCAGCGGAGAGGTCCCTCCTGACTCTGCCGCTAAGTCGATCCCGGGGACACGGTTCACTGAATATGGGACTCGATTCCGAAGAAACAAATCCATAACGAGGATGAGTTCTTAATTCAATCTATCCCAATCGAACGATACCGTCTAGTGTTTCTTAGCCGCGATCTCCGCACCGGGAGAACGGGGCGCTACACTAGATGCATCATCTATGAAGGTCACAAAGTATGAGGCACCACTAAAGGTTTTTACATTTATGGGTCCGCACACATCCGAATAGACTAAATCCAATATGCTGGTTTCTTTTTTGTTATAATTTTTAACAAAAGCAACCCGGTGTTGTTTTCCAATTAAGCAATGATCAAAGTGGGATAGTGTTGTACCTTGCATGGATGAAAATAATTATCGCCTTACAAGAGTTTGTAGTCCTTTCTCGCTCATGTGGCCAAGCTGCTTGTGCCACAAATCCATAGAGGTACCTTCCACTGTTCCAAGTTCCAAGTTCATTATTCTCTAAGTGAAACTGAGTCTTGTAGAGAGTGCAACACTTTTTTCTCTCGCCAGTACAAGTGATCCTTTGGTAAGCTTCCAGCAGCCTTTACCAAAGCTGCTTGTGTATCATTCTTCATCAAGCTTGTCGGTGGAGAGAATATTAAGACGAAGATCAGGCACAAATCTAACATCTTTTAGAACCATCTTTGTTCCAAGGTTAGTGGTAACACAAATATTTTTAATGCAAAGAATTTGAGAAGAGTTTTTGTTACCCATTTTTTACCATTCCAAGGTTACCTTCACGAAGCGAAGTAAAGTAGTCCTTCTAGGGAGTAGTGTCACGCCCCAGTCCCAAAATGCCGAGGGACTGGACACATAGCAATGGCCAGCAGCACGCACCGATGGACAACCCAATTTAATGGATCCATCAGGGCATGCTTAAGCTGTAGTCTAACAGGAAATAGAGCAAATGATACAAGTCCCAGGGTATTCTAATCTCATCCACAACAGATAATCACAGATTAAATGCCAGAGTAAAATAGAAATAACTATCAAATCTCAATAAAAGTGTCTCGGTGAACAATCCGAGAATAAGTCTGATACATCAATGCAATTAGACAGGAAATAAAGGAACTGAAAATAGAAACAGAAATAACTGACTATGTACAGCCAATGCTCAGGAGAGGTCCTCTGGTACGATCTCGTCCTCAGGTCCTGGTACAGCTCCTGGAAGTGCTCCTGTACGGTGTATCTCTGGATGGATCTCTTCGGCTATACCTGGGGACATAGTCCATTCCAGGTCCTCAGGGGACATAACAAGGTACAGATAATACAAGCCAAAATAAATGTAGCGCAGAAAATAAATAAAACAATAGGATAAACTATGTAACCAGTTAAGTGATATACAATATGAGAGCAGCACCAGAACTCAGGCTGATACTACTACAAGCTCTGTGTCGGGGAGCCGGTAGCAGTGATATCATGTGGTTGTCTAGCTCAATGGGAGACTACGACGCCGACATAATATAAAATCAACCTGTAGCCTGTGTGTGTCTCTCCCCACCCAATGTAATCACGCATATCATGACCATAACGTCTTATGTCCATGTCAGCGGGATTATAGCTAATGCAACAAGTCATATTGTCTATAAATAAAATATCTCTGTCAAGTCCTGTATCCTATACAGAATCACCACGAATATCTCGGGAAGATCCTGTCTCATGAATAGTGTCAAGTGTCCTGGGTTATGTTGTACTTGATAAGACAAGTACAAGAGAGTAAAGGATATCGAATGTCCATCTCTAGATGACGTACCCAACACCGCGTACGGGATTGGCACCCGACTATGATCGGACACTAAGTACGTCACACGGTCCTGGGTTGAATAGTTAAACAAGTTTACATATGAATCTACCAGAAATCAAGTAAAATAATATAACAGGAATCACTACGAGTTGACAAGCTCTACTTGCCCACTGATGCAAAATAAGTCCAGAAAAATAAGTAGCAAGCTGCAGGGTTTGGCAAGGTACACTTGCCTGTGGTTCTGGTTCCAACTACTGCTCTGACTTCAGCTGGAATTGCAGGCGGTACTCCGGTTGCTGAAACAAATATTACCATCAGATCCAAAAAATATCAATCAGCTAGAAACGCCTGTCCTTGAGTCCAATTTGGAGACAAGGGCAAAAACAGCAATTTCGGGTCAAAACGGGGTCCACATGTGGGCCCGCTTTGCACCGAAAAACGTGTTAGGGTCAAAGATCTCCAAATTTACCAAACTTAGTGTCAACAGGTCAGAAACGATGATACGAACCCAACGGAACTTCCAGAATTGGATTCCGATGAGCCGATCACAAAATTGCCCGTCGAGCGGGGCTTGTGGGGCCTACGACATGCGATTTCGTCAACGTTCTCAGAATCGAACCAAACTTGGGTCACAGGACCAGCGTATCACTACGAGTCCGATGGCACAAGTTTCGTTTCAATCCGACTTGTGTACACAAAGTTAGGGCATAATTCAGAAAAGACGGATACGGGACGGTGTCCGCGGATACGCGTTGATTCCGGTGTGCACGCACACCCGAATTGACTTCTACGAAATCCCACACGTCCGTATCAACGACGCGCACGTATCTGAAGACCACACGCTACCAAGTCGTCCCGTTTGGCGGGACGCACTCAGTTCCGGGGTGAATCGGGACGTTATTTTTTCTGTTTTTGGATCGCGGTTCGCGATCGCCACAGGACGCGATATCCCGAGCGGGTTGCACGGGCACCGAGAGGGTCATACAGGCTTCGCAACACAATTTACGGAATCGAAATCAGAGCTACGAGTAAGAAGTTACAAGTACCTGAACTGGGCTCCTCAGAAACCAGGTTCACCCGTGTCCGACACGACACAGGACACTGTGTCCTGTGTCCAAGCCGTGTCCGGCGTCTAGGGTTAGGTTTAGGGTTCTGCGACGGCCGGAGGACCGCCGGAGAGAGGCTGGGGGCAGCGGGGGAAGACTCGACCGGGGCTGGGCGGCTCTCGGGGAGGCGAAGACGGGCCAGGGAGGCCGGCGCTGGCATTCGTCGAGGGGTCGATGGGAGGAGGGAGACGGCGCTGCGGGGTGCCGGAGGGGAGGAGATGGCCGGGGGAGGGAAGCTGCGGGCAGGGTGGCGTCGGCCGGGCACGACGGGCTGTGCAGCGGTGGCGGCGGCGCTGTGGGAGGCGGTGGTGGCGTCGTGGGGCGTCGGCTCCGGCGAGGGGTGGAGGTGAGGGAGGAGCGGCCAGGGTGTGTTAGGGTTTATAAGGGGAAGGGGAGCCGAGCGGGGCGGAGGTGAGGCGACGAAGGCGGGGACGTGGCGGGCGAGGCGGGGGCGCGTGGCCGCGGGGAGAGGGTCGTGGGGGTGAGGGGTCAGGCGGGTGAGGGTGCCGCAGGTCAGGTTCGGGCAGACCCGACCTGATAGGGCGAGCGGGTTGGGCTTTGGGCGGGGTTCGGGTTATTGGGCTGGGCTGCTGAGGGATTGGGCCGGGCCGGGCTATTTTATTAAAATAAATAATTAAATAAATAACAATTAAATAAATAAATAAGTAAATAATTAAATAAATAGTTTTTAGGTGTTTTAAAATATGTTCGGGGCCCAATAAATTCCAGAAAGTTATCCTAAGTCCAGTTTTTTATTTTACACCCAAAAATATTATTTCCATAATATTTTAATATTATTTATTATCATTTAAAAAATTATTTAATAATTAAAACCCTGTTTTTAATTACAGAAAAATCACAGAAAATTCCAGAAAATTGTGAAAAATCCAAATATAAAAATTATGAAAAATAAGGGGGTTTACAATCTACCCCCTTAAGAGGATTGTGTCCTCGCAATCAAAGAATAACCGGTCAACAGAGATGACACGGTTGCAAGTATCGTTCGAAACACATCACAAGATACTTAGGGAAATACCGTTTCCCTAAAATGGAAGTTATCCACTTTCTAGAGAAAATCTAGTTAAAGTAAAAGAACTACAACTTTTATGAAAATCAGGTTGTTATTAACAAGTTACAATTTACTAGGTTGGGGCTGAGGTTACGAACCAATAGGCACGAGCTACAACAAGACTAGAAACGGATAACTACAAATCACTTATGCGCATTGGCTACTTCACGAGTCTGCGCGTTCTCCACGATCATCGTCAGGGCTGGCTCGCGTCCTTGCAGTCGATTCTTCTGCTGCTGGGCCTGCTGGAAGAGTAGTGCCTGGGGTATCAAGGGTGGCCTCGGCTGATACCCTCCTGGAGCTGGTGGTAGGACTTCTTGAACTTCCGTTTGCGGTGCTCCCAATGCTGTATAGGCTGGCCTCGGTACTGGTAACGCTTGTTGGTTTACCCTTGGTGCTCCTTCTCGACGTTCGGGGCATTCCCTCAATAAATGCTGACTGGATCCGCAAGCTAAACATAATCTCATTTTTTGTCTGCACTTGTTCTCTATATGACCTCGCCGGTGACAATATGGACAAACAGGTATTGCCTGTGGAGATGCTCCTGGTGGCTGGTGTATGTGAGGTCTTTTTGCTACTTCTTCTTGTGGTGCTCCGGCTGGTGCTCACGTGGATGGCCGCTTCAGACTGGTCTCTCTCCTGATGACGCGCTCCATGCGTCGTGCTGCAGCAAGGACGTCCGAGTACGAAGTAGGTGCAACGGATCCAATTAGTTTCTGTAGCTCAATATTTAGTCCGTCGAAGAACTTCTCGGCCTTCTCTTCTTCTGTCGGGATCAATGTTGGGGCGAAGCGACTTAGACGAATGAACTCAGCGTTGTACTCTTCCACCGTCTTATCATCCTGAGTGAGGTGATTGAACTTGTCTCGAAGTTCTGATCGAGCGATAGCTGGAATGTACATCTCCTGAAAGAGTCTAGAGAACTCTTCCCAAGTGACTCGGTCTGGTCCGAGCCATGTCTCCTCTGATAGCCACCAGTGATGAGCATTGTCCGTCAATTACATTCTGACGGCAGTCATCCAACGTTCCCTTGGAAGCTCAGCTGCTTCTAATTGATGTTGAGTGTTGGTGAGCCATTCATGAACTTCTGTGGGCTCTTCTTTGCCTGAGAAGGTACGAGGCTTCAGCTGGCAAAAATCAGAAATAGAGTCCGTCGTTGGTCGTCGTGCTGGTAGATCTGCCTGCTCTAGTGCGGTTACTAGGCTGCGACTGAAAGCCTCTTGTTGAGCTTGCGTTATTGCATAGATCATTTGAAACATCTGATGTCCGTCCAAGGCCTGCCCTGGTGGAATTACGGGCATTGGTGGAGTAAATGGCATCGTTGGTGGAATGTCTTCCTGCTGGATTCTCGAGGCATGTTGTTGAGCTGACTGTCCTCTATCCACTGGTGTTACTTCGTCTTTGTTGGTTACCTCAGCATCTCATGGTGACGTTATGGGAGACTCGTCGTTTGCTCGTGAATCCATAACCCTGCAACCAAAATAAACAATAAGAGGCGCACAGGAATCAAGGCAGGATGCAAGTCAAGAAATTAATTCGAAGTCGATATGGATATCAAGAATGTTTCAAGCAAGTGGATGAGATCCTAAAAACTTATCCTATTCTTACTGCAGGCTTGCTCGGTCCCTAAGTTAAAACCGAACAATTTAGTCGAAGACCTGCATAGGCCACCACAAAAACCATGTTACGCCCCAGTCCCAAAATGTCGAGGGACTGGACAAGTGGCAATGGCCATCAGCACGCACCGATGGACAACCCAATTTAATGGATCCATCAGGGCATGCTTAAGCTGTAGTCTAACAGAAAATAGAGCAAATGATACAAGTCCCAGGGTATTCTAATCTCATCCACAACAGATAATCACAAATTAAATGCCAGAGTAAAATAGAAATAACTATCAAATCTCAATAAAAGTGTCTCGGTGAACAATCCGAGAACAAGTCTGATACATCAATGCAATTAGACAGGAAATAAAGGAACTGAAAATAGAAACAGAAATAACTGACTATGTACAGCCAATGCTCAGGAGAGGTCCTCTGGTACGATCTCGTCCTCAGGTCCTGGTACAGCTCCTGGAAGTGCTCCTGTACGGTGTATCTCTGGATGGATCTCTTCGGCTATACCTGGGGACATAGTCCATTCCAGGTCCTCAGGGGACATAACAAGGTACAGATAACACAAACCAAAATAAATGCAGCGCAGAAAATAAATGAAACAATAGGGTAAACTATGTAACCAGCTAAGTGATATGCAATATGAGAGCAGCACCAGAACTCAGGCTGATACTACTACAAGCTCTGTGTCGGGGAGCCGGTAGCAGTGATATCATGTAGTTGTCTAGCTCAATGGGAGACTACGACGCCGGCATAATATAAAATCAACCTATAGCCTGTGTGTCTCTCCCCACCCAATATAATCACGCATATCATGACCATAACGTCTCATGTCCATGTCAGCGGGATTATAGCTAATGCAATAAGTCATATTGTCTATAAATAAAATATCTCTGTCAAGTCCTGTATCCTATACAGAATCACCACGAATATCTCGGGAAGATCCTGTCTCATGAATAGTGTCAAGTGTCCTGGGTTATGCTGTACTTGATAAGACAAGTACAAGAGAGTAAAGGGTATCGAATGTCCATCTCTAGATGACGTACCCAATACCGCGTACGGGATTGGCACCTGACTATGATCGGACACTAAGTACGTCACACGGTCCTGGGTTGAACAGTTAAACAAGTTTACATATGAATCTACCAGAAATCAAGTAAAATACTATAACAGGAATCACTGCGAGTTGACAAGCTCTACTTGCCCACTGATGCAAAATAAGTCCAGAAAAATAAGTAGCAAGCTGCAGGATTTGGCAAGGTACACTTGCCTGTGGTTCTGGTCCAACTACTGCTCTGACTTCAGCTGGAATTGCAGGCGGTACTCCGGTTGCTGAAACAAACATCATCATCAGATCCAAAAAATATCAATCAGCTAGAAACTCCTGTCCTTGAGTCCAATTTGGAGACAAGGACAAAAATGATAATTTTGGGTCAAAACGGGGTCCACATGTGGGCCCGCTTTGCACCGAAAAATGTGTCAGGGTCAAATGTCTCCAAATTCATCAAACTTAGTGTCAACAGGTCAGGAACGATGATACGAATCCAATAGAACTTCCAGAATTGGATTCCGATGAGCCGATCACAAAATCGCCCGTTGAACGGGGCCTGTGGGGCCCACGACATGCGATTTCGTCAACGTTCTCAGAATCGAACCAAACTTGGATCACAGGACCAGCGTATCGCTACGAGTCCGATGGCGCAAGTTTCGTTTCAATCCGACGTGTGTATACAAAGTTAGGGCACGATTCAGAAAAGACGGATACGGGGCGGTGTCCGCGGATACGCGTTGATTCCGGTGTGCACGCACACCCGAATCTACTTCTGCAAAATCCCACACGTCCGTATCAACGACGCGCACGTATCTGTGAAGACCGCACGTGACCAAGTTGTCCCGTTTGGCGGGGCGCACTTAGTTCCGGGGTGAATCGGGGCGTTATTTTTTCTGTTTTTGGATCGCGGTTCGCGATCGCCACAGGACACGATGTCCCGAGCGGGTTGCACGGGCACCGAGAGGGTCATACAGGCTTCACAATGCAATTTACGAAATCGAAATCAGAGCTACGAGTAAGAAGTTACAAGTACCTGAACTGGGCTCCTAAGAAACCAGGTTCACCCGTGTCCGACACGACACAGGACACTGTGTCCTGTGTCCAAGCCGTGTCCGGCGTCTAGGGTTAGGTTTAGGGTTCTGCGGCGGCCGGAGGACCGCCGGAGAGAGGCTGGGGGCAGCGGGGGAAGACTCGGCCGGGGCTGGGCGGCTCTCGGGGAGGCGGAGACGGGCCAGGGAAGCCGGCGGCCGGCGCTGGCATTCGTCGAGGGGTCGATGGGAGGAGGGAGACGGTGCTGCGGGGTGCCGGAGGGGAGGAAATGGCCGGGGGAGGGGAGCTGCGGGCAGGGTGGCGTCGGCCGGGCACGACGGGTTGTGCAGGGGTGGCGGCGGCGCTGTGGGAGGCGGTGGTGGCGTCGTGGGGCGTCGGCTCCGGCGAGGGGTGGAGGTGAGGGAGGAGCGGCCAGGGGGTGCTAGGGTTTATAAGGGGAAGGGGAGCCGAGCGGGGCTGCTGAGGGATTGGGCCGGGCCGGGCTATTTTATTAAAATAAATAACAATTAAATAAATAAATAAGTAAATAATTAAATAAATAGTTTTTAGGTGTTTTAAAATATGTCCGGGGCCCAATAAATTCCAGAAAAATTACCCTAAGTCCAGTTTTTCATTTTACACCAAAAATATTATTTCCATAATATTTTAATATTGCTTATTATCATTTAAAAAATCATTTAATAATTAAAATCCTATTTTTAATTACAGAAAAATTTCAGAAAATTCCAGAAAATTGTGAAAAATCCAAATTTAAAAATTATGAAAAATCAGGGGGTTTACAAGTAGCATGGTAGGAGGCACCAGAATCAATCACCCATTCTGAGTCTTGGCAAGTGATATTTGCACAGTCTTCTTCATATGCCGAGAAAAGTACGATTTCATTATCAGTGACAACTGTTGCACTTTCATTCTTTTCTTGCTTCTCATTGGTCCTTCCTTCCTTTTGTTCTCGCTTGAGCTTGCGGCATTTCCGTTTTATGTTTCCACTCTTCCCGCAGTGATAGCAACTAATGTCCTTCCTAGCCTTTGATTTTTCTCTCGACTTGTCTCGGTTCTGAGGCTGTCGGCTTTTGCTCCTCCCCCTATTCTCGGTGACAAGGGCATGAGAATGGGAGAATCCAGATGACTTTCTTCGAATTTCTTCATTCAAGATGCTGCTTGTAACTTGGTTCATGGATACATCTCCGTCGGGTACGGAGTTGCTAAGAGACACCATCAGAGTCTCCCAACTATCCGGTAATGAGCTAAGCAGAAAAAGGGCTTGAAGCTCGTCGTCCAACACCATCTTCATAGCTGCAAGCTGATTAACAATACTTTGAATTTTATTCAGATGTTCAGATATGGAATCACCTTCCTTGAACTTGAGATTGACAAGCTTCCGAATCATGAAAGCTTTGTTACCGACGGTCTTCCTCTCTTAGAGATTTTCAAATTTTTTCCACAAGTTGTTCGTCAAAGTCTCATTCGGCACATGATGGAATACGGTGTCATCCACCCATTGTCGAATGGTGTCGATGGTCTTCCGGTCGAACTTCTTCCATTCTTCCACCGTCATGGAATCTAGCTTGGAAGATTCTCCTTCAACCGGTGCATAGAGGTCCTTGCAGTAGAGAAGGTCCGTCATCTTCGCCTTCCATATCATCCAGTTACGGCCATTCAAGCTGATCATCTGAATGCCACCAACGAGAATCTCCATCTCAACACAAGAAGATTAGCAACCTGTGCTCTGATACCACTGTTAGAAAAAATAAGATATTTTTCGTCTTTATGATGAGATAAAATAAAATGGAAGAGAAGAGAAGTTAAGAGAGAACACACACAAGATTTATCGAGATTCGGCTCAATTTGAGCCTACGTCCTCCGTCCGTCCCTTCTTCACCGTTTTTACTATAATCAAATGAAAGATTACAAAGGCCTTCTCTCAAGTTGGTACAACTTAACTTGATGATCACTTTCTCTCATAAACTCACTTGAGGTGGATTACAAGTGTGAGGATTACAAGTTGTGTATTGTTCTTCTTGTTACTTGTTGTGTTCAACCTTCACCATCTTCCCTCTATTTATAGGGAGGATATGCCTCTTGGGTACATCACATTTGTTGCATGGAGAAGTCCAAAGGGAAGATACGTTCCTTCTTCCAAGATTCGTTTATCTATCATCAATGTTACATGTAAGCTAAATGCATGCAGAATATGAATAGATAGGCTACTTCAGATGGTCATAATTTCTTCAATACACCTCCAAATGACCTGGTTCAAAGCCTTGATGAAGAAAAAAAAAATTTCAACAACTTTTGTATTGAAGACCGAGCCAAATAATAATTGTAACAACTTAGAAATAGTCTCCCAAATTTTAATCTTGTCACAAAAACTGCACCCAGAAAAATGATTAAGTACTTGGCCGAACCCAACCACGGGTGACCGATTTTCATGAATCAAATCCATGTTTATTCATCATGGGGATGGACCCCGTTCTCATCAGCAATGTAAAAATTAATTTGATTTTCATTTTAAATGGAGCGTGTTTTCTTCGTGCCAGCATCAATTGCCAAACAACAACAACAACAAAAAAAAAATACAAAAATTGTTAAGGCAAGAGACACACAACAAACTAACCCTTCATATGGAGTCTTATTTATATAACTAAATAATTACTCTCGGCTATTATATTTTGCAATTATACACCAATTAATACCCTCAATTGAGGCTTCTTTCAGACAAGAACGAAGTGCACAGACAAAAATGTAAAATAAAAAGTGTATTTAGTTGCAAATAAGTAGATGTATATATATATTTTTAAAAAAATGCAAAAAATACATGGAGATGCGGGGAATCGATCCCCGTACCTCTCGCATGCTAAGCGAGCGCTCTACCATCTGAGCTACAACCCCTTGTGCGAATAATATTTCCATTATATTCATTTCTAAAACGTGTGAGTTGTTTTAGTCCCACATCGGCCACAGTAGAAGGCCTAGGGTGTTGGTGGTTGTATAAGTAGAGATGGTTGGACAACCTTAGATCATACTTACCTGGACGGGGTCCTTGGGTGATCAAGAATGCCCAGGCCTAGGTCAGTGGCCTCCATTGCACTCTGGAGGGGTATTGGCTTATCATCTCCCCAAGTGGGAGAGTGAACGTCATAATTTGTTGCTGAGGGGATACGCGTTCGCGCGATCCTCTGCCAAATTTAATTTATAAAAAATTGATTTTTCCATGTTTAAAATTGGTTGATCCTTTCCAATTTGAATGTTGATTTTTGAACTCACTTCATCGTTAATAGACCTACAGAAGTCTCGAGTTGTTTTAGTCCCACTTGGGACGGACAGACTAGGAACACAAATGCTAGTCTCGAGTCGTTAATAGATCCTTATCATCTCGTCGATCTCTCTCTAATGTACTCTTTTTTAATAAATTTTTTTGACTTTGTCTCCATTTTATTTGTCATATTTAAGGGTACATCTCACTATTTTACGATAATGTAAGAAATTTTTCACTTTTAACGAAAACAGTCTAGAACTGATGGTCAACTGCTTTGACCCAAAAATTTTAACCAAAATGTCCTCATTTTCTTCTTCCTCTTCCCTCTCATCCCCTCCTCACCGCGGGCCGCCACAACAGCCCCCCTTCTCACCGCTGGCCACCCCCGCCCCCTCCCCCCACCTCCCCGCTACTACTCCCCCTCTCCTGCCCCCGCTCCTTCCCCTCCCTGCACCGCAGCAGCAGTAGTTGTAGCAGTCGTTGCTCGTGCGCCGTCGATGTTCGCGTGCCTCCGCAGCTCGCCGCCGCTGCTCGTTCGCCACCGCAGCCCGTCGCCGTTGTTATTTGCTGTTGCGGCGTAGGGAGGGGGGAGGGAGCGGGGTCAGGAGAGGGGGAGTAGTGGCGGGGAGGTAGGGGGGAGGGGGGTAGTGGTGGGGAGAGAGGGCTGCGGTGGCGACCCGCGGTGGGGAAGGGAGTGAGAAAAAATGAAGAAGATAATGTGAGTAATTTGGTCAAATTTTTTGGATCAAAATAATTGAGTGTTAGTTTTAGACGATTTTTGTCAATTGGGGGGGGGGGGGGGAGGGGGTGGAGGGTGTTCTTACATTATCGTAAAACTGTGGGATGCATCCTTAAATATTACAAATAAAGTGGGAGACAAAGTTATATATATTTTTAATCTATTTGAGTAGTTGTGGTGATCCAGTTTTGATCGATAGAAGTTTGTAGAGGAGTTGGTGTGATTCTTCTATTCCATTAGTTGATTTTTTTTTCACATTTAGTGAATCTTCGACGCGGCATTCACGAGACAGACTTTAGAAGCCACCCGGAGCCTATGAAGCCTGCTAATCGAGCACACCTAAACGGGGCCCGCAGGACCCTGATCTACATCGTTAGCCATCCGTTTTCTCTCATTCAAGCCTGGCAAACAACTCTTTTGTTAAGACAAAAGTGGGAACCCAGAGCTAGCTGGTTCTCCCCGAAATGCGTTGAGGCGCAGCAGTTGACTGGACATCTAGGGATAAAGCACTGTTGCTATTTCTTTGGAAAGCTCCTACTGAGATTGGAAATTCCCCTATAAAGCTGCTAGTGCCAGGTGAACTCATATTGGCCAAAGTGGGAGTCTTTGGTATGCCATCTCCGGAAATCTATCTATGGTCTCATCTCCTCGGGCCTGGTTCGACAAGTTCAGCCAGGTGGTCCAGCAGATTGACTTCCATCGTAGTGCTGCGGACAAAAAGAGCGAAAGAGCGCCCCACGGAATTGCCCCTCGAAAACCAACCTCCCTACCGGCTCCTCACTGCGCTCGCCTCACTTCGCAGCTCACTCCGCTCGCCTCGATCTCCATAGCGGGCAAGGTTAGGAAAGGCGGGAAGGAATGGGAATCTAATAAGATAACGAAAGGCTTTTCCAGCCTGAAGAAGGAAAGTGAAGAAGGTTTTTCTCACTACACGAGTAAGAATTTCTAGTCGCCTACTCTATATCTATAAAGAGAGACTGATTTCGCCTGCCACTCTACCGAGCGGCATTCGATTGATTAAAGAAGAAGTAGATGGACCAGAATCGGAGGACATCAAAGGGAAATTGAAAACTCTTAGATAGGACGATGCTTCCTCCAGGCGCCTTCAGTGAGTCGAGCTACTCTTTCCACGGCAAAGTCAGCATCTTAGCCCGAAGAGCAAGGATTTCTTCCTCTGCGTCTGCTGCCATTGACTCTTTTTGGGAACCCCTCGTTAGAACATAAAGTTAAAAAATGAAAGCGCGTTTCGTTCTTCTTGAATCTCTCGGAAAGAGGAAAGGCCCCCGGTCGAGCACCCTTTCATGGTTTCAATTCCTTTCCACTGCCTCTGACTTTGAACTGAGATATCCTGAGAGCCAACCGCTAATGCACCCTTCTTTTATCAAATCTCAGGGACCAAACAAAGAGTTGAACTACTATACAACAACGGGTTGTATGCATCAGTCAGAGGAAGAAGCAAAAGGGCAGTGCCTACTTGATTCTGCTCGTGAGTCCAAAACAGAAAGAGAAGGAGTGGGAAAAGAAATATAAGGAAACGAAACCTATCCAGGTAGCGAGGAATGACTAAAGTAGAGACTGCCTATTAGCTCCCTCTTCCGTAGGGCGCATTCGGTCGCCTCACTTCGATTATTTAGTACTCGCCATTTCTTTCAGAACCTCAACTCCCTACTAAATAGGAAGAGGGGTACTTCGAGCGACAGTGAGGTGACCGATAGGGAGGATGGAGCTCCTGCGGAAGGAAGCGAGGGAGGACGCTTAATTCCGTAGCTAGTGCCAGTGCCGGTTCCAGTTCTAGAGAAAGGGATGGTGGGCCGGATTCGAAAGAGGGCAATAGCTTCATTTAAATAGCAAAACGAAGGCCTCCTAGTCCCCGGTTGCTTGCTTTAGTGACGTTGATTTTTAGATGAGTTCGAGTTCGGAAATAGAGTACCTCTCAATGAGAGAACTGACATATTCTTACTAACTAAACAAAGGAATCCACCAACTCTCGTTTCTCTAAACCGAAAGATCCTGGGGTTGAAGAAGGTGGTCCCAAGGGTTCGGCAATCGATTCCTTAGGCATCAAAGAAAAGAGGAAAGGAGTCAATCAGATGAGTAAGACAAGACTATCAAGGTCTGTAATGAATCTGCCAGATCCGCCTCACGCCCGACAAATACGCGTGTTAGCAGATGTCATCCTGGCCCACTAAAGAAAAAAAACAACCCGGACCGGACTTTGATCGCTCACTGAACCTCCATAATATCTAACAAGTCAGTCTTACGGATTGGTCTTCAAGCGTCTCCTATTTATTTTTGTCATAGTTTTTCATGTAAACATCATTGTATTTGTATTGTTCTTTTGTATTCGGATATTGTGACCGTGTGTGCCGGGGCAACTCTTTATTTAGTGTTCAGTTATTTTTTCGGATTGGAAATTATTTTATTTCATTGGTTTCGGGATTCGTTTCCAACAGATCCTTAGTTGTTGCGAATTCAACTGGATTCGACCCATTGAATGATTAAATAGCCGTTGGTTTTTGACAGTTTGTCCATTTTACTTCCGATCGATTTGGACCATTTGATCACATACATTTTTTGGTAATAAATATTGCCTTTACAGTTTGTTAATTTCGAATTTTTGTTGGTCTACTGATTTTTGTGACATGTTTTCGAATTTTTTATGGCAAATTTCTGCAACCGTCCAAGGTTCATCAATCCAAAAACGTTTCTCGGCAAGTACATCATGGACGAATCTGCAAGCCCAATCCAAATAGAAGACCGAATTCGACCATAGGTAACCGATTTTCATAAATCAAATCCATATTTATTCATCATAGAAATGGACCACGTTCTTATCAGCAATGTAAAAATTAATTTGATTTTCATTTCAAATGGAGTGTGTTTTCTTCGTGCCAGCATCAATTGCCAAACAACAAACAAAAAATATACAAAAATTGTGAAGGCAAGAGACAAACTACAAACTAACCCTTCATATGGAGTCTTATTTATATAACTAAATAAATACGCTCGGCTATTATGTTTTGCAATTATACACCAATTAATACCCTCAATTGAGGCTCCTTTCAGACAAGAACGAAGTGCACAGACAAAAATGTAAAATAAAAAGTGTATTTAGTTGCAAATAAGTAGATGTATATATATATTTTTTTAAAAATACAAAAAATACATGGAGATGCGGGGTATCGATCCCCGTACCTCTCGCATGCTAAGCGAGCGCTCTACCATCTGAGCTACATCCCCTTGCTCAATGTTGACCAATCAGATATAATAGAGTTTGCAAGCAATCAAGGATTCATAACCAATCATTAGCATCATGATTCATAGCACTTACTTACTTTATTCATGATAAATATGCTCCTCTCCAACTTGTCGCCTTGTGTTAGGGAGAAGATGATGAAAGCAAAGTCCTTTCTACTGTAAATTGTGTGGGAGATTTATATTTAAAAAGGTAAATTTGTTCGAAAAGTCGTTTGCAACTAATGAGATTCGTCTAAAGATGTATAATGGGTCGATCCGGTCCGGTCGGAGATTCGTTTTGATCAAGCTTGGATCGATCAGAGTTCAATGTCCTTTCTAGTGTAAATTGTGTGGGAGGTTTATACTTAAAAAGGTAAATTTGTTCAAAAAGTCGTTTGCAACTAATGAGATTCGTCTCAAGATGTATAATGGATCGGTATGGTACGGTCCGGGGTTCGTTTTGATGGAGTTTGGGTCGGTCAGAGTTCAATTCGGTGTAGAGAGCGGATCGGACCGGTCCGGTCGAATTGACAGTCGACCCTGTCAGAAATCGTGACTCGGTCTGTGGTAGACCGAGGCGAACCGGTCTGGGTCCGGACCGGTTCATGGTCGAGCTGGACTGGTCCGACTTTTTTTACATTTTTTTTTACGTTTATTTATATATAATTTGTATATATTCTACATGATATAACTTATATGTTAATAAATTCAAGTTAAAATTTATAGGTTTTCTATTACTAAGTTAATTTTGTATAATTTGAAATAAGTAAGAAAGTTATTTCATATATATATTTTATATTTTATATTATATATATATATTTTTATATTTTATATGATATAATTTGAAATAGATTTATATATTATATATAATCTATATGATATAAGTTATTTGTTAGAAAGTTTTTTTTATAATTTATGTAAAAATTTATATAAACATTAAGTAAAAAAAAAATTGATTTCTTTATAACGATATTTATATAAATTTAAGTTTATATTTAAATCTAAATATTTATAAGTTAAAATAATTTGTTATTAGTTATATAAATTTAAATAGAAAATTATTCTTTCGATAATTAAATTTTTTAAATGTAAACAATACTAACTAATCTAAAAAAAATAGTTAACACTTAACTAAAAAAATTATTAAAGATAATTTTAATATATATTATTTTTATTACATAAGTCATGCAACCTATATTTGTTTTTCATCTTCTAAGCCTCTCTTCAAAATTTATTTTTAATACTGCAAATAAAGTTTGTAGAGAGACTGAAAGTTGAAACGCAAGCATAAATTGCAATTAATTTTAAATATACCTATGACTTATGTAACAATAATAAAATATATTAAAATCAATACTTTTTTTTGAAGAAAATACAACATTACTAGATATCCATACACATTTTCATATGTATGCATAGCTTCCTTGTACCACAGTTATGGTCTCATTTGTGTCGTTTTCTACAATGCAAACATTCAACAAGAACTCTATTCGAAGATCTTCTATCCGTATCGCGCTCATTGTAAACTCCGCTAAAATGATACCAAATTTTAGATTCAAACTCAAGTTGCAGTGTCAGTTGAGGTTGCGGTACGGGTTGAAGTTGCTGATCTTCCAGTAGCTGTGGTAGTTGCTCATTTTTCATAATAGTATATAGTCTCTTTACACTATATTGCTTCTAAATTTTGTAAGAGAGAGAAAATAAATTTTGGTGTGATTAATTTTTATTAAGTTATGCCGATTTATAGGATTCTTGGGATGCAAAATGATCCCATATGCTCTCAAAATATAGTTGTTATAAGGGTATTTTGGTCATTTTTAGTAAAAATGACCAAAATATTCCTCTAACGTTCAAAAAACTACCACAAAATCAGGAGTATTTTGGTAAAAATATCTTCCAACGATTATATCCCAAATAATAATAATAATAATTTTTCGGCCGAACCGGACTTGATCCCGGCCGCTGGTCCGGGCCGGATTGACCAGGCCAACCCGAATAGGACCCGGACCGAACGGCGCTGGGAGCGGGTCGGGCCGGGCTTGCGGGTCGGTTCCTCCTACCTAGCCCGGACCCGTGGGAATGGTGGGACAGTTCGGGCCCGTCCGTTGACTGGGTCCAGCCCAGCCCAGACCGACGTTGACCGGGCCGGGTCCGGACCCATTTTCGGGACCGCCCGACCGATTATACAACTTGAGATTCGTCTCCCTGGTGAATAATAACGAAAGAATTTTTTTATACGAACTTCTGATTCTCTAGACAAAATGTTATACAGAAAATAATTTTTGTTTTACTCGTTCAAAGTTTTAATATGATATCCATTTGTCTTTATATCTTTAAATCTTAGTAATTTTTTTTCTGGAATTATGAGAGTATGAAATATTATATATCTGTTGGTTAAAATATGCTCTACTGGAGCCTTCTATTATTTTGAGCAAGACCAGCTGTCATGGATACTACATTTGATCTAATATTATTGTGGATAAAAGAATTATATTCTTGAGGATGATGTGTATACCAACATTATAAACTATCAATTAAAATATGTCCATAGAACTTCAGATTTACGTAGGACAACTAGACATTCATAGTGATCACCGTACGGATTGGAAAAACTTATGGTAGAAAATTTAAAATTTTCTAATTTATATGAGATTTTGCAACTTTAAAATTTCTACAACTATATTAATGAAAAATCAATATTCAGGTTGGTAATTTTAGTTTTGGCCTTTCAAGAACCAGCAATCCGTTGCGATATACAAAAACTAGTTCGCGAGCGACTGGTCTTCCTCCTAACATGCTGCACAACATTTATCATGAGCTCAAAAAATAGTTTCGACTAGTTTACAAGTACGGATAGCATGTACCAACAATCTTTAACAAGAAAGATTTAATCGAATGAAGACTCTGCAATAAAGCGATACACAACACCAAATTCAATTGTAAGAATCTTCCTACTGATAAAAGTTGTAACCAAATTTATAGCAAAGAACCTTTCAATATAAAGTTCAACACGTAATGCTAGCAAAGAGGAAATGCAACAAATAGTTGGGCATGTCATTGCCATTTAACATGGATGTGCTTCATGGATAACTCCTTTTCTATAATAGATGGACTATGTTAGCACATCACCAACTTCTATTGTTGACTGTTGATGTAGTAAAGCCTTCAGCTTTTACCATAACACCATAGGACTAAATATTTTACCAAATAATTCCAAATATATGATTAACAATAGTATTAATAAATAGAATTAATTGCTATCACCTCTCCCTTCATTCCCTTTTTTTTAATTATTCTTACCATAATGCTATCATAGTTTGTTAATAGCAATTTTACTTATCCTTCCAAAAAAATTTGTCTAATTGAAGGAGGTAATATTAATAAAATAAAAAAATTAAAAATAAATACAAATTATTAATTAACAATAGGGAGGTTAACAATGCCCCTAATAAAATCATCATGAAAGTTTCACAAGCTATATATCCAGATCAATTAGTTTGTATCCAGATCCCAGAAGCTATTTGAGCCAAGGCCAACTATTTTATAGCATGTCGTTGAACGGAAAAGTATATACAACAGTTTTATATTTGTATCATATGTTTTCAAAGTTTTCGTGCTGATGGTCAATGACAATGAAGTAGAAATATCAACCAATAAATCAAAGAAAGAGAATGTTAACAGTACACGGTTGGAAGTACATGGCATATCATGAGTATAATCTATGGCTGAAAACTATTTGGTGGTGGAAGTGGGCAATAAACGCAGCACAAGAATGTTGCAATGCAATACAATTTGCCATCACATACATATTTTAAAACGATTTCAAAGGATCAACATGACATTCTTAATGAAGGTTGAGTGATAAAATTACTAATATATCAGTAAGTGTAGAAAAGACTTGATCAATTTATTTTCAAAAGTGAGTATATATATATATATATATATATATATATATATATATATATATATATATATATATATATATAATCCTCCTTTTTTTTATCTGATGTGGGACTAAATAAGTCTTCCATAACTCAAGCTTCTGTCTCAAGATTGATGATAGATATCAATTATCTCCATCTTGTTACAAAATGTATCAAACTCTCTAAGACCTAAACCTTTAGTTAAACAATCAGCTAACTGCTCCGCTGATTTTACATAGCTCAAAGTCAAAATTTCTCTATTCAGCTTCTCCTTGATGAAGAACTGATCAATCTCCACATGTTTGGTGCGATCATGCTGAACTGGATTGTTTGCAATATCAATTGATGATTTATTGTCACATCAAAGTTGTAGTGAGTCTCCTCTAAACAAACGCATCTCAGACAATATGCTCTTCACCCACATCATCTCGCACATGCTAACTGCCATAGCCATGTACTTGTCCTCAGCTATGGACCTAGCCACTACATCTTGCTCTTGGTGTGCCAAGATACAAGATTGCCTCCAACAAAATATAGTAACCTGTAGTGGACATGCGATCATCCATACAATCTGCTCAATCGGCATCACAGTAGCCTTCAACTCTCAGATATCCAGAACTTCTGAACCATAACCCCTTTCCTAGACTTCCTTATACTTGAGAATTCTGCGAACTGCCTCATATATGAGGATCTCTATGATCATGTATATATTTACTCACTAGACTCACGGCCTGAGTAATATCAGGTCTTATATGGTACAGATATATAAACCGACCAACTAATCTTTCATATTACTCCTTACTCACCGGATCACCACCCTCGGCACACAACTTGTGATTCTGTCCAATAAAAGTAGAAGCAACTCAGCATCCATGTCTCTGAAAGAAGGTCCAGAGCCTACTTTCGCTGAGAAAACACTATACCCTTTCGTGACCTTGTAATTTTAATTCTGAGGAAGTACTTCAACTGTCCCAGATCCTTGACTTCAAATTCCTCTCCAAGTTTTTCTTCAGCCGTAGGATCTCCTCAGTATCATCTCCAGTAATAACAATATCATCAACATAAACTGCAAGAATAGTGATACGAGTCTTGGAGTATCTGTAAAATATAGTATGATCTTCATTGCACTGCCTATACCCCATACCACAGACTGCAAGCGTGTATCTATCGAGCCACGCTCTCGGAGACTGTTTTTGCTCATACGAAGACTTCTTCAATTTGTATACATTTTCAGTTGTTTGTGAAGTAGAAAAGTCTGGTAGAATCTCCATATACACCTCCTCTTGTAGATCCCCATGCAAAAAGCGTTCTTGAGATCTAGCTGATGTAGTTGCCAATTGAAGTTGGCAGCACAAGACACCAACACTCGCACAGTGCTCATCTTTACTATTGGAGTAAAGGTCTTGTCATAGTCGATACCATAAGTTTGGTTATAGCCTTTAGCAACCAATCTGGTCTTGTACCTGTCAATCTTGCCCTCTAAAGTCTGCTTACCAGTATAAACCCATTTACATCCAACAACATATTTTCAGCTGGCAGTGGTACCAGCTCCCATGTGTCGTTCTTCTTTAAGGCCTGAAGTTTCGCCTGCATGGCACTCAACTACCTAGAATCTTGCTTAGCTACCTGCCAGTTGTTAGGTACAAGTACTGAATGCAATAATGCAAGGAATAACTTATATACAGGTGGAATGGATGCATATGAAATGTAATGTGAAATGTCAGTATCCCAACTACCAAACTTAGCTGGAGGTTTTTCAGCATTGAATCTAGAAGTTTTACGATTTCTGTACTATTGATTTGTGTGCTCCTCGACTGTCGAGCCTTGACCTCGGATTGTGTGTATTATCTTTTAGCTAGCTTGCTCGCACACTTTCTGTTAGAGCGTGCCTTATTCTCGCCCGCGCACTTTTGTCAAGTGCGTTGTGTTGGTTAACTTGACAAAGTGCGCCATCCTTTGTAGCTTGCGCACTTTCTTGCAAAAGTGTGCCAAATTTACTTCTGTGTGTTTTGTGCACCAACTTGCTTTATGCTCCTACTGTTTCCTGCACACGTTGAGCCCTGTAGATGTAGCCCTATATGCACTTGCTATTTTACTTGTTAATTTGATTATTTTTTCTTGATCACCTTATTATACGTTGGATAGAATAAGAGGCGTAGTTCAACTTGGGTAATATTTTGCAACCTCAGTCCTTGTTTGGTTTCAGGGTTATGGATCTGATCTCGAGGGATTCTCGTACTACTCTTTTTCTCATTCATCGATGTAATAAAGTGACAAATTATATGTGACCCATATTAGACTATCCTTTCCTGAATAACTTGCTATCTGATAACTTATCCATGATCTGGATACTAGAACTTGTTCCTGCCCTGACTATTATATCCGTGCCGATACACTTGATCGTACCGAGAGTACTACTTGATATATATATATATATATATATATATATATATATATATATATATATATATATATATATAGTGAGCCGTTATGCCATATACTCCTGCTACACGATATATGTAATTATTTTCATGCACAGATCTGGTAGTTGGACAGTGACTTTAGACGTAGCTAGATAGTATTAATAGATGTATCACACTTGGGCGAATCCAGATTTAACTTTCGAGTGATAATATGGGTTCGTATCAAGAGTGCCTGTACTTAAGGTATGATATCTAAGAAGGAATATTCATGAGACCAAGATATGAGATTCTAACTAACCTAACTAGGCAACTTAATTTGTAGAGCATTGGGAGGGAACGGTATCTCGATATCGTGCATGTCGAACTAACCTAAATTAGCTGGAAGTAAAGGCTGGCCACCACGGATACTGTATATCATCCGCACTAGTGGAGTGTAGTATCAGATTTAATTACAAGACCGAGCCAGTATCTTTCTTATGGAAAGCCTGAAATTGTTACTGATTATTAATTAGCTCATGGTCTTTACAAGGGACTGGTGCATTATTTACATATATTCTTGCTTGTATATCATTGGTTCAGCCAGCCCTACTCGATTATGGCACGATCTGAGGATACTCATATATTGCATTACTGGAATAACCCAGAGATCATATATCAAGCTATAATACATGATTGACCGTCTAATTTGCTTATATTGGTGCCTAGCCAAGAAAGTGGGCTATCATGTCATGATGATTCAATCCATGTCCTTGTTTGATTGTTGGATTGTGTCGTTGTATTATGATACTCCATGGACTGAAGCTATACTTTTTTTCCTATTGTATACTCTATGGACATAGACTGTTGTGGCATAAGGGTTCAACTCATGTCCTTGTTGGTTGTTGGGTTGCGTTATTGTGTTACGATAGGCTATGAACTGAAACTACGATACAGAATATTTTAGCTTGACCATAATCAAAGGACATATTCTATCTTGATACGATAGGGCACTTTCCGTCCTTGTTTGGTGAAGGGGTGTCGTATTATGTCATGGATGGGATATATGTCATTGATTGTTGGCTCATGCATCTCATGCTATAGATCTGACTTTGTTTCTTTATTTCGTGCTTCCTTTATAGTACTTGCTATTTGGGATCTGACCCCACTGGTTTTGCAAGGCCATGTTTAGATCCAGCATCTGAAGATCAAGCTTACTTCACCCTCACTGATGGCGCGCACAAGAAGGATGGCTGCTGAGGGTCACGAGTGGGTGTCTTGTTTCACTACTCATTTTTTATAAACGATATTTTTTTGGGCGTTTAGCCAATCGGCACCTGATAGCCTGCAAATTTGGATACTAGTTCTCTACATGACTATATTATGTTCAGACTGCAGTTGACTCGCTATAATGTATACTTTTGATTGTGTATCTGGCGTATCAACTTGTATTTCTAGATCTTTAGAACATTCGGATGCGGTATTTGGGATGCCTTACTGCTTATTCTAAAATATTCTATATTATTGTCACTTGATTGAATGATTAATACATAGAAGTTCTTGACCCTCAGAGAATTGATTGTAGTATGCACCCCTTTATCTCTAGACAACCTTAACACATTATGGGTCACTTCGGTATTTTGTAAGGTGCAGTTGGCTGAGTCATTCTCCCGCTCTCTAGTATTCTGGATATGGGCGTGATAAGGTTTTAGTGATAACCCATGCATGTCTGGTTTTTCAGACTTATGGGGTGGCTTGATCATAGGATGTCTCAATCAAACATGCTCCTCCTTGAAATCCTGAATCTGTCTCCTCGATACTCAACTTGACTTTTGTATCATTGATTCATCGATCCTTTCTCGTCGCATTCTTGATTTATTTTGTGTCCTTTTCTTAGGGCTTCTCTAGATTCGGTGGTTGGAGCACCAGTAGTTTCAGCAGGACAAGGATCTGTTGACCCACAGCGGGAGGTAACACCTGCTCCTGGAGGGATCATGCTAGGGCCAGTAGAGGAGCATGGGGAGCAACATGTACCAGAAGCTCTAGTACCCTTGGTTGTACCAGTAGCACTTGATACACCAGTATTATTGGAGATAATACGAGGAATTATGGTGATACAACAACATCAATAGCTTCAGCATCAAGAGAAGAATATCTTGTTGAACCAAGGATTACAGATGGCCTTGGAAAGGAGTATTAGAATAGATTCAGGGGCATCAATAAGATTCTGTCGACTCAACCCTAGGTACTTTGATGGAACGGAGGACGCCATTATCACAGATGCTTGGCTGTAAAATATTAAAACAATACTGACAGCGGCAAAGGTTCCAACTGATGAACAAGTTGATCAGGTCCGATTGCAACTCTAGGACCTTGCTAGAGAATGGTGGACAGCAGAAGAAGTTGGAATAAGATAACCTATTTTATAGGAAAACTTCTGGGCCCGTTTCAGGCTTAAGTATTTTGGGGTGGTAGCACAGTACGGGCTAGAACAGAGGTTTATCAACCTCAAACAGTCTGAAAGGACAGTGGATGGTTATGCGACGGAGTTCTGCAGCTTAGCAGATTTGCTCTGACGATAGTAGCAATAGAACCAGAGAGGGTGATGAGGTTCCAGTATGGGCTTCAACTGGAGATTCAACAACTGGTAGAGGGCTACGACTACCAGACTTTTGATAAAGTATTGATTGCATCTAGGCGACACGAGCTGACAATGCAGAGTTTAGTTTCAAGGACGGAAGGCCAGAAGAGGTCTCATGCGCAAAGCGGATGAGAAGGACAAGCACAACGAACGTCAGCACCATCTTCTGGCATTCATAATCATGATACATCACCAAGAAGGCCAGTAGCATTGACAACAACAGCACCAGCTCGGCCGAACCAGCCGAGGCAGCAGCAGCAACATCGATTGGGCGTCCCAGTCGGATGTACGTATTATACTAAGGAAGGCCATACCAAAGATGTGTGTAGGACAGCACAAGGGCTGTGCCTACGATGTGGTAGCCCAGATCATCGGATTGCCAATTGTCCGCTGATGTAGAGGATTGAAGGACTGATGCAGCGGTTAGCATTACCAGTACCAGGAGCAGCTAAGAATAGAGGACCAGCACTAGCGATCAGGCTATTGGCTCAGCGTCCATTGTCGACGCAAACTCAGATGTACAACCAGCATAGGAATCATTAATATGGACAACAGAGGCCACAACTGCATATTTAAGGAGTACCGCAAGGTCAATGGCAAGCTTTTACCCTGTCTCTGAAGGAGGCCTTGGCATCAGGTGACACGATAAAAGGTAACATTTTTATTACATATTCTTCCGCCATAGCATTATTCTATTCGGGAGCTTCCTATTCATTTGTATGTGCACGATTTACGGTACGTATTGGATTGGAGTTTAGGCATTTCCAGAGAGGCTGAATATACTCACTGGTAATGGACTTATAGGAGTCAGTAGAGTATGTTTAGCGTGTCCAGTCGTAGTGTGCGGGCATTTATTACCTGCGAAGTTGATCGAGATCCCTATGGGTAACTTCGACGTTATTTTAGGCATAGACTGGTTGAGAGACAGTCATGCGATGATAGATTACCGTAGGGGTAGAGTGTTGTTTAACATCCCAAGCAAGAAAGAATTTATCTTTTATAGAACGGTGAAGGATCAGCATGAAGATGGAATTACAGTAGTAGCATGAGTTGAAGGTAAAAATTTTCTGAATAATTAAAGAATTTCTTGATGTATTTCTGGAAAAGCTTCCGGGATTACCCCCAGTAAGAGAAGTGGAGTTCTGCATTGAGTTGAAACCAGGAGAAGAACCAGTTTCCAACAAGGTCTATCAGATGTCACCGATAGAACTTAACCATTTGTATCATCACATGGAAGAACTGAAGGCGAAGACGTTTATTTGGGCTAGTGGATGACCATAGGAGCATCAACTCTTCTAGTAAAGAAGAAGGATGGGTCGACACGGTTGTGTGTCGACTATAGGCAGTTGAATGACTTAATAGTGAAGAACAAATATACATTGCCTAGGATTGATGATTTGTTTGACCAGTTGAGTGAAGCAGAAGTATTTTCCAAGATAGACCTTTGATTAGTATATTATCAAGTAAGGGTCCGGGATCAAGATATACCGAAGACCGCATTTCGATCTCGATATGGGCATTATGAATTTTTAGTTATGTCATTCAGATTGACTAATGCACCAACAATGTTCATGAATTTGATGAATCGTATCTTCATGCCATACCTAGATCAATTTGTAGTGGTATTCATAGACGACATTCTTCTCTACTCCAACAGTAAAAAAGAGCACAAAAAACTTCTTCGAAAAGTGTTGCAAGTTATGAGGGAGTATCAGTTATATGCTAAACTCAGTAAGTATAAATTTTGGTTAGATCATGCGTCATTCTTGGGATACATCATCTCAGGAGCAGGAGTACCAGTGGACCCCAAGAGGGTTGACGAAGTAGAGAATTGGCCAGTCTGATGTTACAACCAATATTTCTGGTAGAATGGAATAAAATAATAGAGAGAGATAGAGAGCTTATTTTGTTTTACGATGTCTCGTCTGTCAGCAAGTGAAGACAGAACAATAGAGAGCAGCAGGATGGTTACAACCCCTGCCTATTCTAGAGTGGAAGTAGAAATACATAACGAAGGACTTTGTCACCGGTTTACCTAGATCCCCTACTGGACATGAAGCAGTTTGGGTGATAATAGATCAACTCACGAAAGTGGCACATTTTCATTCCTTCCGAATAAAATAGTCCACAGAGCAGTTAGCAGAGATGTACATATGGCAGATGGTGAGACAGCACAGAGTCCCAACAAGTATAGTATTAGATCGTAATACTCATTTTATATCTTATTTATGGAAAATCATGCACGAGTGTTTAGGTACCAAGTTGAGATTCAGTACCGCATATCATCCCCAAACATATGGCAGTCAGAAAGGACAATCCAGACATTGGAAGATATATTGCGGTCTTATACCTTAGACTTTGGTGGGTCTTAGAAAGATCATCTTTACTTAGTAGAATTCTCGTACAACAACAGTTATCAAGTCAGCATACAGATGGCTCCTTTCGAGGCATTATATAGAAGGAAATGCAGATCACCGTTGGCATAGGATAACATTGGTAAATAAAAGATATTGGGGCCTAAAATGATCACTCAAACGATTGAAGAGTTAAGCCGACCAAGGAGCGGCTTCGGGTTGCACAAGATCGTCATCATCATTAGACATATCAACATCGTAGGCCGTTAGAGTTTTCTATCGGCGATTACGTATTTTTGCAAATTTTACCTACCCATTGAGTCATTAGATTCAGAGTTCGCAGGAAGCTTAGTACGCGATACGTAGGACCGTTCGACATTCTTGAGAGGGTAGGGTATGTTTCTTATCGTTTTGCCCTTTCGCCTTCACTTCATGGAATGTATATTGTATTTCATGTATCTCATTTGCATAGGTATGTCCTGGACCCGAGTCATGTCCTCGATCATTCTGAGTTAGTCGTTGGTACCAACTTAACTTATGAGGAATAGCCTGTGTCCATTTTGGATCAGAGAGAGAAGGTACTCAAGAACCAGACTATCCATCTTCTTCGTGTTACTTGGGGCCATCACTCCTTGGGGGAGTCGATATGGAAGTGAGAGGACGATATTCGATCTCGGTACCTGCACATATTCGACTCATAAGGTATATTTTCTTCGTATGCCTTGCATCTTTTATTTCGTGATCAGCAAGCACTCATGTAAAATGATGATGCTTCGCTTCATTATATGTGTTATTATACTTTTTTGTTTATAGGTGTAGATTGCTTGTACTTAGTTTGTAGCTTTTCTTGATATCTCTAGCTAGCCTCGACTTTGAATTTCATGGACATAATTTTTTTTAGGTGGATAGAGATGTAAGTCCCCTTCTCGGCACACTTTGGCGCATGTTGTCTTTGGCGCACTTTGGCGCATGTTGTGTGCTTGCACGGCCTTTCTTTAGACCGGACCCATGAGTTATGGAGAAGAGTAGATTTGGTTGGGTTGGTGGCATGTGTGGCTTGGATGAATTTGAGTAATCCAACAGTCCACATCCCAAACCTAAACCTATATATTCTTATTTCCCCTCCCCCCCCTCTCCCTCTCTCTCTCTCTCTACTCATTATTTTCCTTTCCATTTCTCTCTCTTAGGTTTTTCTCCCTCCGTAGGCAAGTACATCTTACACAAGAGAAGAACCATGGATTTATGCATGCTTTTAATTCTTAGTAATGCCTATTTATTTTTTAGCTCATGTTGTTGGGACCGAGCACCCCCTTCATCTTTAATACTTGTTGTTCATGATTTTATTGGTTGGAATTATATAGACCAGAGTTAGGTCTATGGGTTCACTTTTATTTTTCCAAAACTTTGTGTTTTTCAAAACTAATTAGCTCATAGTATAGAGCACAATATTTTATGTAACTTTGCTTTTAGCCATGCTTGTTTTCGAGTCCAGAGAAGTTCAGTGCTAAAACTTGATGCAATACGTATACCAAATGGCTTACTGGAGAAGAAAAATAATGCTCTGTGAAGAGTATGCAAGATAATCCCTTGGCGTAAAAATACGTATATTTCACTTTGGGCACATTGGTGTGTTGTCCTAACTCCTCATGTGTACTAATCATACTGCAATTAGTCTCCTAGAAAAAGTGCGCCAGTCACACTCTTTGATTCAGTGGCGCACTTTTGAGAGAAAATCTAGTTGGTGCACTTTGGTGTGTATTCTATCAAAGTCCTCCTTGAAAAACCAAGAAAAAGTGTGCCACAGTCAGTCCGCGCACTTTCTTTCCATTAGCAATCTTGCGCACTTTTCCTATGTTTTGTTAGCTCGCACACTTTGCTTATGTTTTGTAGCTCACGTACTTTTTCTTCTTCATTTCCTTAAGGACGAAGCTTTGGTTGGTTTCTCGATTTCTGTGTTATTGATTTGTGTGCTCCTTAACTGACGAGCCTTGACATCAGATTGTGTGTTTTATCTTTTAGCTAGCTTGTTCGTGCACTTTCTGTTAGAGCGCGTCTTATTCACTCCCGTGCACTTTTTTCCAGTGCGCTGTTTTGGTTAACTTGACAAAGTACACCACCCTTTGTAGCTCACACACTTTCTTGCGAAAGTACGCCAACCTTACTTTTGTGTGTTTTGTGAGCCAACTTGCTTTGTGCTCCTACTATTTTCTGCACACGTTGAGCTATGTGGATGTGGCCCTATATGCACTTGTTATTTTACTTGTTAATTTGATTACTTCTCCTTGATCACCTTATTATACGTTGGATAGAACAAGAGGCGTAGTTCAACTCGGGTGACATTCTGTAACCCCGATCTTTGCTTGGTTTAAGGGTTGTGCATCTGATCTCGAGCGATTCTCGTAATACTCTTATTCTTATTCATTGATATAATAAATTAACAAATTATATGTGACCAGTATTAGACTATCCTGTCCTGAATAACTTGTTATCTGATAACTTGTCCATGATCTGGATACTAGAACTTGTTTCTGCCCTAACTATTATATCCGTGCTGATACACTTGATCGCACCGAGAGTGCTACTTGATATATATATAGTGAGCCTTCGTGCCACATACTCCTGCTATGCGATATATATAATTATTTTTATGCACAAATCTGGTAGCTGAACAGTGACTTTCGCCATGGCTAGATAGTATTGATCGTTGCATCACACTTGGGCGAATCCAGATTTAACTTTCGAGTAATAATATGGGTTCATATCAAGAGTGCCCGTACTTAAGGTACGATATCTAAGAAAGAATATTCATGAGACCAAGAAATGAGATTCTAACTAACCTAACTAGGCAACTTAATTTGTAGAGCATTGGGAGGAAATGGTATCTCGAGATCGTGAATATAGAATCACCCTAAATTAGCTGAAAGTAAAGGCTGGCCACCACAGATACTGTATATCATCCCCTCTAGTGGAGTGCAGTATCTGATTTAATCATAAGACCGAGCCAGTATCTTTCTTATAGAAAGCCTGGAACTGTTATTGATTATTAATTAGCCCAGGGTCCTAGAAAGAAACTGGTGCTTTATTTATATATATTCTGGCTTGTATATCATTAGTTCAGCCAGCCCTGCTCGATTATGGTACAATATGAGGATACTCATATATTGTATTACTGGGATAATCTAGAGATCATATATCAAGTCGTAATACATGATTGGCCGTCTAATTTGCTTATATAAGTGCCTAGCCTGGAAAGTAGGCTATCGTGGCATGATGATTCAACCCATATCCTTTTTTGGTTATTGGGTTGCGTCATTGTGTTACGATAATCCATTGACTGAAGCTATATTATTTTTCTCCGATTGTATCTCTGCTTGTAAATTATGCCTTCTGTTGTGGAATTAGGGACATAGACTGTTGTGGCATGAGGGTTTAACTCATGTCCTTGTTGGTTGTTGGGTTGCGCTATTGTGTTACGATAGGCTATGAACTGAAACTACGATGCAGAATATTTTAACTTGACCATAACCAATAGGCGTATTCTATCTTGATACGATAGGGCACTTTATGTCCTTGTTTGGTGAAGGGATATCTTATCATGTCATGGATGGGATATACGATATTGATTGTTGGCTCATGCATCTCATGCTATTGATCTGGTTTTATTTCTTCATTTCATGCTTCTTTTGTGGTACTTGCTATTTGGGGTCTGACCTCATTGGTTTTGCATGGCCAGGTTTAGAGCCAGCACATGAGGATCAAGCTTACTTTACCCTTACCGATTACGCGCACCAGAAGGAAGGTTGCTGAGGGTCACGAGTGGGTGTATTATTTCACTACTCGTCTTTGGTAAACGATATTCTTTTGGGCGTTTAGCCAACCGGCACCTGTTAGCCGACAAATCTAGACACTAGTTCCCTACATAAATGTATTATATTCAGACTATATCTGACTCGCTGTCATGTATACTTTTAATTGTCTATCTGGCGTATCAACTTGTATTGCTAGATCTCTAGAACATTCGAATGCGGTGTTTGGGATGCCTTACTACTTATTCTGAAATATTCTATGTTATTGCCACTTGATTGAATGATTAAGATATAGAATTTCTTGACCCTCAGAGACTTGATTGTAATATGCACCCCCTTATCTTTAGACAACCTTAACACATTGCAGAATACTACGGTATTCCGTAAGGTGCGGTTTGCTGAGTCATTCCCCCGCTCTCCAGTATTCTGGATCTGGGGCGTAACATCTCCCCCTTTATGGTAGCATCAATCTTTTTATCAACTTCCATCATGAACATAACGCTTCCAACTTCAGAGTACATCCCAACCAATGTCTTTCAGACATCAGCTACACTATAGATTGACTCCACCATCCCAGCTATGGATAGAGAAACAGAAGTCAACAGCCAAGAAACCACCAGAGAATTAAGGTGACTCCATGTGCTCTACTCAACACTCGTCTTATCCTCTGGCTCAGTGCACTCTTCATTCACATATTTTTCAAGTCCCTTGGTCCGAAGGTTCAACAGTGCCCTCCTACACTAACTCAGGTAGTTTCACGTCCCCTCAAGTTTGATGTCATTGGGTAGTAACTCTTATCTTCTTCATCACCTGCGACGGTTCTGGTGTGGACACAACTGTCCTACTGGATGATGTATCCTCTAATTTGGCCTGAAACACCCTGGCCGTTTCTTCCAGTATCTCCTTAGGCTCCTGACTAGTCACAGGTGTTCCCATCCTCACAGTTGCACATGAACGAGATCAAACACAACTTAAACATGGGTCGTGTGCCTACATGTGATCACAACCATCTATCAATACACCTCCAAGTTCATGCGGCAGGAGAGGTGCACGATGGGTAGAACTCTCCTACGTCAGCGTATGACGAGAAGCGTATCCTGCCTCCCGACGGATTTGACGATACCCGCAGGGGACGTTGACGACACCCGAGAGTGGGGTGGGGGAGGGGCCCGCCACTCACAGAGGGAGGCGTAGCAGGGGGGCTTACACTCACAGAGGGAGGCGTATGGGGCGTCGACTCACAGAGGGAGGCGGGGGGGGGGGAGGCCGTCCACTCACAGAGGGTGGCAAGGGGGCGGGTGAGAGACAGGGGGTGGAGATGTTTTTGATTTTTTTTTTGTTTTTGTGGAGAAATGTTTCATAGATTTGGCTCTGATACCATGTAGAAAAGACTTGATCAATTTATTTTCAAGAGAGGGGGTACACATATATAGGAGGCTAACCTCCTCCTTATTTCCTATCTGATGTGGGACTAAATAAGTCACTCACAACTCGATAGTAAGCAAGTGGAGTTAATATCTCATCTTTCTGAAAGATGTCTAATCAACACAAAACATTAAACTGATAAAAAGAAAAAATTGAATATTCAAAGTAGCCAATAAACACTAATGCTTAATAACAAGAGTAATATTATCCGTACTTCCAAAATGTTCCTCCAATCAATCTCTTCTTATGTGGAAGCTGGCATGGCATGCTAAATAGTATTATGCTACAGCTGACATGCCAAATTTTAAACCAAAAAATTAATCACCTTATTAATAATAATAATAATAATAATAATTTTAATTTTAATATTAAAATTAATTTTAATATTAATATTAATGTTAATTTTTATGTTAAGATTAATATTAATATTAATATTAATATTAATATTAATATTAATATTAATATTAATATTAATATTAATGTTAATTTTAATATTAATTTTAACGTTAATTTTAATGTAAATGTTAATTTTTATTTTTTATTTTAAAAGATAGTTTAAAAGATAGTTTGGAGGGACATTTGGAGGTACGAATTGTACAATGTCATATCAGCTGCTACATTAACCGTCAAGTTAGTTGCCACATAGGAAAAGATAGTTTGGAGGGACATTTGGAGGTACGAATTTCATTATTCTAATAACAAATTGTACAATATAGCATGGTGTTTGTAATAGACTAATATAACAACATATATCCAATAGTAACAGATTAATCTTTGAAGAAAAGAAAAGAAAAAATCTTTGCCTCTTAATTTAATTATAGGTTCTCAATACACCACTTCATTTGCTATTTGTTTTAAACAATCTTGTTTAACATGTCTTTCGGAAATTAAGAGAATATGAATATTGCTTTTAAACAATAGTCAAACATGGTATATGCCAATAATTTCTTTCAGTTATGATCTAATAAACTAGAAGAAATATTAGTCACATACTTTATATCGATTATATTACAAGCTCATTTGTTTCGAATGGTTGCAGCTTAAAAGTTGACTCGTTTTTGTACCATATCATACTTTACAGTCATAGTGACAGAGGTGTGGCATGCATATGGTGAGATAAGATTAAAAATTTATTAAGTAAAGGCTTCTGCTGTTTCATAATCAGTAATTCTGCAAGTGATGTACCCAAAAAATAATGCACTCTACACCATAAACAATACCATATTGTATGCAGAACAAAAAGAAGACATTTTGAGAAAGAAACTTATCAATGTAAATGTGTTGGAATCGGACACGTTCTGCAAATGTTTCGATATCGTGTCTGAGGCTGACCGCAACGGAAACTCAGGCCAATCCACCTAAGATAACCAACCCCTATCTAACGAACACCAAGCACAGATAAAGATAATGTATATGACGATTGACAAAACTAATATTAAACCATTTGTCCTAATAGGTTCAACAACCTCACCACACTCAAGAAGAAAAGACAGATATTATAATTGAAATCACTCACCAAACTCCGTAGCAATTTTTCTGAACGAAGACGACTCCTCGATCAGATCTCCTCTTCCTTCACGATTCCTAAGAGCAAAGCACGGACTTTCTCTTAGATTTTCTGTGAACGAGCATCCCAAATCTCCACATTTAAGCTATATTCTTTGTGCCTCCACCCTCAACCAATATATATAGTTGAGAAACCCTTCTTTAGGTCATAGAAATTAATAAAATAGGAAATTCATTACCTAAAATAGCAAGCACCAATTATGGACGTCCAAATATGGTCAAATTAAATATTTGATATAAATTTCAAATCTAATCAAATCAAAATTTAATATAGATTCCAAAATTGCATCAAATTAAATCTTTTATCATATTTGGGCACCAAAATTTGTTGTTACAAATTCAGACTGGAGCCAACACTCAGTGTATTATAACCATCTTTAGAATGTACATGTTCAGAAAGCATTAGCTGAGTTCAGAAACATTATAGAAGATCATATAAATTTGAAATCTAATCAAATCAAAATTTAATATAGATTATAAAATTGTATCAAATCAAATCTGTTATCATATTTGGACTCCAAAATTTGTTGTTCCCAAATTCAGACTAGACCCAACACTCAGTGTATTATAACCATCTTTAGAATATACATGTTCAGAATGCATTAGCTGAGTTCTGAAACATTATAGAAGACCGTATAAATTTTAAATCTAATCAAATAAAAATTTAATATAAATTAAAAATTGCATCAAATCAAATCTTTTATCATATTTGGGTTCCAGAATTTGCTGTTACCAAATTCAAACTAGACCCAACATTCATTGTATTATAACCATCTTTAGAATGTACATATTCAGAATGCGTTAGCTGAGTTCGAAAATATTATAGAAGACCAAAATAGTTACCTATGTTGGTCCCGAGATGGATCAAAGATGGTAGTACGCGGACCATAGCAGAGCTGCTAGTGAGTTCCGAAGGTCCGCTCTCTACTGGAACCCAAGTTGTCGTCAAGATCAGAGATTCACACAAGAGTTCCCCATTTGATATTTCTCGATTCCAACAAAGCAGAACCAAGAACAGATTACAAACTGTCTCCGAAAAAAATGAAGATTAGCCGCCGTTTCTAGGACCGACCGACACAAGCAACAAATTAAATGTTCTTCTCTTTACGTTCGCATACGCTACAATGAGAAAGAACAAAACAAAGAAAACAATAAAGAGAAAGATTTTTCGTACAGACAATCTTCTCCCAGGAACCAGCAAGTTCACAAAAGAACTTTCGGAACTCTCAAAGTCATCTTTGAAAATACTCGAAAACACCATGTGAGAGGGAGACTCTGGGCCGCATATGATCTGGTGTTCTCAATTTTTTATCTGTATTCTCTCTCCTCAAATGAAAGAGGAGGTCCTTTATAATAAAAAAATAGCGCATATGCGGCCTGAGGAAACTCCAGGCCACATAAGCGCTGACCAACCAGATCTCCCAAATTTGGGTGTCAGAGCCGTCGGCGTCACAAGTCACGTTGCACTGCACGAGACAGACAACGCCGCCAAATGCCGAAAGCAGACGCTCGTGCCGCCTGACACGCTATACTGCACGAGAAAGACAGCACCACCAAATGCCGAAAGCAGGCCCTGTCCCCTCCACGTCAGACTCTCCATAGGCCACATGGGCACCGACCCTCATGCGCTCCTGGCCGCATGGGCGTCGAGCCGCAAAGCAACCGACCGTATAGGCACCGACCTACATACGCGTTGTGTCGCATGCGCACCTGGCCGTATGGCCCCTTGACACAATAGAACCTGATCGCGTGGCCCCTGATCGCATGGGCACCTGACCGCATGGCCCCTGGCAGCATGCGCACCTGATCGCATGCACACCTGACCGTATGGCCCCTGACCGCATGCGCTCTAGGCTACATGTGCTCCAGGCCGTATGGCTCCACGAAGCATGCGCCCGAGCAAGCAACTGTGCATAAAAGGAGCGCACGAGTGCCATGCGATGATGCTGATGTGCTAAGTGCAAAGTGCGCCAATAAAGTGCCACTTTGCCCCCTTGAGCACGAGGCTGAGTCTAAGTCTGAGTCTGAGTTCGAGTCCAAGTTCGAGTCCGAGTCGCTAAGCCCATAGTCGCTAAGCCCCTATGGGGCTTAGCTCCTAAGGAAAATTTCCCAAAGGTGGTGACAAAAAAAATATTGTCATAATGGAGTTCACACTTAAACCCTCTAGAAAAAGTCAACCCACATGGGCCTCCACCCCATGTGCATATACCAATACTAAGCTTAGCTATATATTGAGATATACACATTAGTGGTTTTCTAATGTGGGACTAAAACTCCCAAAGACAAGTAAAAAACACCAAAAATCCCCCACATATATCACAATATATGGTTGAACGTTCCTCATAGTGACTGCCATCATGCATTAGGGTAGATGTCACTGACAACTTGAATCTTTCTACATGGGTCAAATAACAGTACGATACAAGAATGGACTAGGTCTTGAAATTTGTACCATAGCTGTTATTCTCCCCACTCACATAATAACCTTAGTTGTGCCATCCAGTCGCACGTTAAAGGCCCTGTGCTGACCTGGTCTCAGTATATGTATCCTGGGCGTCTACAAGCTTTTTCTCAAGAGACGACCTATATCTCTATCCATACACTTAGGTGAGTTCTTTTACTGTAGAGAGTTTATTATCCGGCATGAAGCATTGTGCTTCTGTACGGTGTTATGCCGCATGACATAGCCGCCCAAGGTCGAGGATCCCCCTCTTGTGGTGTCATACCACTATAGCATGAGGAGACATGCCTCTTAGTAGTGTCATTACTACACACAACATGGAGCCATGTGCTCATGTGCGGTTCTATGCCGCTGTGACATGGCTTAAAGCAGAGGTTCACTCCCTCATGTGATGTCACCTACTATAGCATGAGGATACAGGCCTCTTAGTAATGTTGTAGTACCTCCCAGCATGAAGCCTCCTGTGCGGTTATCAACATCTTCTACTATCTCTGACATTGTAAAGACCAAAAGATATTGTTCTAATAAATTAATTTTTTAGGTATCATAATTGAAGAGGAATATTTTTTTATTGAGTAATAGAGACTTATTTAGTCCTACATCGGATAAAAAATAAGGAGGAGGCTAGCCTCCTCCTATATATATGTATTTCCTTTTGAGAAATAATCAATCAATTACTTTCTTTCTACATTGTATCAGAGCCAAAGCTCTAAATTATTTCTCCATAATTTTTTTTCCTCTGTCTCTCACCCGACATCCCACAAGTCTGAAGAACAGACCCGCATGGGCCACCACTAAAATCTTGTCATGCCCTAGTACCAGAATATGGAGATGGATATGGCTAGGTACCTTGTACAAGGTGCAAAATATCGTACGGTGATCAAGGCTATCACTAGACAAGGGGGTGCATGCTACAATTAAGTCACTTACGATCACATGAACATCTATGTCTCAATCAATCAAAACAAGAAACATTAATCATAGAGCATATACTACCCCCATACAAGGTGCTAACCGTCGTACGACAATCACGACTGTCACTAGACAAGAGGATGCATGCTATAATCAAGTTACTTAGGGTCACACAAACATCTATGTCTCGATCAATCAAACAAGAAATATTAATCATAGAGCATATATGATAAAGCAATAAGATGTCACAAACACTTTCTCAAGATGCTCTGGATACCAGCTATACAAAATAAGAAGCTAGTAGAATAACAAAAGTATATGACAGTATTACAGCTGCAGTCTCATTTATATATAGTCATAAAAAGAAAACTAATGTCCAGACATGACGACTAACAGTTGTCGGTGGCTAAATTCCCAGAAGAGTAAAATGAATAAAGACGAGCAGAGAATAAGGAAACCCACTTGTTATCCTCGGCGGCCATGTTCCTGGTACACGCCATGAGTCGAGAGAAAGTATATTGGATCCTCGGGTGCTGTCTCAAAATTTGGCAATGCAAAACCATTGGGGTTAGACCCCAAATAGCAAGAACTACAAAGAAAATAGGAAATTAAGAAATAAAACCCAAAACTATATATATATATATATATATATATATATATATATATATATATATATATATATATATATATATGTGTGTGTGTGTGTGTGTGTGTGTGTGTGTGTGTGTGTGTGTGTGTGTGTGTGTGTGTGTTCTGTGTCGTAACTCAAGTCCATGACATATCCTAGCACAAAGGCCCAACCCTACAACCAAACAAGGACAAGGGTTGATTCCATCACACTATAATAGTCCACTTCCCTCGGCTACTAACAAAATAAATACAAACAGAACCAATTCCAATTTATAAAATCAGCCAATCAATAGTACAGCTTGCTATTGTGGACTTTGAGGCTATCTCAGAATAATACATAATAGGTATCCTCATATCATGTCATTACCGAACATGAGATAACCGAGCCAAATAAATCATTATACAGACACTTCACAAATTGTACCAGTTTCCCATAGGGCCACTGCCATAAAATTACGGTATTAGCGGTTCCAATGTTCCTATAGTGAAATAGTGGCTCGACGTTATTTATAATAGGTCAGATACTGTACTCGACTAAGGCAGATGGTATACAATATCTGTGGCGACCAGCCCACAGCACACTTAGAATGAATCTCTGTGGGAAGGTTCGTTGGCATGATCTCGGGATACCGTTTCCTTCCAATGTTATTATCATTTTTATAATTAACCCTATATTGTGTTCGAAAATCTTAAGGCATGGCTATAAAAGAATTTTTCTTAAGATGTCGTACGGGCACGCTAGATACGAATCCATGTAAGTTCAGTCAGGATTCACCCGAGTGTGTATGCAACAATCAATAAAATTAATATCCTAGCAACACTTTGGTACTTGGCTCACATATCATGCCTGTGCTAGAAATATATATATATATATAGTATTACGCGTTCAAAAATTTGGAGACATTCTTGATTCACAACCCAAATATAAATTACTTTAAGATGTAACACGATATGCCGTACCTCAGTGCACATTAGATCAGGAATATTATCAGGCAATAATTGTATCAGCACGGATACAGTATTCGAGTTCAATTACCAATTATCATTGGGTCACATAAATCTTGATCATATTATAACACAAAACTTATGTCATGTACATAGATGGTTAGTTATTATTCACTTAGTCTGGTCGACCCAAAAATCTTAATCCAACACATATTTATGCCATGTATAGTCAATCTTAGCACATGGTAATGTCTAGCACAATGTCTGGTTTCTAAGTCCATTCTTGCTTAGAATCATAACACAAGCAATACCAGGATCAACCACATGGAGGATGATAAGAAATATTCCAAATAAAATAGGTGAACACACAATGAAAGTATTACATGCACGTATAGAGTCACTAAGGATAACACACGTATAAAATTATGTGCATGAAGGTCAGGCACATGAACCAATCATGCGCATGCTCAGGGTGTTACATAAGGTCAGGGCTCATAGAGTCGCATAAATTCACATAAAGTCGGGGGGCGCATAGGCGACTGGACGCATAGATGTTCTGGACGCACGGGCGAGGCAAGGTCCACTTTTCGGGACAAGTGCTGAAGTGACTGGTAATAAATGAAGTGTCAGTAAAGTTACTGAAATGATAGATGTGATAAGAAATAAAGTGTGTCAGGAGAAAAGAAAAAAAATCAAACGAAGTGCTAGGGCGGGACTGAGTCATGCGTCCAAAGTAAAAGGGATACATAGCTCATGGCCGCATGATGACTTCCATGCGCCTAGGAAAGGCAACATACAATTTTTGACACTTAGCTTTTTCAAGATCGAGTTTCAGAACGCATGTGTTCTTTATCTATGCGCCCAACAAAAGGAAGGCATGTTGGATGCTCGGCGCCTGGAGCTTCATCTTCTCCACAGCAATAAACTACAAACCGAAAGTTCGGTTTTCTCCATAGAAACTTCCTCTTGGGTCAAAATCTGGCAAGGTAAAGTTTTAAACCACTCAAAACCAAATGTTCTTCAACAAGGAACAACAAGTTTCAAATATAATAAGCTTTTGAAGATCAAAACCAAGGAAAAACTCAAGAACATCGACACTCATAAAAATTTAGATCGTACAAATTCCATCCACAAAATCCAAAAATATCAATTTCTAAACATGCTTAAAATCACACAATAAACAAATAGACCAATAATATGGAGGATTTTTTTTCTCATGCAAGGTGTACTTGCCTAAGGAAGGGAGGAAAAACATAAGAGAGAGAGAGAGAAAGAAAAGAATGAATAAAGAGAGAGAGAGAGAGAGAGAGAGAGAGAGAGAGAGAAAGTTGGGTTATATAGCTAGGGTTTGAGGTTTAAACTATGGGTTCAACTCATGACCAAACCAATCCAAACCACAAACCAAGAACCAAGATAAACCAAGGAATGGGTCTAGTCTTATGCAATAAAATAAATGACATGCAAGTAAGAAATAATACGCTCTCAATACGTATACTTGGAACGGAGAGTGACATCTCTATCCACCTTAGGAAAATTCCGTCATTGGAATTCGAATCCAAGTAAAGCTAGAGAAATTAGGACAAACACAATACAAGTTTACTAGCAATTATACACATGCAAGCAATAACATCACATACATAGGTGATCACCTGATCACGGGATCCAAGATACGAAGGCATAAGATAGAATATACCTTTCGAATCGAATATGTGCGGGTACCAAGACCGTATATCGTCATCTCACTCCCACGTCGATTCTCTAAGAGTGTGATGGCCCCAAGCAACTCGGATAAGAGAAATAGTCCAGTTTTTGAGTACCTTCTCCCTTTAGTCTTCAATGGATATAGGTTGCTCCTCGTAAAATAAGTCGGTACCAACGACTAATTCAGAGTGATTGAGGATATGACTCAGATCCGAAATATACCTATGCAACTGGGATACATAAAATATATTGTGAACCTCATGTAGTGAAGGTGGAAGGGCAAGACGATAAGCCACATTGCCTACTCGATCGAGAATGTCAAACAACCTGATGTATCGCAAACTAAGCTTCCCGTGGACCCCGAATCTAATAACTTCACGGGTTAGCCAAATTTGCAAGAATACGTGGTCATCGACATAAAATTTTAAAGGCCTTCGATGCTGGTCTGCCCAGTGACGATGGTTATCTTGCACAACCCAAAGTCGCTTTCTGATCTGTCTGACAACTTCTACTATCTGAATGATCATTTTGGGGCCTAACATCTTTCGCACACCACTGTCATTCCATGCCAATGGTGATTTACATTTCCTGTCGTATAGTACCTCAAAATATGCCATCTAAATACTGGCACGATAACTATTATTATACAAGAATTCTACCAAGTGAAGGTAATCCTCCCAAGATCCACCAAAGTCTAGAGTACAGGCTCGTAACATAATCTCTAGGGTCTAGATGGTTCTCTCTGATTGTCCGTCTGTCTGGGGGTGGTACGCAGTACTGAATTTTAACTTGGTACCCAATCACTCGTGCAAGATTCTCCAAAAATGAGAAGTGAACGTTGTATCTCGGTCGAACACTATGCTTACTAGCTCGCCATGTTGCTTCATAATCTGTCATGTATACAAATCTGCCAACTGCTCTATAGACTGTTCCTCTCTAAATGGAAGAAAATATGCCACTTTCGTAAGTCGGTCTACTATCATCCAAACTGCATCTCGACTAGGTGGGGATCTAGGTAAACCGGTCACAAAATCCATGGGGATGTGTTCCCACTTTCATTCTAGAATAGGTAGCTCAGCTGCAATAATCATGCCGATCTCTATTATTCTGCCTTCACTTGTTAACATATCAGACATTACAATATGAAGCATGATATTTCCTTCTTCATTTCGTTTCACTAAAAGTGTTGCTTGATATCTTGGTATATCTTCGTACCTCCCGGATGAATGGAGTACTAAGAACTGTGTGCTTCGATCATCACTTATTGCCAAATATCCCCATTTGGTACACATAGACGGTTCCCAAACCTCAGCTTTCCATCTGCATGAATTGCCAACTCTTTTCCAAGACCGGACTCATATTCTTTCTATAACTTCTGGATCTTTGGGTCCTCTGCCTGTGCTATCTTGATTCTATCCACCGAAGTTGACTGGATCTATAGGTTAGCCAAAACTCTTATATGCTATGGAAGCACTATCTCAATTCCCATCTCTTATAATTCTTTTAGAATATGCTTTTGAGTGGTCAACATGAATTTTCTACCTCTTCTACTAAGTGCATCAGCTACTATAATTGCCTTGCTTGGATGATATAGAAGTTCTACGTCATAGTCTTTCAACAACTCTAGCCACCTCCTCTGTCTTATGTTCAGGTCTTTCTGCATAAATATTTACTTCAAACTCTGTAAGCCCCCTGATTTTTAGTAATTATTAATTTTATTTTTTATAATTTTTCGTAATTTTCTGGGATTTTTCTGTGATTAAAACCTAGGCTTTTGGTATTTAAATAATTTTTAGTTGCTTTTAATTAATATTAAAATATTATAAAAATAATATTTTATGGTGTAAATGGAAAACCGGACATAGGATAATTTTTTGTGAATTTATTGGACACCAGAATCATTTTTAAAGTCCTGAAAACCGATGTAGAATTAAACCGAATTAAACCCGTGCCAAACGCCCAACATCCCCATGAGAGCCGAAGCCAAGCCCAAGGAGCGTTGACCCTGCCCAAATCCTAGGTCAAACCCTAGTCCAATTTCTGTATGTATAAATACATAATTTCCTAGTTTTTCTCCACAAACAAAAAGAAAAAGAAAATTTACTAAAAATCCCTAATCCCTAATCCCTAAACCTAACCCTAACCGAGCGTCGCCACCCTTTCCCTGACCCTCCCGGCGAGACTCCGGCGCCGCCCCTAGCCCAGCCGCCTACCTCCCTCCTCCTTCCTCCACCATCGTCCCCGAGCAGCACCTCCAACATCTCCTCCTCCTGCTCTCCTCGCCACATCGCCGTCTCACCACCACCCGACCCTCGTCGACCCCCTCAGCCCCGCGCCCCCTCCGTCGTCTTCTCCGGCACTCCCTCGACCCTGCCGTCCCCAACGAGACCGGTCTCCGCCCTCGGCCAGCCTCCCTCTCCTTCTTTCCTCCTCTCCTCCAGCTCCGTCCCCGCCGAGCCCGAGCCCGCAGCTCCTCCGCCAAAGCCTCCGCCCCGCAGCCGGTCAGCAGCTCCTAGAACCCACCTCCGCCTCGACGTCTCCCCGAGCCAGCGCCCCTCCTCAGCCCCGCCGACCTCGCCGGAGACCCGCAGCAGCAGCCCCAGCCGAAGTCTCCCCGCCTTCGGCCACCGCAGCCCGTGAACTGAAACCCTAGTTCAGACACAGGACACATTGTCTCGTGTCGACATGCGAGGACACGAGAAACCTAGTTTACGGAGCCATGTTCAGGTATTCTTTTCTCTCTTCTCGTAGCTCTGTTTCTCGTTCTATCAGTTGCGTCACGTAGATCGCGTGACCCTCTCGATGCCCGTGTAACCCGCTCGGTGCATCGCGTCCTGTGGCGATCGCAAACCGCGATCCAAAAACAGAAAAACCCATGCCCTGTTTCACCCCGGAACTGAGTGCGTCCCGCCAAACGGGACGAGTTGGTCGCGCGCGGACTTCACCGATATGTGCGTGCCGTCGATATGGACGTACGAGATTTCGCAGAAGTTGATTTGGATGTGCGTGCACACCGGAATCAACGTGTATCCGCCGACAATGCCCCGTATCCGTCTATTCTGGAATACGCTGTAACTTTGTGTACATACATCGAATCGAGACGAAACTTGCGCCATCAGACTCATAGCAATACGCTGGTCCTGCGACCCAAGTTTGGTTCGATTCTGAGAACGTTGACGAAATCGCGTATCGTGGGCCCCATAGCTCCACTTGACGGACAATTTTGTGATCGGCTCATCGGAATCCAATTCTGGAAGTTCCGTTGGGTCCGTATCATCGTTCCTGACTTGTTGACACTAAGTTTGACGAATTTGGAGACCTTTGACCCTGACATGGTTTTCGGTGCAAAGCGGCCCACATGTGGACCCCACTTTGGCCAAAAACTGTCATTTTTGCCCTTGTGTCCAAATTGGACTCAAGGATAGGCGTTTCTAGCTATTTGATATTTTCTGAATCTAATGGTGATATTTATTTCAGCAACCAGAGTAGTACCTGCAGATCACACTGAGACCAGAGCTACAGTTGGAGCTAGAACCCGAGGCAAGTGTACCTTGCCAACCCTGCAGTTTTGTTACTTATTTCCTTGACTTAGTTATACATCAGTGGACAGGTATAACTTGCCACCTTTGCAGTTCTTGTTGCATATTTCTTTGCTTTATTTATATTGCTGTGCATGCCTGACCTAGGACCGTGTGACTTACTTAGCGTCCGATTATTAGTCGGGTGCCAACACTGTATGCGGTATTGTGTATTGTCATCTAGAGATAGACATTCGTGACCCTTTGCATTCTCGCACTTGTCTTATCAAGTACACTATAACCCAGGATACTTGACACTATTCATGGACAGGATATTCCTGAGATATTCATGGTAATTCTGTATAGGATACAGACTTTATGATATATACATTATATCCATAGACATTATATGACTTGTTGCATTAGATATGATTGTGCGTGACATGGACATGGTGCATCGTGGACATGAGACGTGTGATTACATTGGGTGGGGAGAGACACACAGGCTGCAGGCTGATTATATATATAAACCCCCTATTATTATGAGGCACAAGACTCTGAAGGCCGAGCTTCGCCCATTATCGAATATTACTGCTACCGGCTCCCCGACACAGAGCCTGTAGTGGCTCAGCCTGAGTACTCGTGATGCTCTCATCTTGTATTTTCACATAGATGGTTATATAGCTTACCCTATTTATTTCATTCTCTGCTGCACTGTATTTATTTTGGCTTGTATTTTCTGTACCTTGCTATGTCCCCTGAGGACCTGGATCCGGATTATGTCCCCAGGATTAGCAGAGGAGATCCACCCAGAGTTATACAGTACAGGAGCATTAGCAGGAGCTGATACAGGAGCTGTACCGACACCCGAGGACGAGATTATACCAGAGGACTTCTCCTGAGTATTGGTTTGAGATACTCATTTATTTCTATTTCTAGTTATTTTATTTTCTAGTCTATTGCATTGATGTATCAGACTTATTCTCGGATTGTTCTCCGAGACACTTTTATTGAGATATGTCAATTTATTTTATTTGTATTATTCTGGCATTTGATCTGTGATTATCTGTTGTAGATGAGATTAGTATAGACTGTGACTTGTATTATTGGACCTACTTATTTTTATATTGCAGCTTAAGTATGCCCCGATGGATCCATTAAATTGGGTTTGTCCATCGGTGTGTGCTGCTGGCCATTGCCACACATCCGGTCCCTCGGTATTTTGGGACTGGGGCGTGACAAGGTTTTTGTGGTGGCCCATGCAGGTCAACGACTAAATTGTTCGGTTTCATCTTAGGGACCGAGCAAGCCTGCAATAAGATAGAATAAGTTTCTAGGATCTCATCCACTTGCTTGAAACATTCTTGACATCTATATCGGATTCGAATTAAATTCTTGACTTGCATCCTACCTTGATTCCTGTACGCCTCTTATTATTTATTTTGGTTGCAGAGTTATGGATTCATGAGCAAATGACGAGACTCCTGCAACATCACCACGAGATGCTTTGGTAACCAATGAAGATGAAGTGACACCAGTTGGTGCAGGTCAATCATCACAACAACGTAGTCCAGCAAGTCAGCATACCTCGAGAATCCAGAAAGATGACGTTCCACCATCGACGCAGTTTGCTCCACCGATGCCTACCGTTCCACAAGGGCAGGCTATGGACGAACAACAAATATTTTGAATTTTTTACGCGATGATGCAAGCCCATCAGAAGGTTCAGGAAGAAGCTCAGCAAAACCAAGCGGAGAAGTTCATCGACAGATTTAGCTTGAAATTACGGAAGTTAATCAGTTCAAATACAACTACCTTAGACGAGGATGTTCTTACTACAGCATGACCCATGGAGTGCAACACAAGGATAGAGTCCAGCCAGAAGTGGCAGTATGCATCAGCACCAGACCAAGCACAACAGGAAAGAGCTGCAAAGCGACCACAGATAAATCCACCACCGAGAGCAGCACCAAGAGCCTCATTCCTTCCTACTTGTTACTATTGTGGCAAGATAGGCCATATTGAGAAGGAGTGCAGACGCAAGTTAGGATTATGCTTGATTTGCAGAACCAATCAACACGTAGCCAAGGATTGTCCTCAGCATCAAGAGAAAGCATTGATGATTCAACAACCAGCCACATCAGCACCAGCCGGAGCACCACAAGAAGAAATTGCAAGAAAGTCTCACATGCACCAGCCACCAGAAGCACCTCCTCAAGAAATACCTGTCTGTCCATATTGTTGCAGGCGAGGCCATATAGAGAACGAGTGCAGACGCAAAAGGAAATTATGCTTAGCTTGCGGATCCAGTCAGCATTTAATAAAGGAATGCCCCGAACATCGAGAAAGAGCGCTAATGTCACCAGCACCAAGGCCAGCCTCTCCAATATTGGAAGTACCGCAAACGAGAGTGGAAGGAGTCAGACCACCAGCCCCAGGAGGGAATCAGCCGAGGCCATCTTTGGCACCACAAATAACACTCTTCCAGCAGGCTCAACAGCAGCAGAGGAATCAACTGCAAGAACGGAAACAAGCTCCAGCGATGACTTTGGAAGACGCACAGACCCATGGAGTAGCTAATGTGCATAATTTTTCGTAGTTATCTGTTTATAGATTTGTTTTATCTCGTGCCTATTGGTTCGTGACCTCAGCCTTAACCTATGTAATTTTGAACTTGCTTATAACTGATAACCGTAGAGATTGTAGAGTCTTTTGTTAATTGCTTATTTTGTTTTGTCTTTGTGAACTTGAATTAATTTGTACCTCCTTCCATCATCATCTAGCGTACTTATATTTGTACTACCTTGACTTATGCTGCTGTTACAGCCTAGTTTTGCAAGCTCATTTTTTTACCAAGCTTGTTCATGACATATGTATTATTGGGTCGACACACTAATATAATTGTCCATTCAGAATCAGTGTACTACGGTCTGATCAACCTTAGTGCATTTTGGTTCGCTCTTCGCACGACTACTTCACGTGTATTGAGATATATAGTTGACTAGTATACTTGCCCTCTAGATATGTCTGTGCATATCGTATCAGTTACATAACTGTACTAATATGAGCATGCGAACAAAGGATTACCAGAATAGGATTTCAATCCATAATGGTCTTGACAAATCCTATTTGAATTCGTTAAATGCCTTGATCCTGATACTTCTATTCTATTACCTCACCCTTGAACTCTTTATTATTGATCTTCGTCTTCCCTTATTTCGGAAAGACGAAACCTCGTGCTTGGTATAAGTTTGATATATAGACAGTACTAGATATACTCCACATGTCGGTCGCATTGTTGATGACCCTTTATATGATTAAGGGAATATCATAGGTAATATATTTGGTGTTAAAGACTTAAGGATTCAATAACATGATTAAATAAGTTGGGGCATAGCTTTATTAGATATATAGCCTTGGATGATAGATGGGTAAATTATAAGTTGGGTAGAGACCGCAATGTCCACTTGAGAGAAATCCTTTAGACTATAATCAAGTAAGATTGGATAGAGAGAGCCATACCATATTTTAATTTCGAGGATGAAATTTTTATAAGTTGGGTAGATTGTAAGCCCCCTGATTTTCAGTAATTATTAATTTAGTTTTTCATAATTTTCCGTAATTTTCTGGGATTAAAACATAGGCTTTTGGTAATTAAATAATTTTTAGTTGCTGTTAATTAATATTAAAATATTATGGAAATAATATTTTATGGTGTGAAATGGAAAACCGGACATAGAATAATTTTTTGTGAATTTATTGGACCCCAAAATCATTTTTAATGCCCTGAAAACCGATGTAGAATTAAACCGAATTAAACCCGTGCCAAACGCCCAACATCCCCATGAGAGCCGAAGCCAAGCCCAAGGAGCGTTGACCCAGCCCAAATCCTAGGTCAAACCCTAGTCCAATTTCTGTATGTATAAATACATAATTTCCTAGTTTTTCTCCACAAACAAAAAGAAAAAGAATTTTTTTTTTAAAATTCCTAACCCCTAATCCCTAAACCTAACCCTAACCGAGCGCCGCCACCCTTTCCCTGACCCCCCCCCCCCCGGCGAGACTCCGGCGCCGCCCCTAGTCCAGCCGCCCGTCCTCAGCCGCCTACCTCCCTCCTCCTTCCACCGCCATCGTCCCCGAGCAGCACCTCCAGCATCTCCTCCTCCTGCTCTCCTCGCCACCTCGCCGTCTCACCACCACCCGACCCTCGTCGACCCCCTCAGCCCCGCGCCGCCTCCGTCGTCTTCTCCGGCACTCCCTCGACCCTGCCGTCCCTAACGAGACCGGTCTCCGCCCTCGGCCAGCCTCCCTCTCCTCCTTTCCTCCTCTCCTCCAGCTCCGTCCCCGCCGACCCCGAGCCCGCAGCTCCTCCGCCAAAGCCTCCGCCCCGCAGCCAGTCAGCAGCTCCTCGGACCCTCCTCCGCCTCGACGTCTCCTCGAGCCAGCGCCCCTCCTCAGCCCCGCCGACCTCGCCGGAGACCCGCAGCAGCAGCAGCAGCAGCCCCAGCCGAAGTCTCCCCGCCTTCGGCCGCCGCAGCCCCTGAACTGAAACCCTAGTTCAGACACAGGACACATTGTCTCGTGTCGACACGCGAGGACACGAGAAACCTAGTTTACGGAGCCCTGTTCAGGTATTCTTTTCTCTCTCCTCGTAGCTCTGTTTCTCGTTTCGTCAGTTGCGTAGCGTAGACCGCGTGACCCTCTCGATGCCCGTGCAACCCGTTCGGTGCATCGCGTCCTGTGGCGATCGCAAACCGCGATCCAAAAACAGAAAAACCCACGTCCTGTTTTACCCCGGAACTGAGTACGCCCCGCCAAACGGGACGACTTGGTCGCGCGCGGTCTTCACCGATACGTGCGCGCCGTCGATACGGACGTGCGAGATTTCGCAGAAGTTGATTTGGATGTGCGTGCACACCGGAATCAACGTGTATCCGCCGACAATGCCCCGTATTCGTCCATTCTAGAACACGATGTAACTTTGTGTACACACATCGGATCAAGACGAAACTTACGCCATCGGACTCGTAGCAATACGCTGGTCCTGTGACCCAAGTTTGGTTCGATTCTGAGAACGTTGACGAAATCGCGTATCGTGGGCCCCATAGGCTCCACTTGACGGGCGATTTTGTGATCGGCTCATCGAAATCTAATTCTGGAAGTTCTGTTGGGTCCGTATCATCGTTCCTGACTTGTTAACACTAAGTTTGACGAATTTGGAGACCTTTGACCCTGACACGGTTTTCGGTGCAAAGCGGCCCACATATGGACCCCGCTTTGGCCAGAAACTGTCATTTTTGCCCTTGTGTCCAAATTGGACTCAAGGACAGGCGTTTCTAGCTATTTGATATTTTCTGAATCTAATGGTGATGTTTATTTCAGCAACCAGAGTAGTACCTGCAGATCACACTGAGACCAGAGCTACAGTTGGAGCCAGAACCCGAGGCAAGTGTACCTTGCCAACCCTGCAGTTTTGCTACTTATTTCCTTGACTTAGTTATACATCAGTGGGCAAGTATACCTTGCCACCTTTGCAGTTCTTGTTGCATATTTCTTTGCTTTATTTATATTGCTGTGCATGCTTGACCTAGGACCGTGTGACTTACTTAGCGTCTGATTATTAGTCGGGTGCCAACACTGTATGCGGTGTTGTGTATTGTCATCTAGAGATGGACATTCGTGACCCTTTGCATTCTCGTACTTGTCTTATCAAGTACACTATAACCCAGGATACTTGACACTATTCATGGACAGGATATTCCTGAGATATTCATGGTGATTCTGTATAGGATACAGACTTTATGACATATACATTATATCCATAGACATTATATTACTTGTTGTATTAGATATGATTGTGTGTGACATAGACATGGTGCATCATGGACATGAGACGTGTGTACATTGGGTGGGGAGAGACACACAGGCTACAGGCTGATTATATATATAAACCCCATATTATTGTGAGACATAAGACTCTGAAGCCCGAGCTCGGCCCATTACCGGATATTACTGCTACCGGCTCCCCGATACAGAGCCTGTAGTGGCTCAGCCTGAGTACTCGTGATGCTCTCATCTTGTATTTTCATATAGATGGTTATATAGCTTACCCTATTTATTTCATTCTCTGATGCACTGTATTTATTTTGGCTTGTATTTTCTGTACCTTGCTATGTCCCCTGAGGACCTGGATCCGAATTATGTCCCCAGGATTAGCAGAGGAGATCCACCCAGAGTTATACAGTACAGGAGCATTAGCAGGAGCTGATACAGGAGCTGTACCGACACCCGAGGACGAGATTATACCAGAGGACTTCTCCTGAGTATTGGTTTGAGATACTCATTTATTTCTGTTTCTAGTTATTTTATTTTCCAGTCTATTGCATTGATGTATCAGACTTATTCTCGGATTGTTCTCCGAGACACTTTTATTGAGATATGTCAGTTTATTTTATTTACATTATTCTGGCATTTGATCTGTGATTATCTGTTGTGGATGAGATTAGTATAGACTGTGACTTGTATCATTGGACCTACTTATTGTTATATTACAGCTTAAGTATGCCCCGATGGATCCATTAAATTGGATTTGTCCATCGATGTATGCTGCTAGCCATTGCCACGCGTCCGGTCCCTCGGTATTTTAGGACTGGGGCGTGACAAACTCTTGTGATCTGTGAAGAACTTCACCCGATCACCATATAAGTAGTGTCTTCATAACTGCTAAATCCAAATCATGAGCTGGATAGTTCTTTTCATGATCTCTGAGCTGCCGAGAAGTATACACTATCACTCTCCCTTACTGCATCAAAACACATCCAAGCTCCTTGCTAGATGCATCACAATACACCGTGAATCCTCTGGAGCCTGCTGAAAGTTTAAGGATTGGTGCAGATATTAACTTCTTTTTCAATTCTTTGAAGGCTATTTGGCATTCCATTGACCACACAAATTTTACTTTCTTGTACGTCAACCGAGTCAAAGGTGTCGAGATCTTAGGAAATTCTGACATAAATCTTCTGTAGTATCCTGCAAGCCCAAAAAATAATGCACCTGTGCCACTGTCTTCTGAACTGGCAGTTCACTACTGCATCTACCATCTTGGGATCAACTGACACTCCTGCTCCAAAAATAATGTAACAAAGAAACGATATATGATCTAGTCAAAACTAATACTTACTAAGCTTTGTATATAACTAGTGCTCCCTCAAAGTTTGTAGTACTATCCTGAGATATTCTTTATACCCCCTCCTTATTACAAGAATACACAAGGTTGTCATCGATAAATACTACCACAAATTGGTCAAAGTATGGCATGAAGAAACGGTTCATCAAATCTATGAATATTATGGGAGTATTAGTCATTCCGAATGGCATAACTAAGAATTCGTAATGCCTATATCGTGACCTAAATGGTCTCTTCAGTATATCCTGCTCCCGAACTCGCACCTGATGATATCCTAATCGCAGATATATCTTAGAGAAGACTTTTACTCTGCTTAATTGGTCAAAAAATTATCAATCCTGGGTAATGGGTACTTGTTCTTCACCATCACCGCATTCAATCGCTAGTAATCTATGCACAACCACGTTGATTTATCTTTCTTCTTCAGCAATACCGTTGGCGCTCCCCAGGGTGATCCATGGTCCGAATGAACTTCTTTGCCTTCAGTTCTTCCATGTGTCAATATAACTGATCAAGCTCTGATGGTGACATATGATATACCTTCTGGGATACTAGTTCTTCTATTGGCAACAACTCTATACAAACTCTACTTCTCTAACTAGGGGTAATCCAAGAAGACGTCCATGATATTTTCGTGAGATATTTTTATGAATAGTGTTCGATACTTTTTATTATCCATTGGTTACTTTTTTTGTGTGGTCGATATTGATTTGATCTCGTGATTTGGATCGCTTATGTGGTGGATCAGACGGTCACGATTAAATCACCTCTTCTATATATATATATGAATTAATTTTCTCTATCCTCTCTCTTTTCTTTCTTTCTTTCTTCACTTCTTAATTTTCTCTCCTTTTTTTGTGAGAGTTAGGTTCTTGGTCTTGAGGCCTAAGAGTGTGGTTTCTGAACCCCTCTTGGTGTTAGAGTTGAAGGTTAAGGCTTGGAGCTTAACTAGAGGCAAGTACATCTTGCCAAAATCTTGAACGACTTTACTTTACTATTTTTTTTGATTTTTTGGTGGTTTATGCTTAGAATTACATGCCAGTTGTTTTGTTAAATATGTTCCTCTAGTGATTTTTCGTCATGGGATAGTTTCAAAAATTAGTTTTGAGCTTGTTTCGACCTTTTCAGTAGAAATCCTGATATTTACTGGTTAGGTAACTCGGTGTCGAAAATGATAAATGGAGTGATTGCCATGAGACTTAATATATATGTTAAATGAGACTTACCATTAGACTTGACATCTTGCTAGACCAGTTTCTGTTAAGTTTTGGAACGTGATTTCGGTTCCGAAATACCCATCATGATTTAACTTTCCCTAGAATTGCCTATGGAAACTGGCAAACTGACGGTATACTGGTGTATACTGATGATATACCGATTTGGTCCGACTTAAAATTGTTGAACCTTCTGTGACTTGGACCGGTATATCGACGGTATACTGTAGTATACCGACGGTATACTAATTTGTTGGAATCCAAAGCTTGCTGTATTTTTGCTATCTCGAGACCTGCATACAGACGGTATACTGGAGTATACCAATAGTATACCGATTGCCCTGACTCATTCTACCTATCTTCCTAGATTTTTCTTGGATGGCATACCGACGGTATACTATAGTATACCGACGGTATACCGGTCATGTACTCTTTTGCATGCTTTATATTTTTTATTGTATTTTTTACTATTTTTCGATTGGCACTTGTGCGCATATTGCATGTATATTTTTTTTTGTTTTTTTGGCTCCACTTGTCAATTGTGTTTATCCGACCAGTCCCGACTTCATGTATAGTTTGTGACACCTACCCATTATATCCAGTCCCGACATCATGTGTAGTTTGGGATACCTACCCATTATACACTTGTATTATACATTCTTGATAGTGACCCATCGTGGTGCACTCATGTGCATTCCTTGTACCAGTCTTGGCTTGACATTATGTATAGTTTTGGGGCCACTTACCTATAATACACCTATCGTGTATAGCTTTGGAAATACTTACCCATTATATATCTGTCTCGTACTAGTCCCGGTATAGTTTGGGCCCCCTACCCATTATACACCTGTCTTATATATTACTTGTTGTGGCTTGTTATAGTGCACGCTCGTCATGCTTAATAACCGTTTGGTTGTATTCCCGTATAGTCTTGTGCTTGTGCTTGCCAAAACATTATCTTGTCTAGTTCATTCCTGCAGGGAGCATCATGTCTAGGATGGATTCTGTAAAATATCATACTAGGAATCCTGAAATAAACTGCAAAGGTTAATAATTAGCTTAAATAATTACAGTATTGGGGGATGATCTCCTGGTTGCATATAGTCCAGTGTCCCGACAATATTTTATTAATAGATAGACTTGTAACATGCCGTCGAGTAGTGCACATTTCTAGCTCATTGTCGTTTGGGGCATAATGAACTGACTTACTCAGGTTCACCTTTGTGTGACTTGGATTTAGGGACACATCTCTCCTGGCGGTGGTGTATCCACTATTATTTACTTTATTATCGTCCGACATTTGGGTAGCTTGGACAGTCTGTAGGGCATGCGACCGTATGAAAATCCTAACTTGCATTTGATAGTAATTAGGAGTTGTGATAACCCTAGTTAGCTAACATAGCAAACTATACTTATTGCTTGGCCGTGATTGATGGATGGAGTTCATGTATTGTCTTGTCTTATAAGAATTTCTTATCTGATAGTGACCCATCGGGTGCACTCTGGTTTATTGTCTTGTATGCCCTTTTACTTTATATATGCATTGTTCCTAACATGTTTCCCTTGCCTTAATCCCAACACTGTACTAGCTATGTTCTCGTTACTTTTTTTGTCCAAATTACTGTATATGCTACATGTACCAGTTTACTTATATGTATATGTTCACCTTGCATAATCCTATATATTTTCACCTTGCATGATTTCGTATATATCACCCACCCAATCTTCTTTACATGTTTTCTATTTATTTTCTTATTTTCTGGTGTACTTTACATATTACCTGGTAGTTACATGTTGCTTAGGATATTGTAGCTCTTTGTTGTATTGCTGGTTTTAGTTTATTAGTTTGGCCTTCTTTGTTGTACTTTCTATTTGGGGTCTGACCCCACTTGTTTTTTTTGGTCAGACTGATAGCTGAGCCAGAGGGTCTTTCGTCCATTCCCGAGGATGGTGACCACATGGAGCACCAAACCGATTGAGTGGGTTTCAATCTTCTTCTCCCACTTATTGTACATATTTTTTTGAGACGTTTGGTCCCGAGCACCTGTTAGCTCATATTTTGAACTTGTTATATCACCTATTGGCATAACATGATTAGCATATTCTAGATTATAGCTAAAGCTGATTATGTATGACTTACACTCGTGCTAGTTCTTTATTTTGTATTACTAGCTTCATTATCAACTATGTATATATGGTTTGGGACGCTTTACTATTTTGCTTCTGATGATCATATTTCTTATACATTATGGATTTTTGCTTTTGATTGAGATACTAGGATTGCTTGACCTAGGTTGACTGATGGCTTGTAGTATTAACTCTCCATGTCTATTCATAGACGTGACCGTATTTTGGGGTACTGGAGTACTCTGGTATACGTAGCAGGCTTTACTGCCCTACTAGAGGAAGTATCCTCCAATTTGGCCTAAAATACCCTGTCCCCTCCAGTATCTCCTTTATCGATTGCTACTCACGTATGACCTGGATCTACATGATTAAGCAGAAATCTTAAGTATACAAATGTTTTCAAGACTTCTTGGCGTATATGAAGATCCAGTTTGGAGTACATGTGAAGATTTTTTTGAACAGATAATAGGACCGAATACCAACAAAGAGTTTGCTAATTTTATCTCTAGTCAGAGAATTCTTTATCAAACCACTTGCCCAAATACTTCTGCTCAAAATGGGGTGGTTGAATGCAAGAACAGGCATCTAGTAGAAGTGGCACGTTCTTTGATGCTGACAATGTATATGCCAAAGTTTTTGTAGAGTAAGGCTACTATGCCAGCAGCTTATCTAATCAACAGGACTCTGTCAAGAGTATCAGGGTTGAAGACACCATACGAGATACTTTTGGGTTCTAATATTTTTATTGTTCCACCCAGAGTGTTTGGATGCACATATTTTGTGCGAGATCACATAATGATGGTGAGCAAGCTGTATCCACAAGAAGTTAAATGTATCTTTGTGGGTTACTCATCAAGTCAGAAATGTCATGCCCCAGTCCCAAAAATTCGTAGGACTAGAAATGCGTAACATGCCAACTACTCATTCGACTAGACTTTGGTCAGACTCGAATATGTATAAGATAAATTAATCTAAATATTACTATGAAATAGAATTATATCTCAATCCAAAAAAACACAAAATATCAAGAATGAGCTACATGTGCTAAAGTAGGCCGCCCAGTAACACACAAGGTCGAATAGACACGAGAAAGAAATATGAGTCTATAAAAACTAGGCTATATCAACAATATGAATAAATAACATAAATCTGGTAGAAATGATATAAGTACCTGGCACCAATGCCGCATAAAAAAGGAATACACATCAGCAACTCTAGGCAGGCTCCATAACAGTCTATGCTACAAAACTGACAAGAGACCAGGTCCTCAAAGGGACGTAACAAGGTACAAGAAATAGCATACTAAAAGTTAAACAGTACAATGTCATATACTCAAGGATAAACTACTGTAACTATCTAAGTGCTACGCAAATAAGAGATTATGAGATCCGTCTCACTATTTTCGTACTTTTCATATTTATAGCTAGTGTTTGTGCGCTATTGCTATATAATTTCTTTCCGTATATTTTTTGGATTTTTTTAGCTGCTTTTGTGCAAATCCTAGATTTTTGAATAGTGTAGTCACCCTCACTATATATACCCCTCTCTTTCTCTTTCTTCCTATTTTCTTTCACTTTGTTCTCTTTTTCAATTCCTCTTCCCTCTCCTCTCCCTTGGCCGAGAGCTGCCCGACCCCGAGGTCGGCCTAGACTTTCCCCCTTGGGTTTAGCAGTGGTAGTAGCTTAGTAGTGGGTTTAGGCAGGTACACCTTTCCAATGAGAAAGAACTTGCTATATTACCTTTTATTTAGTTTCTTACATTATTATTGTTCTATGTTGTTCTCTATGAGTTCTTTTACATATTTACTTCTTTGTCATTTCAGTTTTGCTGCCTTGGTTGGAGTAGATCTAAGTCTCAAGTTTGGAGTTTCCATGAGTTTACTTGGTTTTGATCTCTTAAAACTTGATATTTTCAAAAACTAGAAGTTTAATGTTGAAAAGCACTCGAATTCATGCAGTTTTTAACTTTACTTCTCTAGATTTCGACTTGATATGAGAATTTCGTGGAGGAAACAAGTTTTTGAGAAAATATGGAAAAATCTATGGCAGAACTTGCTAATTTGGGACGATGAAGACCTTATGCTGCCAGGAGACTCTATGCGGCCAGCATCTTGTACGCGGCCTGCACTCTCCGCCTCATTCCTTTGCAGTATATGCCTATCTTGTTGGGCACGTGACTATTTTACACCGGAGTTTTGGAAACTAAGTGATTGAAAAAATATAAGTTACAGAACTTTTGTGCATGCGGTTGAAGTATTCATGCGGCCAAACCTAGCATGCGGCCTCCATGTATGTAGCTGGAGAAAAATATTCTCTTCTCCTAGGTTCATGGATCAGCACCGACCTTGCACGTCATTTCATGACTTTTGGCTATTCTCTCTGACACACTTTATAGCCTGTCACTTATTAGTCACTTCAGTCACTCTAGACACGACCCTGGCATGCATTCAATGACCCGTCACTCAGCTCTTTAACCGAGGAGTGGATTTTGTATTTATTATGCAGCCAGCTCCTTGCATGTAGCCAGCTCCTTGCATACGGCCAGACCCTAGTATACGGCCTGAGTATACATGTAGTCAGCTTCCTGCATGCGGTCGCTGTGTTGTATGTGGCTAGCTTATTACATGAGGCTAGTTTACCCCTTATGCCATTGACACTTGTAGTAATTTTGCTTCTCTGGATATTTTCTTATGATTAATACTTTCTTTGCTTAGCCTATTATGCTAAATTCACATGAATGCCAGTTTCTCTAAATGCTTATATAACCTGATTGTGACAACTTGCCAGAACATGGAGCTCCCTGAACATGAACTGTATTGACACTGATAATCTTAAACTCCAGGCTTGTACTAATATTCCTGATAATAGCTCATCGTATCAAGATAACCTGACATGTACCGATGTTCCAAATAGAGGCTCGACGGAGCACACTACTAACATGATAGAATATCCTGAACTGAAATGCCTGAATTGATAAGATAAATTCTCGTGGCCGATTTGCTTGCTCTTGTCCTGAATGTACTTGTCAAGCAACTGTCATGTTCTATCCTGCATCATGTCTAAGGTAAATTTTTGAGCACCATGGTCAAAAATTCTTGATAACTTATCCAGGATAACAACTAGAATAATATATTAGAAGCATCTTGAGAGATTTTTGCCTACATACAATCCTGGTATCCCAGCGACACCGGATGAATTTGAGCTCTTCGTCGAGAGGGGCACACTTCCAGTACGCCTGGATAACCTAGATAGTTTGCAGGACATGTGGTTGTATGGAATCTCAAACTGCATGTGTTAGTAATTAGGACTGTGATAACCCTACTTAGTTAATGATAGCAAGCCGTAGGGCATAATTGGCCGTGATTGCTTGATTTTTAGTCTAGTTTAGTATTTTCTTGGGTTTTTTAACTGATCTAGAACTGTAATTAAAGCCTGACTCTAGATATTCTTGTATACTCTAGAGCATGTTTAATTATTACTTTACCTAATGCACTTATTTAACTGTTTCTTGTGCTATTTTTTACTGATTTGTCTGCATGATGGCTTTAGTTCCTAAGTTGGCTCCCTTGTGATACTTGCGATTTTAGGGGGTATGACCCCACTGGCTTTGTATTATTACGACCCGATCTCGTAAAATTGATAGTCGTTCCTCGGGCGTGACATCGTGCGTGTCTAGGTTACGCAACGCACAAGGCCAATATATTTTTATATAAAGCGCACATATTCAGATTACGTAGATAATTGAACACAATATAGGAAAAAGAAAATGTTCACTTTATTGATAATGAACATCTTTTATAAACTCTTGAATAAGTAAAAAAGGGTGCCTTGAAGGATTACAAAAGAAGACGCAAAATGAGATAGTCGTCCGATACATTACATCATTTTACTAAAACTTCAAAATCTATAGACCCCTTCGGACGAAGCTTTCGCCTTGCCACGGAGCTGCAAAGGATATGTGCACGAGCTCCTGGAACTTCAAGCACGCTTCAAAAGCATGATCAGGACGTGCCAGTAGGTGGATTGGATTGCAAAGTCGTTTTGGCACGGGGAACCTGTTGCAATACGGGTCAGTACATCGAAATGCACTACTGAAAGCGATCCAACCCAACTATACCAATTAACATATTATTTATGTGAAGCATGCAAGTTATTATGTGGTTTTTCTATCTTGCCTTAGTTCAAGTTACAAGTAAGTAATAGATATAGAAAATTTACTTAAATAAATATGCCACCGCTCAGTGACTGTTACCTGCCCATCTGAACCACCCGCACAATACTTACCATGATCTTTCCTGCCACGAAGACATAGTTAGCTTGCGCAGTTTAAATATATGTGGGGGTCACTGGTATGATGCCATAATTGACGAGTTATAGTCAGAGGCGAGGATGGTATGCAATATGAGGAACAAGAAGCGCTATATGCCATCCCGTGTTGTACATAAGACTTATCGTAAAGTTTCGTCTGGATCAGATCGGTACTAGTGCCCCCGCGACCGTCTACAGGAACCATAAAATCTTGTACCTAAGTTGTCCATGACCAAGCGACATCTAATACTAAATTATCAAATGATGCATTTCAAGGCAACGCAAGTACGAGACAAATAGCATGGCATGATATGTTTTGCATAGTCTCCCTGATCATTTATTCCATAGTCAAGTGTATTATATATATAGCACAATAATAGAAGAATATATTCTAACTAGAATTAAAATGCGATGAAAGAATATTCTATGCGAACTAGCATGCAACAAGGTAACCGTTCACAAGTCGATTAACAAGCATAAGTAATCCAAGTCTATTCCATTTTATCATGAGATCTTTTAGTTATTATGATATTGTCTGATCGGAACAATCAAGAGGGAAAGATTTTAGGTGTGAAGACTTGGAAAAAGGATAAACTAATCGAAGTATAGCCACTTACAAGTTGGTGGAGAGAGAAAAGAAAATAGGTACTTTAAAACTCCGCTCGTGCGACGCCTACTGCACGATCACCTACATTGCAACAACAGACGATCAATACTTCTTCTCCTCTTTCCAAGCTCGAAATAAAAGTGCAGTTCAACGAACAAAAGTAATAAAATCCATCAAAACCATTCAAGAAACCGTAAATTCAAAAACCAACTCGAAAGCACGAACGCAACCATATATATATATATATATATATATATATATATAATATACATGTAAAAACTAGGCAAGAAAACTAACTAGGCAAGAAAACTTGCAGCAGGAGAGGTCCCTCTTGACTCTGTCGCTTAGTCAGTCCTTGGGACACGGTCCACTGAATATGGAAATCGATTTCGAAAAAGCCAATCCATAAAGTGGAAAAGATCTTGTTTTAATATATCCCGATCAAATGATACCGAAAGTAATTTTTAGCCGCGCTCCCTGAATAGGGGGAACGGGGCACCATATCCTAATAAACTAATACGAAGTTTCTTCCTCGAAACTTAGGAATAGAATCTACCACTATGAAACAATAAAGAAAACTTATTCTTCATCTCAGACTCAAGCTCCTAAGTTGACCCTTCGACCGAATGATTTCTTTAAAGCACGAAAACAAGGGGAACCGAACGACTTCGAAGCAGCTTCTCCTTACGATCCAAGATCTCTACAACTTGCTCGACTTATGTCAAGTACGCCTTCAAGTCTAGTTGATCAAGATCCACCACATGACTCGGATCATACACATACTTTCTAAGTTATAAAACATGGAAGATATCATGCACCTCTGATAATGACGGTGGCAGAAAAATCGGATATGCGACTGGGGTGACTCGCTTGAGTATTTTGAACGGACCAACAAAACTTGGACTTTGCTTCCCTTTTGCTCCAAATCTGGTAACTCCTCGCATGAGTGAGACTTTAAAAAATACATGATCACCTTCTAAGAACTCAAGAGGTCGACGGTACCCATCTGAGTTACTCTTCTGGCGACTTTGTGCTACCTTCAGCCGCTCGCGAATCAAAAGGATCTTTTGGACGGTTTGCTACGAGTTTCGGGCCAAGAATTTATCATTCACCAACTTTATCCCAACAGATAGGGGTTCTACACTTTCGCCAATACAATGCCTCATACGATGCCATTTGAATGCTAGATTGATAGCTATTATTGTATGCAAATTCGGCTAATAGTAGATACATGTCCCAACTTGACTTCAAGTCCAAGGCGCAGAGCCATAGCATATCTTCGAGCATTTGGTTTAGCCGCTCTGTTTGGACGTTGGTCTGAGGATGGTAGGCGGAGCTAAACTTTAACTTTGTCCCAATTGCTGACTGAAGACTTTCCCAAAAGCATGATAAGAATCATCCATCTCGGTCGAAGATAATGGATATGGACACACCGTGGAACAATTCAGGTTTTTTTTTATTTTTTTGTAAATTTAGCGACGTATTTAGCGACGTTTAGCGACATCTAGCGACGTTTTTATAAGTCGCTAAACAAGTCGCTAATTAGCGACGTGTCAGTAGCCGTCGCTAACGATGTCGCTAAACGTCGCTAAATATGTCGCTGTACGTCGCAAATTGCTGACATGACAGTACTACCAGGTCATTAAAGATGTCGCTGTTACGTCGCTATATAAGTCGCTAATGAGCGACGTTTAGCGACTTTAATAAACGTCGCTATTTCGTGACGCCGCGTCGCTAAACGTCGCTATATTTAGCGACTCAATAAAGTCGCTAAAAAACGTCGGCATAGCGACGTTTAGCGACGTTTTTCCGTTCAGCGACTTGGTTTCTTCCGACTGCGTTAAAACGTCGCTAATTACGTCGCTAAACGTGTTTAGCGACGTTTTTTTGTCATTTGGCGACGATTTTGGGCGTCGCTAATTTGACTTTTTTGGTAGTGAACGATCTCAACAAGGTACATCTGCGCGAGACGGTCGGTACCCCAAGCAACTTTGATTGAAAGAAAGTGAACTAACTTGATGAGTCGATCGACGATAACCCAGACGATATCATTTCTCCCTTGCGTCTTTGGAAAACCAACAATAAAATCCATGGTTATGTATTCCTATTTCCACTCCGGTATAGCAAGGTTCTGTATCTCCCCGCCCGGCTTTTTTTGCTCGGTCTTTACTCACTCATAGGCCATGCATTGCGACACAAATAGTGCCATATCCCTCTTCATGTCGTGCTACCAAAATATCGTACGAAGGTCTCGATACATCTTCGTGCTTCTTGGGTGTGACGTGTAATTCGTATAGTGGGATTTAGTGAGTATCTCCTTTCTGAGGTTTGTATTATTAGGAACACATAATCTTTCCTTCCCCCATATCATTCCATTCTCGCTCACCATAATTCGGTTGTCTTTCCTGTTGAGATAAGCTCGCGTATCTTCTCTAGGAATAGGTCATACTTCTGAACAGACTTGACTTTCTCTAATAGGTCTGGTTCGAGGCGCAATTGAGCCGATTGTGCCCCTTTGTATCTGATTCGAAGTATAATGACCAAACTTTTGAGATACCTTCGCAGCCTGTTGTCGATAGCTAAGCTCCCTACAAACACTCGACTCAGTATATCAGCTACAATGATACCCTTTCTCGGTATATATCTTATCATCAAGTCAAAGTCGCTAAGGAGTTCGAGCCAACACCGTTGCCGTAAATTCAGATCCTTTTGAGTATAGAGGTACTTGAGGCTTTTGTGATCCATAAATTTTTTACATGATACGCCATACAGGTAATTCCGCCATAACTTCAACGTGAACACTACCACTGCCAGTTCCAGATCGTGTGTCAGATAGTTCTTTTCGTGAGGATTTAATTACCTCAACGCAAAGTCTATCACCTTGTCCCTCTGCATAAGGACACATCCTAAACCCTTGTCTGAAGCATCGTTATAAATCTTGAAATCATCTGGCCCGCCTGGGAGGGTAAGAATTGGTGCTGAGATATGTTGTCGCTTAAATTATACAAATAAAGTTTCACAGTCGTCTGACCACGCGAACGTTACTCCCTTTTGAGTGAGATGAGTCAGAGGTGAAGCGATCCTTGAAAAATCCTTGATGAATCTTCTGTAGTAGCCTGCTATACCAAGAAAGCTCCGAATGTCGTTGGTCGACACAGGTCTCTTCCACTCCATGATGGCTTCAACTTTCTTTGGGTCGACTGAGATACCCTTCGCAAAAATGATGTGCCTAAGGAAATATATGTTGTCCAACCAGAATTCGTACTTACTCAGCTTCACGAACAACTTATTGTCTCGAAGAGTTTGAAGCACCATCCGCAGGTGTTGTCACGCCCCAGTCCTAAAATACGTAGGACTAGGACACGTAAGCATGCCAGCCGCATGTATATGGAGACTCCAATATATGGAAACTATAACAAACGTACGCTGTAATATAAATGATAATTCACAAGTGGTATAAATATATGTCACAAGTCACAGGGCATAATCTAAATCTCATCCACAGAAATCAATATAGATAGATAAATAACCAATAACCAAGTAACTAGATCTCAATATAAAGTATCTAAGGATGACAGTCGGATGAAAATAAATCCACTGCCAAACTAGAATATAAAAGCAAACACAATATAAGTACAACAACTAACAATCACTAAGACTCGAAGAGAAGACCTCCTCGAAACATAAGTAACCAGTCCGGATCTGCGCTCCTGCGAATACTCATGAAGATCTACACCTGAAAAGGGACCAGGTCCTCAGAGGGACGTAACAAGATACATAGAAGTATGCCAATAAAGTACTGAAATAAATATCCAATGTGGTTGCCTAACCGTCTAAGTGAATGCAGTTTAAGAACAACTTTTCCAACGCGTGGGCTATCTGACTAAAATGGGATTGGCATGGTTCTCTTGGAGATCCAGGGGCCTACAAAGCATGTCATCTTTTAAACGGCAGAGGCCGCCTGATAATATATAATATATAGTGGTCATCATGACCGCTCATCTCCGACGGAGCGTACGGGTTACACAAGGAAAGTGCAACGGAGCCCACACGCCTTACTTGTTATTCTCCCCACCCCATGCTCTAAGTATGTCACATCTATGACACGATAATACCTCTAATAACTGCCAAGTCTACTAGCATGCAAAGTTTCTAACAACAGTTATCCCTAACGCACGACCTATACGTACATGAGACCAAATCCTGCACGCAATTCCATGATCTATATGAGACTCACACTCGTGTAAGAAATGTGTTACGGCCAATGAAACCTAATGATGCTTCATGATAATGGGGGGGTCTCATAAACAAGGTCAATGCATATACATAATAAAAACAACAGATCACGAGACACCATCGTTTGCACCCAAGTTTCCTTGGACGCGCAGTTTATATATATCAATTAAAATACATAAACAAAATGACAGAAATAAAGATGCATGCAACATATGGAATATAAATAACAGTACAATGGCAAGGTTTACTTGCCTGGCAAGAAAGCTGTGTAGTACCAATAACCTGCTCCAGAAATCGCGCAGATCAATCCAATAGTCCTATATAAATATAATATAACACAATACACATCAGCCATTACACTAGCATACACACAACCTTAATTATACTGGAATCAGAGGGTACACTAGGGGTGACATTGGTCAATTAACAAGATAAATTATGCGTTTAATTAAACGGATGTCCTATATTAAATGCTATATCAAAATCAGACAGTCAACTAGCATGTGTCTAAGCCAGTACGTTAATGTACACAAGGCGGTCAACTTGCAAGTTCTTAGGGTCCACATGGTCAAGGTAAATACAGGATAGTCCACAGTGTCCTAGGGTCCTACAATATAAATACATATATAGTCATAACTATTACTAGCATAGTATTTAATTACTTACAATATATGTACATACCATATATTTATATATGTATATATATAACAACCAATAATTATATCCATACCAATTGAATACATATACTAATTATATATATATATATGTATATATATATATATATATATATATATATATATATATATATATATATATATATATACACCAATGAATAACGTACATATACTAAATATATACTAAACATATATATACATACAATATATATATATACCAAATTGATAATTATATTCACACGCGTACGTATACAAATGCGAGTTGGGTTTACCGACACGGGGTCTGAAGTCATCTAATAAAACCTGTCATAATACTCGTGTCCTAATAGCATATGCACAAGCACACATAAAAATGAGAATAGAGACAGGTTCGAACCTCGGGGTGCGCACACGGGGACGATGATGACGACGATGACGACGAGGGTGATAATGTTGATTAAGGTGATGATGAATAGGAAATAATGATGAGGGGAATTGTGATGATGATTATGGGATGATGGTGATGATATAGATGGTGACTGGGATGATGGTGATGATGTGGATGGTGACTGGGATGATGGTGATGACGTAATGGTGACTGGGATGATGGTGATGATGTGGATGATGACTGGGATGATGGTGATGATGTGGATGGTGACTGGGATGATAGTGATGATATGGATGGTGACTGGGATGATGGTGATGATGTGGATGGTGATGATGTGGATGGTGATGATGTGGATGGTGATGATGGGGTGATGATGAGAATAAGATGATGATGATGATGATGATGATGATGGTGATGATGAAGTGATGATTAATGGTGAAGATGATAGGGATGATGGTGCTCCGGCCAGGGGGAGGTCCGACCAAGGAGGAGGCGGCTGTGGTCGAGGAGGAGGAGCTTAGGAGGAAAGAGGACAGGGAGCAGGGAGAAGGTGGTGGTCGTGCTGGTGGTGATGGTGGTGTTGATGGCAGTGGTCCAGCCAAGGAGAGATGATGGCAGCAGGAGGAAGGTGGACGAAGTCGGTCGTGGTGGTGCTCAGGCGGCGGAGAATGCCGGGGGTCGATCGGGGGAGGTGTTCAGTCAGTCGGGGAAGGCTCAGGTACAGTCGGCCAGAGGAGGGAAGGCTGTGTCAAAGCAGTCGGGTCTCCGGCGTCAATGGCAGCGGGGGGATGAGGAGAGGACTGCGGCGGTCAGTTCAGCCGACTTCGACAGAGGCTGAGGTCGGGAAGAGGAGGAGGAGTTGGAGAAGATGATGAAGTGGAGGTCGAGGACGATGACCGGAGTCTGGGTCGTCGAGGGAGGAAGTCGGCAGCGGCTCGGCGGAGGGGCTGCTCAACGCTCAGGGAAGACTCGGCCGCGGCTGCTGGTTTAGCTGTGGATGGCCGGAGGAAGGAGAGAAGAGAAGGTTGAAGATGAAGGAGGTCTCGAGCAGGAAGGAGTGGGCTCCGATCGGTGGTTGGGGGCTGCTCCGGCCGGCGGTTGGCAGAGAAAAAGAGGAGATGAACAGGAAGGGAGGAAAGGGCCGGCTAGGGTTAGGGTTTGTTTTAGAAAAATAAAGAAAAAGGGAGGAAAAGTTGTTTATATACATGTGGACTTTGGGTTTGGGTTTGACCTAGGTAGGTGGGCTTGGTCAACATCTTCTCGGGATGGGCTTGACCTTACATGGAGATTTTTGGAGGGCTATAAATTATATTGTTTAATATGCAAGGATAGGGTTAAATGAGGGGGGCGATGTTGCGCGTTGCACATTCCGAAATTCATGGAAAAAAATTATGTGAACAAAAAATAGGTTTCTTCATGTGTCATGTCCAATGGTGTGGACACTTTATTGCATTTTTGCATAAAAGCGCCCAATAATTGGAAAATTGCACAAAGATAAAAATTAGATTAGATTAATTTAAATTAATGCGTATGGTATTCTGAGATTAATTAGACGCACATGGGGATAAAATTAGGTGGGACATAAGTGTCATGGACATAGGGGACTCAGAATAGAATATTATCATAAATTGGGTTATACGAAACGGGTCAAGATTGTGTCCCAATTTTGATTGGAACGCACAAGGATACAAAGTCATATTTATATAGAATTAAATAATAACGTCTGCGACAAATATTGTGCGACTAAAATATAGCACAAGAGAGCATAATTATAAGTTACACAAAGATCAGAATAGATGACTGGCATGTCTAGGACAAGAATATGGAATTTGTAGGAAGTCAATGGCTAGTGTAGTGCTCCAATTTATCGAAACAACGGTAAGGTACGCTAAGTGATATAAATATTGCAAATTTAAATAAAATACTAGGGTTAGAGAAGGTTGTAAACACCCTCACTCAAGCACGGTAAGGCCTACTTGGCATAATTGAAGATGAAGGAGGTCTCCGTGGTCTAACCCTAGTCTCACTAGCTAAGCCAAGTAGGCCTAATTTTGAGTGAGGGTGTTTACAAGTGTCCTATTGTTCTTCCTCATTCTTCGACTACACTAAGATATCGTCTACAAATACTACCACAAACTTGTCAAGGAATGGTCGGAACACACGGTTCATCAAATCCATTAATACGGAAGGAGCATTCATCAGTTTGAACGACATTACAGAAAACTCATAGTGGCCATAACGGGTGCAAAATACTGACTTCGGTATGTCCTCTGGCTTGATATTCAATTAGTGGTAGCCAGAGCGAAGGTCTAGCTTTGAAAATAATGAGGCCCTTTGCATCTGAACAAAGAGATCGTCGATCTTGGGCAGGGGATACTTGTTTCGGATGGTGACCTTATTTAGTTCCTAATACTCTATGTACAGCCACAACGTCCCATCTTTTTTCTCCACAAACAGCATAGGCGTACCCCAAGGAAACACGCTCGGACGGATGTACCCACGGTCAAGCATTTATTATAGTTGGCACTTAAACTACTTTAGTTCTGCAGGGGCCATTCGGTATGGGAATTTCAAATTCGGTCGGGTATTTGAGAAGGTATCAATAGTGAACTCAATTTCTCGGTCGGGTGGCATGCCAGGTAGTTCATCGGGAAACACATCTGGGAATTCTACCACAACGAAAGAAGACTCGATGTCTGCAAAATCCTGTCGAGTGTCCCTGTAAACCTCCTCAGTAAAATTTTAGGTAACTTGGTATGCAGAGAAATTTGGTTTAATTTTGAATTAATTAGGATTGGAAATTAGGGTTTATATAGACATGTTCATCAATTAAAACTCTTAGGGACCCAAATGCAAAAGTAATGCAAGGTGTCAACCTCCTATTAGTGCAAATCAAATAGAAAAACCCTATTTTGTCATGTTTGGTCGGTCATATCACTCACCCTCTCTCCATTGCATGGTGTTATTTACCCTACATCTAATCCTAGCCCTTCATTCAAACTTCCCAAATCATAACCCCTTATTTCCTTTACTTAAGGACACATACTCATCCCTAGGTAACCGGCCCTAACCCCAAGGAGAGCTCTCATCATCACTCTCTCTCTCCTCACTCCCCTCCCTCTCTTCTCCACCAGACCGAAACCCTCTTTTCCATCTTTTTCTTCCTCCTTCTCTCCTCCTCTTTCACTTAGAAATCCTAAAACTACACACCACCGCCACTACCATCACCATTCCCCCACAGTCACCACTGTCACCACTTTGACACCAACACCACTCCACACCACTGTCACCTCGACTACTCCCTCCATCACCATGACCTCTACCTCCCACTGCAACAACAACAGCTTCCTTCCCTTTCCGACTTTACCCCAACACCACTAGCACACCTTCAACACTACCGCACCACCACCGTCGATGCCGGACCACCGTCATCCAGACACATCAGCCATGACACCAATGTACTGCCACCACCAGCATCAACACCACCACTTTGGTAACTCTCCTCTCCTCACTCATTCTTTTTTATCTTTTGTTTAACTCGTGGTTAGGTCTATGTGTGCATAATGTAGTAACTATGAAATAATGTGAGGAATATAGATATTTTCTTACTGTCAGTAGGTGATTGAAGGTTTTAGGAAACAATGGTGTGTGTTTCTTTTTCCATGCTAACAGGAACATCATCGTGTTGTGAGCTAGTTGTGTTGTTGTGTGCACATATATGGGAAAGGTCTAGTGAGAAGAGATGTACGTGTGTGCTTAGCTAGATATTGTATGCTCATAAAAAATAGAAGTATAGGTATACTAGAGAAATAAAGTGGTGAGGAATTGGTTAAGTACATATTTCTTATAGGAGTAGTTGAGGGTATGATGTGGAATCTTGCCAATGCCAGCATGGGCATTATAAGTGGTTTGTTCATGGAGTATAGGATAGGGGTGTATTGACTAAACTGGGTGAAGTGAATTATTCATGAAAGGTTATGTGCTTGGTTGTGAATAAGGGATTGGGTTTGATGTCTGTAGGATAATAAAAATATGAGAATCGTTATAATAAGGGATGTTGGCATTTGATTTTTATTTTATTTTATTGAATGATACATGGGGAAAAAATTATGAAGTATTGGTGATGTCCTTGTGGATAATGCTTGTGAGGGTTAGTGGAACTAGTATGACAGCACATATATGAAGTGGTATTTACATGAGCACATGAAAGATGTTGCCATATAGGGTCAATTAATAAGAGAATTGTTATAATGTGTATGTAGCTTGAGAAGAAATGCTCACGGGCATTTTTTTTATCAGAATACAAATATATGCACTATTTATGAATTCCTTAAACCTCTGTTAGATTATTAGGCTGTATATAGACCAGTAATACATTTATCAAGGATATATTTATAATAATAATCTACAATAAGTTAAATGTATAGCTAAATTAATTAATTCCTAAATTATTCCTTAGGTTCTTTGGACTTGGACTTGGACCGGAGCCTCATCTTCAGCATCCGGACTCGGGCAAGTATACCTTGCCATTTTATAATCAGTTCCAGTTACATTCACTATTATTTATCTTGTACATGTACGATGCCCTTGGACCGTATTCGATACTTGGCATCCGTGTCATATCTGGGTGCAGACGTAAGTCAGTGTCATCTAGTATTGATTTTAAAGATTAGCCTCGATACCCGGTTGTACGTTTCAGTATATCAGTACCATAGGACACATGTCACACATCTCCATCTAGGCAGACTTACGTATGTAAGGTTGTTAGTGAGATTGGACCCTGGGTGGTTCTAGAGCTTGGTTGTACATTTTTATGATTTTCATGACTCGACTGTCTTAGTTAGAGGATCTGGCTGAGCATATTGTGGATATGATTTGCGAGGTCGAGTGGGAGGGGAAGAAAGTTTTGGGACTTTGCGCACGCTGCATTTTATGCCATTTGGTCCCACTGCCCCTACCTCCCTCGCGGTTTGATCCCGAGACAGTCCGCCTAGCCAAGGAGGTTATACCTCTTCTCACTAACCACAAGAGCCAGTTAAGTTAGGTATCAAAGGATACAAAATTAAAAAGGTAATTTAATCCATTTAAAATTGGCTAAAATAAATTCAAAATTATCCTGAAATTCTAAAATAATCCTACATTAAAACCAGGGACTTATGATTGTAAAACAAGATAAGAATTGTTGATAGGGAAGATAGGAATACAGTTGATGAAGTAATATAACTAATTCTTAAACTCAATACTATATTCTTATAAGTTTTATTATATATAACCTCCCTCATATTATTAGCAAACTACTTCTAGCTATAGGTAAGCACTATACCATCCTTACAACTTCGTCTAACTCCCATATTTCTACTTAATAGGTAAGAGTCAAGGCTACACCAAGCAGGTACTCAAGTCTATCACTCATGGTATACTAATTACTACGGACACTCTCTAAATTAGGATTGGATTGGTTATTTTAATACTATTCTAACCTTTACTTGAATTTTCTATCTATTCACATATACCTATCCCACTGTATTATTGTTCATCAAGTCTCTGCTATCTAATACATATCTTTCTCATGTAAGTCATCTTGGCTAGGTTACTACCCTATAACACAAGCATGAAGTCATGATCAGCTCCTCTAAGTGATAATTTTATCGAACATAACGAGATGGTAAGATTCTATACAGCCTTAGGTCTAATTTAATATAAAGATTATCGAATGATTCTATTCATGACGAGAATCTCAAATTATCTATTCTAAAGTCTTCATTAAGGTTGGTCTTATTGGTTTATGGAGCTACAACTACTCTATATCTATCCTGGGTATTCTCTAAAATAATAATCATTTCAGTCATTACGAAAATTCTATATCTATCCTGACAAAATTTGCGAATGATAACGCTTCTTGTCCAACATTAACTGCTGGTGTGAGTTCTAATATCTGTTGATATGGAAAAGTTCTATGCTAAGGCTATTACATATATATAACTCCAAATTATTCTCTCGTTCTAGTAGTCTACCTAGTACATGCATCTATCTTACCCATTTCTAACAGATAACCCTTCCTATGCATTATTCTACCAACCCAACTTATATCCTATAATAATCATATATCTAAACGTCAAGCATGAGTGTTCATTCTTTAGAAATAGGAAAGAACGAGAATCAAGGATAGGGAGTTCAAGAAGGGTATTATCGGATACGATTTTTGAGGTTCAAATACGATAGTAAAAATCAAAAGAAGGTTTAAGGCAATTATGGATTGAGATCCTAACAAACATATCCTAGTTGCAGGCTCGTTCGGCACAATATCGCAACTGAAACGATTTAATCAGGACCTACATGGGCCACCACAAAAATATGTCATATCCAGTCCAAAAATACGTAGGACTAGGAATATGTAACATGCCAGTTACACATTCGATCAGACTCTGGTCTGACTCGAATACTTATAAGCTGTATTATTCTAAATATCACTATGAAATAGAACTATATCTCAATCCACAAGAACACAAAATATCAAGAATGAGCTACATGTGCTAAAGTCGTCCATCCAGTAACACACAAGCTCGAATAGACTTGAGAAAGAAATATGAGTCTTTAAAAACTAGGCTATATCAACAGATGAATCAACAATATGAATAAATAAACAAATAAACATAACTCTGGTAGAAATGATATAAGTACCTGGCACCAATGCTGCATAACAAAGCAACACAGATCAGCAACTCCAGGTAGGCTCCACAATGGTCTATGCGGCAAAACTGGCAAGGGACCAGGTCCTCAGAGGGACATAACATGGTAAAAGAAATAGCGTACCAAAAGTAAAACTGTATAATGCCACATACTCAAGGGTAAACTACTGTAACCATCTAAGTTTAAGGTAAATGAGAGATCACTCATACTCAAACAGGAGACTCTCAAGATTCGATGTGTGGGAACCCCGAGCAGTCTAATAATAATAATATCACTAAGGGCTCTGTAACGGGAACCCAAAGCAGACAAGTGCAAGTATATCACTAAAGGCTCCTGATTAGGGAACCTAAAGCAGTCACGTAAATACCACTAAAGCTCTACTACAGAGACTAAGGCAGGCACGTACATATAGATATCTACCCAAAGTACAGTGTAAACTCTTCCTTTCCATGTAATCTCACGTATCATATCATAAGCTGGTGAGATCAAGACCTCTAACTATCACAACGAGTCATACAATATATATATATATATATATATAATTGTCTCATATTACGAGTCCTATGAACCTATACAGAATTATCATGAATACATCAAGAAGGATTATGTCACATAAAGTAGTGTCAAGTGTCCTACGGTCTGTCATGCTAAGAATACAAGCACGTATCATGGGTTCGCGATGTTAACTCTCTAACTGGCGATACACAACTCCACTGCCGGATGTGGGTACCCGAATCTGCTTCGGACACTAGGTATCGTATAACGGTCCTAGAGTGAACAGATACACCAACAATATCAAGTCATAGTAATAACTATATAAAATAAATAAGACAAAAACTATGATACAATATGGCAAGGTACGCTTGCCTGGATCCCGAATGATGGTATGACGAAGTCTAGATTGCGAGCTCGATACGTCAACTACTCCTAAAAAGATAGAATCCACACGAATGTCTCTGGATGCTACAACAGAAATCACCAATATTTTTAAAATATAAGAAATAGCTAGGATTGCTATCCATAAGTTCGATTTCAACATAGAGACTAAAATGACAGTTTTGGGTCAAAACGGGATCCACATATGGCCTACTTAGCACCGAAAAATGTGTCAAAGACAAAGTTCTCTAAATCTGGTAAACTTAGTGTCTACGAGTTCAGAACAATAATACGAATCCAACAGAATATCCAAATTAGATTCTGGTGAGCCAATCACGAAATTGCCCTTCTAGCTGGACTGTGGGGCCCGCTAAATGGCGTTCCTGTCAACGTTCTCAGATCGAACCAAAATTGGGTCACAAGACCACCGTAATGCTACGAATTCAATGTCACAAATTGCGTTCCGAACCGACATGCACACACAAAGTAATGGCATAAATTTTAAAAATTTCCTAACACTTTATTTAGTATGTTTTACTCGATATATATTTTTGGCAAATATTAATAAATATAAATAATTGTATACAAGTTAATAAATCCCCGAATCATATTATTAATTAGCTAAAAAACCAAAATTTATTTATAACTAAAATAAAATAATAGATTTAAAAATTTAAAAATTTAGGGTGCTCACAAGAAAGGATACAAGTGTTGGTGTCCCACTGAAAGAATATTGTTTGTCAGTATGGACATGACCTTCCAAGAGTTTGATCTATTTTATGGGGAGAAAACGGAGTTAAGTTTCGTGTACGAGGATGGTTGTACTTATGCTATTAGAGAGGGGGAGAATGTGAGTGACATCTTGGTTGGTATGATTCCATGTCCTTTTGAGTCACCGAGTAGTGATAATGTCTCAGGGGGAGTCAAAAGTCAAGGGGAGCTGAGAGTATATAGGAAGCGTGAGCAACAGCAACATGAACAACAGGAGCTTCCTTCTTCTGTGCCTATGTGAGTGTAGAAGCATGAAATTCTAAAACTATGTGCTCAAAAAAATATGTGCCCCAAAGTCGACTCAGAAGAAATCAGGCCGCAGGATGACCATGCGGCCAAGAAAAAATAGCATCTATGTGCCTCCAAATATTTGCCTCCTAAAGGCCTAACACCAAGATTATGTTTGACAAAGAATCCTGACAAAAAAATTTTTTTTGAACGCCTCAAAAGATATGAGCTCACTAAGCAACAAGAAGCTCTCGTCAGACTAATAATGACTTCTAACAAGCGTGCAATGCCACGTGTATGGGGCCTCATGCATCCCAGAGTCCATGTGTTCCATGCAACTCTGGCCCCATGTGTCCCAAATTCCATGCGCTCCATGCGACTATGGCCCTATGCATTCCAGACTCCAAGTATTTTATACATCTCTGGTCCCATACGTTCCAGATTCCATGCGTCCCATGTGCCTCTGACCCCAAGCATTCCAGACGCCATGCATCCCATGCGTCTCGGACTCCAAACATCCAACCTGACAAGGCACATTGAGACAAAATCTTTTCGTTGTGTTTCTCTCCAACTAAATGCGGGCCATGTGTCAAGCTGACCATGTCACGCAAAAGGAAGACGAGAACTGCCAGAATCTCCAGCAAACAGCAAATTCCCACAAAATATTCGTATGGCAGCTTGTCCTGGACTTAACCCATACTATGTGCCTATAGTTGCAATTGTATTCTATTAAAGGTGCCCCATGTGGCCACCAAACATAAGAACATGCGGCACCTATAGCCCATCAACATGATGGCTATAAATAGAGGCAACTTGGGCATCCCAAAGACCGACTTTTCTGCTTAAGAGAGAGACCATACCGTCCTAGAGAGCTATGTACGTGCATACAAGCTCAAGAGAGAGAAAAGAGAAGAGAACACCTCTCACTCACTCGTCGGACCGTCAACGAAGTAAAGGAGCCGCCATAGCACTTTATCTCTACCGTCACACTACCCAAATTAAATATTTTACTTAGATAATCTTTTTAGGACTTTTTGGTACTCTTTGTTTGTTATTGATTGAAATAATTTTAATGGCGAACAAGATGGCGACTCGGCTGGGGACTAACTTTTTCTCTGATGAGAAGGTTGTGACGTAATCCAACGTATCGAAGCTGGGTTTGACCGAGAGGATGTTGGTTATATGTTTTGACCCACAAGCCTATGAGGAGATGCTCTCTGAGGGCGATAATTCTCCAAGGCTGGCAAAGCCTAAGAAGACCCGCAAGACATGGGTTACAAAGGCCGCTGAGACTCACCCAACTATGGTCATGCACTCCCCGTCTCTCTCTCTCTCTCTCTCTCTCTCTCTCTCTCTGTCGCAGGGACCGCACATTATGCGTCCGCCTCTCATGGGACAACTTCTTCTGACAAGCATCAGAAGTCCCGCAGGATATGGGTTGTAAAGACCGCTGCACCACACCCAACTATGGATCATGCGCTCCCCGTCTATCTCGTTGTCGCAGGGATCGCACATTATGCGTCCACCTCTCATGCGGCAGCCTCTTCTGGCAAAGAAAGTATTCAGCACTTGAACTCCGACAGAAGAAAATACTACGATGCCAGAAGCTCAGGTACTGAGGCATGTTCGATGCGGCCACAGCAGAAACTGCATAAGTTGGCAGCCGCAGGCAAATGTCCTTATGCGGCACCGATTGGCAGTAGCAGGCAGATGGCCATATGTGGCCAGGACAGCCACAGAAGTTTTATCTTCGAATGAATCTCATGAAGCACTGACTCCATGCACCTTGTTGAGAAGGGGAAGATGTGAGCTTGGACTCTTCATACTATGTACCGGCACGTACTACAATAAAGAAGTCTAGGGCAATGCGAGCTCACCAAGTTCAAGCAATTTCTCTTTTGACCAACCGTCGACAGGAGCCACTAATTATAATGCAAGCCCCTGACGGAAAGTTATACAAAACTGACCCATGCGTCCGACCTACAGTGGCAATCGGACATGATCATTCTGAAGAGTCTTCCACTAGCTACCCCGGCAAGTTCTTTTATGAACCTCAGGTCAGAAAGCAAAATCAAAACCTACGCGCTCATGTGCTAGGTCTACCCCGGCTCATAAGAAGGATGTAAAAGTGAATCAGCCCTCGCTTGACTTGCGCAATATGATTAACCAAAAGCGCAAAGTGAGAGAACCAACTGCAGCATATGAGGTATCCTCCCCAGGACACCACTGTGCCAACATTATTATCAATTAGTGATGTGCTAAAGTAGCAGTATCTGCAGACATGTAGTCAGCATTCCAACGACTGCAACCAAAAGAACCCATCTGACAATATCCCGGAGAGCAGGTGCAAACACCAGAGGTGGAGGAGCTATCCTTCGCCTCATGTTACTCAGCTCGGAGATCTTGCGCTGTGAGGGGAGGTCAAAAGTCTATCACCTCCAATCCTGCACTCTCAACCAGCATGTCAAGGAACCGGAGGCAAGCAGTGGTGCACATAGAAGGAGTATTCCTGGGTAGATCTTCCTCAAGACCTCATATGGCTCCGCAAGTGGGAAGTTGTAATCCCCCAGACCTCTATGACAACACGACGTTCTGAGGAGATAATAATTTCCAAGGAACAGATGTTGAGAACCCTGGGGGTAGCACTCGCTTCCAGAGGATGCAGCTTCCTATGCTGGTGGTAGGGTTCCCTCCGATTCTAAAGAAGATGAGGCACTACCGACCTTCTCGGATGACTCTTCACGACAAGAGTCCGAGGCAAAAAGTACGACGTCCACTGTCACATCCATTTCTTCCCACGTGAGAACAGCGTACATGACAGAGGAATATCACCAAGGCCCCAACGATCGACAACGACTCAAGATCCTCAAGACCATGATGCAGACCATGAGCGCATCAATGGAGGCCTTAACCCAGACAATGTTGGAGATTAAGATGAGCATAGTCTCACAACCAGTAAGGGCCTCTGGACAAGCAAGCTTGGATCCCAGGACAAATGGGGATTCAAATAAAACGGTCCCACCTGCGGGTGGCAATCAACCCCTGCCGGGATCATCCGCTCCTTCCGCAGTTGAGGAAGATCGAGAAGCAATACGGGAGGTATGAGAACTCTGGGCCCGCCTAGATTCAATGGGCTATCAGGATTTACTGTGTAAGCTAGGGATCCTACAACCGTAACCCCTCGAGTGGAGAGACGTACCTTATCTGCCCAAGTACAAGCCCTTCAACTTGACTTTATTTGATGGGAAGATATCTTCCCATCAATTTATGAGTTACTTCGAGACGGCAATGGGACATCTGCCTCGCAACGATGCCCTCTTAACTAAGCTATTTGTTGGGGCATTGTCTGGAATAGCCTTTGATTGGTTCTGCAGCCTCGAGGATAATTATATTTTGTCATTCGGGATCTCAAAGGCCTTTTTACTGTTCGATTCTACGACGGGAAAAATGACATGATGATGTCCTCTTTAATGGATATTACACAAAAGGAGAAAGATTCTGTATGGGACTACATCGAACGGTATAGGCAAGCGAAACTAAAGTTATCCCCCAGTATTCCTGAGTCCGCACTGATGGACACCTGCCGGAGAAATCTTCCTCCCAACGTCAGGCTATGGATGGAAGACTCTCAGTTTAAAAACAGGACAGCGTTCATCATAAATAATGTCGATATTGAGAAGAAGGTAAAGGATACCCGTCTCTTGGTGAAACAGATCCCCGTTGCCGATGATAGAGAAAATGCCCTTACAATAGCAATAACAACAGCGACAATAATGCCCGGGATGGTAAGAAAAAGCAAGATCTTGTAGCAAACATAACCAAGAAGCTAGAGCAAAAGCCTAAAGAGGCTACAAAACTGAAGGAAACATATTCCTTCAAAGATGATGACATCATGACAATCTTTGACATGCTAATGCAAATAATCTTCGGCTCCCCAACGTCAAACGTTATGTTGAGGTAGCCACGATGAATAATCCGAAGTACTACCACTACCATCGTTACATCCACCATATGACACGAGATTGCAACATCCTGAAGCGGTACGTCCAGCGTCTGCTCGATACTAAGACCCTTACCTTGGATTTTGATTAAAAAATAGTTGGCTCCAATATGGTATCTCTCTAGTTCGGTAACTTTTCGGCAACAAATTCCTAGGAAGGATTAATCTTGATCCCTCAGACAACAATGGAGGTTATCAATCTTTCGTCGGTTCATGACCAAACAGCTGGGCTGATACCTTTTACCATATCACATAGGGAGGTCATGTGGGTTCATCCCAATTTTGCTCTAAAATTGATGCAGCAGACTAATGGAAAGAAGTTATAGCAGGAACAACAAGGTCAAGATTGGCGTACCAACAAGTGTACGACACCCCTGACGATGGGTAGTCCTAATTGTCACACCTGTAACATCTGATCCGGGTCCATCCTAGCCAACAGCAGCGGATATGTCCAAGCAGAAAGAAAATTGCTTCGACAAACTGATGCATAAAGATACAGCTCAGGGACTGGAAAATCCCTACAAATTTGATATCTTGGCTCAAATCACCAAAACTCTAGCGAAGTTATCTCTATTCGAGCTTCTTCGACTCTCCAAAGATACTCGGGTTGCTTTTAGTGAGGCATTGTAGAATGTTGACACCTACCTGGCCCAGGTCAAGCTTCCAGCTGAGGATCCTACCTTATGCCCCCACGGCAATAAAGTGATGGAGGCGTTACCCAATATTATGTTCTTGCATCAAGATATGTTGCTAAAGAACAATCGACAGAATCATCCTCTATATTACACAGGATATATTGGCCCCATCAAGGTAGACCGGATGCACATCGACCCCAATTCGTCAATCAGTATCATCCTGTGGAGTCTGTTTCAGACCTTGGGTATCGTGATGCATCGCCTGGTAGCAACCAATACTGCCATCCGTGGCTTCAACGTAGGAAGGAGCTACCCTCTGCGCAAGATTCGCCTGAAGTGCCAAATTGACAATATAAAAATAGAGGTCACCTGTTACGTCATAGACGTAGACATATCCTATATCTTCCTGTTGGGACATCCATGGATAAATTAATACATGATCGTACCATCAACCTTGCACCAGTGCTTGAAGTACGTAGACGATCGCATCGTTGTCAAGACTGAATTTGCCGATGTTGATCCATTTAAAGGGGTCGAAGCCTATTACTCTGACTCGATCTCTATAAACAAGTCCACCAAGAAGCAGGGGGCAATGATGCCGACGATGAGGTAGAGACCGGGACAGACAAGCCATTGAGAGTCTATCTCAAGCATACGCTTCCGTCACAGCCCCTCCCCTTATAGTAAAAATATCCAAAAAAGCTCATGAACCCCTGGTCATTCGCCTCTGTAGACCGAGTCGACCGATGAAGGGAGCTCCGGAACCTACTAAGACCTCTGAATCTCTAGTGGTAAAGCTGCACAGAAAGCCTCGGAAGCCGTCGCTCATACTGGGGGTAGATCTCGGGAAGGACGAACTGGAGTGATACGTAGCCGCTCATGCTAACGTCCCTTCTCTCGACGATATAATTACAGAAGACGAGATACCTTAATTTATCAATAAAGGGTTATCTTTGAACTACTCAAAGGATACATATCTCAATATACTATATTACCTTAAGCATGGTCTGGGCCTACACCTGAATACACTGGTGACTACTACCGATGCAGCGAACCAAATTCTCCCCAATCACAACTCATGCTTCATAGTTCCAGCAAAAAAGAGGAGAGACAAACTCATCATCTTCGAAAGAGTAGAAAGCCCACAGTCCTTCATCCCAGAGGAATTAGAGCCAGAACTCGATATCGGCAAGATACCACTTTACCAGTATGTTCTTAAAATAAGCACCTCATTCAGAAGATGGGGTACGATCTGAAAGCCTCTAGGGGCTTGAACTAACGCATAGGGCGGTGGTTGTCTCTGCGTCTGCAGACTCCTGCAAGCAAGTCTGAGGATTACTACCAAAAGACCAAGCATGGCTTAGGATACGTCGTGCCACCGACAACCCCCGAAGGCGAGGATAAAGAAGATGAATTACACTCTCACTCTTCAAAATCTTTCTCTTGGGACTCCGATATCAGTATCTGGGAGATGCTCAAACAAACATTGTCTGCCAACATGGTGTCAACTGACCCTAAGAAAGACGACGAGCATCCACCTGAACTCTTTGAAGTCATTCATGATTCATCATGAGACCTTCTAACTAGAATAGACTCTAGAAATGATCAAAAGGGAAAAAATGCATTCATTTTTATTCTGAAATGCTTATGTCGTAGTGGTTGAATTCACTGAAGTTTTTAAAATTCTTAGACTTTCTTCTCCATATGTAAGTTTTTTATATGTATACATAGGGAAAGTCGTGTGCAATAAAAAATGCAAGCACGGTTTGGGGAGGGATCTTTTTCTTATATTGCAACAAGAAAAAATGATCTACCCCATCCGACTAGTTCTGGGTTTGAGTCCCGGGCAACCCATACAGAAATTATCAAAATAAATTGGATTATTCTTTTCACCCACCTCAAATTAACTATGGGCCCAACACCTAGACGCACAATAGAAGATGTGGTTCGAGCAACGAGAACCTCCTACTAAGGACGAAGTCGTACAAGTCAATCTGGACGACGAATCCTCCTCTAAACCTATCTTCATCAGCAAGAGTCTGTCCGATGAGGATTGGGAATCCCTGCTACTGCTAGTCAGGGAGTACATTGATATCTTTACCTGGAGCTATGATGATATGCCGGGACTGGACCCCTAAATTATAGTCCATAAATTCAACATCTTGGCGAACACTAACCCAGTCAAGCAACATCAATAGTGGTTCCGGCCGGACATCATGAACACTATCAAAGCTGAAGTAAAAAACTGATAGCTAGTGGCTTCGTCTACGAAGAACAACATCCAGACTAGGTGGCCAACATCTTGCCCGTCGTCAAAAAGAATAGAAAGATTTGGATCTGCATTGACTTTCGTGATCCAAAAGAGGCATGCCCTAAGGACGAGTTTCCCCTTCCGATCACAGATATAATGATTGACAACACTTGTGGCTTCGAGCGCATGTCCTTCGTGGATAAATTTTTAGGCTACAATTAAATCAAGAAATTTTCTAGCGATGAGAAGCATACATCATTCCAAATACGGATAGGAGTATATTGCTACACATTTATGCCCTTCGGTCTAAAGAATACAGGTGCTACATACTAGTGAGATATGAGCACCATCTTCCGTGAACATCTGCGTAAGAAAATAGAGTGTTATTTGGATGACATCGCTGTCAAGAGTCGCTTTAAAGTTGATCACCTCTGAGACTTGAAGAATGTGTTTGACCTGATGCGTGCGCCCCAGCTCAAGAAGAATCCGACCAAATCCTTCTTGGGAGTCTCTTACAGCAAGTTCCTGGATTTTTTATAACTTTGAAGGGTATCCACGTGGACCCCGATAAGACTAAAGAAATCCTTGAAATGCGTCCACCGAAGAACCTCAGAGAAATTTGTGGCCTTCAAGGAAGATTGGCATATATCAAGAGGTTCATATCAAATCTCTCTGGATGTTATCAACCGTTCACCCAGCTCATGAAGAACGGACTCTCCTTTGTCTGGAATAAAGAATGCCAATGCGCCATCGACGACATCAAGGAGTATCTTATTAATCCCTAAGTATTGATGGCCCCAATTATTGGAAGCCCCTTCTTGCTATATGTACGGGCAATGGATCACTCCATTGGCGCTCTGTTAGCCCAGATAAGTGATGCAGGTCACGAACAAGCCATCTACTATCTCAGCAGAATGATGGCCGACGCAGAGCACAGGTACAACTCCGTTGAGAATGAGTGCCTTATTCTGGTCTTCATCATTCAGAAGACACGAAATTACGTCACAGGATAAACCATCCATGTGATATCGCTAGTTAATCCTCTTAGGGTCCTTATGACTAAACCCGAAGCCCTCAACTCTCGCCAAGCCACATGGGCGATACTGTTGTCACCATACGATATGGTATTTGTCCCTCAAAAGGCGGTCAAAGCATTGATAGATTTCCTATAGCACACTCGGTACCAAAAACCTCGAAGCTCTACAAGGAGATCACAAACGAGATAGCGAATCAAAAATGACTACATATGCAGAAGCCATTTGGAGAATATTCTTCATCGGTACTTCAAGAACAGGGCCCAAAGGCAATATTGTTGCTGACATCGGGATAGTATTAATATCCCCATACGATATGGTCATCAGCCATGCTTACTCCCTCATAGAGCCATGCTCCAACAATGTGGTAGAGTACAATGCTCTCGTCATTGGGCTCCAACTTACTAAACATGTGGGAGTTGACTACTTGGAGGCCTACGGTGACTCCAAACTGATAGTCAATCAAGTTTGAGGCGAGTACGAAGTCCGGAATAAAGACTTGATTTTCTACTACTAAGTCGTGCTTGGACTAATATTTATCTTCGAGGAGTTCTTATGAGAGCACGTCCCTCGACTACAAAATATCGAGGCTGACGCCATGGTCGGCCTCGCAGCCTCTTTAGCTATTTCAGTCAATACTCATGAACTGATCACCGTGGTCGATCAAGAGTTGGTCCAAAGAACAACCTCTGTCTGTACCTAAGCTACTTAGTTGAGATGAGCACTGACTAACAAGACTGGAGATTTATATTCATCGACTATGCAGTCGATGAAATTCTCTCCGAGAACCCAAAGGAAGCTATAGAAGACGTTCCCTCTGGCTCTATTATGATACGGCTACCAAAATGTTGTATCGTCGTTCCAACGACGATCTTCTGCTATGTCACTACTAATTCTAAAAATAGGATTTTTTTATTTTAATTTGGTAAATTGTGTATTGATCATAAATATTTGTATTTATATTTAATTAGTTGGATATATTTATTTTTATTGGTTGTTTTAGGGTTTTGGCTAGCTTGGACCCGTATCAGACCCTATTGGACCTTGTCAGACTCAACCCATGGTGTAGAATAGTTATTTTATCTTTAATTATCTAGCTGGGTTATTTTGGATTAGTTAGATTGGTTTAAGAAATCCTAAACCTAAAACTCTAGCTTGGAAGACTTAAGTTGAGGGTATTGTGGTCTTTGTGTTAGGCTTCTAACCCTAACCCTATTTCTCCTATATGCCCCCCCCCCCATTCCTTTTTATTTCCTTCCATTTTATTTTCCTCCCCCCATTCTCTTTCTTTACTTCTTTCATTTACTTCTCTCCAATTCCAAGTAAGTATTTTCACCTTCCCTCTCTTCCTTTATTTACTTCTCTTATTAATGCAAATCTTAATCTTCTATTCTTTCTAACCTAGGTGTGTAGATCCTAGATTTGGTGTAGAAGCTTGGTTTGGAGGCTTGGAAGCTAGGTGTGGTGAATTCTAGGATTTTTGGAGACTTTGGCCTTGGGATTTCAACTCCCAAGAGGTAAATCCTAACTTTCCTCTTAGTGATTACTTTAATATAGTGTAATTAGTAGTTTAGAACCTTTCTAGACCTTAGGGCTACCCATGGAAGAAAGTTAGAACTTGTTTGGATAGGTTTGGAGACTTTGACCTAGGATTTTATGTTAATTTCGGGTGAAATCCAAGATTGGCCTATTTTGGGGGTTGCCGTAAGTTAGAAGAACCTAGGTAGACGTACTTGGGTGTCTTGAGGGTAGGTTCGTGTCCCCGTTCGGACATGCGAGATCGTATCACTGAGTTTTTGGCGTTTCGGGCGATTTGGGAGGTTTTCCTTCTCTGTGGGTTCCACGTGCATGTGGAATTTTGTCACGGACCTAGAATCAGAGAGTTAGCATTTTATGAGATTCTAGACATTGTTTAAAACATGTAGGTAAATTTTGGATCGATTTCGATTAGGTTTGGCGTGCGTTTCATGAGGTATCGCAAGCCGCACTCCAAATGTTCGTCGAAATGACCAAATGGCCATTTTGATTTGGTTTCTAGGTTTCGGGCTTGTATGCGGATTGATTTAGCCTTGGGGAGTGTGTCTTAGGGTTTTTGAGTTTATATTTGTATATATATATGTATTCATATGTATATAGGTGAGTATGTGTGTATTGGTGTGTTTGGGGGTGAGTGTGTTTGAGTGTGTATAGGTGTGGTTGTGTGTGTGTTTGTGTGTAGTGTGTGTGTGAGTGTTGAGGATAGGTGTGTGTTTGAGTGAGTGAGATAAGGAGAGTGAGTGAGTGAGATTGGAGGTGTCACGCCCCAGTCCCAAAATCTATGGGACCAGACACGTGGCAATGGCCAGCTGGTACGACTCCGTAGGGCTTTCCAATTTAATGGACCCGACGAAGCGCACTTACGCTGTCCATGGTCAAGTGATCCAAGTAATAATCTATTTCTAACATACAACAACTGAATCTAAATCTCAATCCCGGGGTAAGTAGTCTCAAGAAAGAACGATACGCATCATCAGTCTGCAGCCCAATAACACATCCGTTCGAATAGACCAGAAGAACAATATAGGTCTATAAACACTAGGCTATATAAGCAGAATAAAATTGGAAGTAATACAAGACTGAAATAGCTAGAAATGTAAATATACCTGCAATGATGTCCACACCCTATCAGATCAAGTATCCTGCAACTGCACAGACAACCTGGAAGGGAACCAGGTCCTCAGAGGGACGTAACAAGATACAAAAAAATACATGCCATAAGGTAAATACTGAAAAAAATAAAGGGGGGTATGCTAACCATCTAAGTGAATGCAATTTGAGGACAACTTGAGTGTATGGGAATGTGTAGGCTAGACATATGCTGACGTAATTCACCAATCGTGACAACCGGCTAGTGTATGCCACATATGCCCCCTATAATACGGGCACCTGATAACGTCCATCTCCGAGGAGCATGGTATCTGAAATAGTATAACGTCCAACGTCCTTTAGAGTGTGGTATCTGCAACGTCCATCATTCCGAAGAATGAGGTATCTGTATATGTATAACGTCCAACACTCTAAGGGACGTGGTATCTGCAATATATATACGTCTGTATCACTCTTTCGAGTGCGGTATCTGTATAAAAGAGGTGGGTGTCCCATACGTCTACTAGTCGTCCTTCCCGCCCAATGATCTATGCATGTCGTATCTACAACACGCGTCAGCTACTACACCTCGGCGTCGTAACTCTGGCTCATAGTCTATCGTTAGAGCAAGGGTCCATCCCTACAACCAAACAAGGACAGGGATGGGACCATCGTACCACGCTAGTCTATGCTCCACCTACTAATAACTGCTAGTCTTCTAACATGCATCACTATTAGCACTTATACCCTATCCGTCGCACGCCTACACGTACAGGTGGCCAACCACATACGCAGGACCGTGCCCTACATGAGACTCACAACACGTGTACGAGATGTGTCAAGGCCTGGAAGTCATACCAATAACTCCACAACTCTAGGTGGGTCTACTAGACACTAAGTCAGTCACCAGTCCTAACGTAAATGCATTCGTTGACTGCACCCGAGTCTTCTCGGACGCGCACATTTATAATAGCTAAAACAATGAACAGGCAGCTACAATACAGAAAATTAAACAGTATAACAAGGCAAGGTATACTTGCCTGCGCGAGGCTGCTGATGACGGGGTCCCGGTACCGCGTCCAGGTCCTCGGGTCCCGCAGTACCTTAGGAAGGCGACCAGTTGTATCCCATAGATGTATGGATCCATCATCACCTGCTGTAACCAAAATGTGCCGACTAAGTCGAGAGTAATCAAGCACCCTTAATACCTGTCCAACTGGGTCTTTGAGCTCAGCAGCACGTGCTCCAGAAGCAAGATTATGGAGAATAAGATCCCTCTTCATACTGATAGATGCCAAATATTCGTCTTTGTAATTATACATAACACCTGTAATGGTATATGTATGACCACTCAACCATTTTATGCAGCGCTTTCTTTGCAAATCCCATATTCTAACTACACGCCCACTTTCCCCTGAAAAAAGATATCTAGAACCTTTATTACTAAAACTGATGCTGGCTATGGGCTCCTCCAGCTCATCACCAACGTCATCCCAAAAAGAGGTATTGTCCCCATACTTTGACCATTTTTATGCCACAATGAGATTTTCTTATCATCTCCAGCACTGGCAACAACTAGATTGGTGTGGTTCCATTTGACGCAGTTGATCGATGAACCGGGGGCGGGGGAGTAGCTCAGGGTGCAGGGATCGCCGGAGTCCACCGTGACGTCGAAGATCTTCACCGTGTCGCCGACGCACGTGGCCAGCAACGACGACGAAGGATCGGCGAAGCTCATCTCTCTCAAATTTCTTGGCGATCGAGTCCAGGAGGCGGTTGGAGCTTGCCGAGGATGCAGAGGAAGGCGGTTGGGGGAGGCGTTGAAGAAGGAACGGCCAGAGGATGGCCGTGGCATCGCTGAAGGGAGGCTGAGGTGCTGTCGGGTGGTAATGGCGGATGGCTGGAGAAGCTTGGCAGCAGTCGGAGAGAAGTACGGTGTGCTCGCACAGCTCGGGTGGAGGAGGAGCAGTCCGGTCGGCGAGGAAGTAGCCGGAGCCGCCGCGGGTCGAGTGAAGTCAGCCGGCCAGAGTAACTCTTCAGGAAGAAGAAGAAAGGAAGAAGAAGAATGAAGTAAGAAGAAGGGAAGAAGAGCTTGTCCAGGAAGAAGAAGAATGGGAGAAATGTTGGCTGGTGTGTTAGAAAGAGAGAGGAGAGAGAGAGGGGGTGGGGTTTCAATGTATTGGGGTTAGGGCCTGCTTGTAAAAATGTGTAGAAAGAGACATTAAATAGGGGAGGTAATGTGTGGGTGTGTGGTGATGATTGACCCCTCCAAATGGGTGGTGAGGATTAATCATGAAGAAAATAGTTTCTTCATGCATATAAGAGGGAGGAGGGATGTTGACTTGGTCAAAGGAGAGGGGCTTCTCCATTTGACCTAGACCAATGAGGTTAGGACACTTATTTCAAAAATTGCAACTAAGCCCCTTAAATTTGGGTAATTACACAATCACATGAAATGACGCACAAATTGTGGAGAAAATTTTACGGTTGCTGATTTGCATGGCGAGGGGGTGTTGGGGGTTTGGCACGGATCTAATTTAATGGCCAACGGGATTAATTGGAGATTAAATTAGGATTAGGCAAAATCGGTATCCTTGATTAAAATAGAATTAAAGTGTCCCGCGATTTTAAATTAAATGGAGGCACTTGGGGTCAAAATTCGGAAATGACACAAAGGTCAAAAATGGTGGGGGCTTGGAGTCAGTCTTGGACCCTTTAGTTGGTCCGGTTCAATGGGTTAAGTTGGTATCTCAAAACTGAGGGTAACGACACAGGTGTCCGACACGAAATTTAATTATGGAATTTCGGTTACAGAAAATCGTGTAATTAATTTAGAGCACAAGGAAAATGATTTTGAGTGGCGAAAAAGTCCAGTGCCTAATTTGGCGAGTCAAGTCAGAAGTACAATATTTCGGTGGAATTTATGGGCTGATATTGGGCTCCGAATAATTTAGAAATGATAGGGCGCGCCAAGGATTTAATTAAATAAAAAAAAATAATAACAACTCAACTCTACTCTAAACCTCATCATCTGATGCTAAATCCAAAATTTTTCCAAATCCAAATCTGACTATCTATAGAATTAGTCGAGGGATTTTACATTCTTCCCAACTTAGAAAAATTTCGTCCTCGAAATTAAAAGTAAGGCACGATAATAGTTAAACGAATTTTTTTTAAAAAAAAAAACTAGTACTCAAATACCGTACGTAAATTCGTACCTTGCTCCTCAAATAAGTACGGGAACCGCTGTCAAATAGAATCCTCGCGCTCCCAAGTAGACTCGTCTGGTGGATGGTGCTTCCATGCAACTCTGACCAGTCGAATAGTCTGCCCTCTCAAAGTCTTCTTGCTGCGATCAAGGATCTCAACTGGCTGCTCTACGTAAGATAGACTGGGCCCGACTGTAATCTTCGAATGATCAAGCACGTGGCTAGGGTCTGTGACATATCTCCTCAGCTGCGATACGTGAAATACGTCATGCACTCCTTCTAATGATGGAGGCAATGCAAGACGATAAGCTACTTCGCCAACTCGTTCCAGATGTCAAAAGGTCCGATGTACCTCGGACTCAGCTTGCCTCCACCTCCGAATCTGATGGTACCATGAGTAGGCGATATCCTCAAAAATATATGGTCACCCTTCTTGAACCCCAATGGCCTATGGTACGCATCTGCCCAATGTTTCTGTCCTGTGCTGTACGCAGGTGGCTCTGAATCTGTTTGACCTTCTCCATTGTCTGTGTCACCAATTTTGGACCAAGTATCTGACGCTCTCCTACGTCACTCCAACAAACCGGCGACCTACATTTCCTGCCGTACATTGTCTCATAAGGTGCCATCTGTATGCTGGCCTGGTAACTGTTATTGTAGCAGAATTCCACCAAGTGTAGGTGGTCCTCCCAAGATCCTCCAACATCAATCATGCATATCCTCTAATATCTGTATCATGCGCTCTGACTGGCCATCAGTCTGTGGATGATATGCAGTGCTGAACTTGAGACGAGTTCCTAGGCTCTCCTACATACTCCGTCAAAAATTTCGACGTGAATCTGGAATCACGATCCGATACTATGCTGACAGGCACTCCATGTAGTCGTACTATCTACCTCATATACATGTCAGCTAAAATCTCCGTGGACTGTCCAATTCTGAAGGGCAAGAAATATGCAGACTTGGTGAGTCTGTCTACGACAACCCAAACTGCGTCCTTCCCGCTAGGGCTTCGCGGGAATCCTGTGACGAAGTCCATGGCAATGCGTTCCCACTTCCACTAGGGAATTGGAAGCGCTGCAGTTCTCTGATATTCAGCTTTGACTCGTTGACATACCAAGCACCACGCCTCAAATCTTGCAATCTCTCTCTTCATCCCACGCTACCAGTAATATTGCTTCAACTCTCGGTACATCTTCGTACCCCCGGGATAAAATAGAATAATCGAGCTATGAGCCTCGGTCATCAACTCTTGGAGTAGCTTGCCACTCGGAACGTATAGGCGATCTCCACACCTCAATATTCCGTCTTCATGAATCTTGAATCCTGTCACGACCCGCACCCGGTTTAGGGGCACAAATGCGTGGGTACGTCCAGCCTACGCCGCAGCATCGGCGGTAGAACGCTGTCTAGGTCGAGTACTATCTAACAATCTCACGCTAGTATCCAACTCCATAAGGAGACTCGGATGATACTATAAAATATCAACAACATACTCAATCACAACTACAGCACGATAGGAATTTGAAGAAGTAAAAGAAAACAACACAAGTCTAAAGACAACATAATCATACCTGCAATCAATAACTTCCAATCCCCAAGTGTGTCGGAACCAGTCTACTAAGGTCACAGTCTGGAAAAATAATTTCCAGTCAGGAAGGAGCAAAGTACATCTCTAAATAGCAGTTCTATATAAATGACATAAACTATGTAGCAGTTCTAGATGGAAACATACCAGATGCATGTATAGGTACGAGAATGTACAAGAAAAGAAATATACTGAAAATACTGTAAGTAAATGCAGGAAGAAAATAATATGTCAATGAGCAAGAAACCTATGACTAAGTGTGTGAGTACTAGCTTTAACATGTGATCGGCTTGGGACTAGTAAACTCATTACATGGGTTAGTAGGGCTAACCGATGTAACAGTGAGGAGGCATGTAAACTCATTACAGGGGTTAGTAGGGCTAACCGATGTAACAGTGAGGAGACATGTAAATGGTCAGGCCGCACCCGACGTGAGATGTGGGGTGAGCTATGGTGCATATAAAGTTGGGTATGATCACATATCTATACTAAAGTACTCCCCAAACCCTCGACTGGTATAGTAGATCCAATCATGGTACGCTATGGCACAGGATTCCCTAGGAAGGTAGCAAATCTCCCCGGGAATCAGTGTCTGTACATGCACAAGATAACAAGGAAACAAGTCTCGTACAAGCTACACCATGAATAAGGAATAACATCTCATGACGAGATTCGTGTATACCAATCCGTGTAACCAGCGTGTCAAGAGCAATGGATATTTACACTAGATACAGTGAACATAGGAAATATCATAAATTAGAAACTAATCAGAGAATGTACTCGCCTTGGGTCCTTAGCTGTCAACACCAATGTCCTGTTCCCGAATATCGTCTAGATGATCCAACAGTCCTTGGGTTCATCCAGTCCGAGCTGAGAATGCAGGTACCAAAAGTCATATCCAAGTCTAGGCACGAAATACAGTAGCTACAGTCCACAAGTAATCTATCAGAGCCCAATTCAAACAACCAAAACATCACACAGTATATACATACCTACGAACAAGTCCTAATTAGGGTTTTATTATAGTATATATATGGTAACACCCTAACTGTAATTATGAATATGTGTATATATATAAGAAAATATTTTTCTTTTCTTTTTACATGAAACATATATTTTTATGTAATTAATAGTTAAGCATTCAAAATTACCAAATATATACTTATGTGAATTTACTTATACAACATATAACAAAATACTTAACATATAGGTACGAAATTTACGTACAAAAATACCTATACTTTTATAAATAAAATTTCTTATACATACATACATACATACATAACAAGTATTTGCTAAAAATAATGGCAATTAATACTTACTAAGTATTTGTTAACAAAATAATGTATATAATACACAGTAAGTATTTGGTTACAAAATAAGGGTATATCATATATGATAAGTATTTGTTAACAATTTTGGTATATAATATATAACAAATATGGTATACGATATGTAATAAGTACTTGATAACAAAATATTTAATATACACTAAGTATTGGTAATACAACTTGTTAACCACTAATGCTCCATTCTTAATTATTGAAATCTTATGCAAATATGGAAGACAATGAGGGCTTTATATAAAAGAGAACCTAATGATTATTGCACCCATAGGAATGGAGGGCACACAGTTTCTCTTCCACTATATTTTTCCTCCATCAATCATTTATATCCACCCACTGTCTTCACAAAACAACACACATAATATTACTTCAACACGACTTCTTCTTCTTCTTTGTTCACACAACAGCATATCCACACTAGTCTCCATATAACTCAACTCTACATCTTGCCATTTACTAGTTAAAAGAATTGACAACATCTAAAGAGTGGTGTCGGAATGAAGGAGGGGTAAAGAAATTTATTATGGTCATGAATAGTGGCATGCAGTGTATATCATCATTGTTTCTATATTTTTCTAAACTCCTACTCATCTGTACCCATTGGATCCTCCTCAAAATCATCTTCCCCATATTAACTGCTGTCTCTCCATCCCTTCTTCCTCATATTCTTAATATACTCACATAACACCACACATGCTATAATACCAAATAAGTATCGATACTCATGATCAGGGAGATTAACTACAATGTAAAGGAACGTAGTGGGGAAGGATTTTACCGGTGGGAGATGAAGTGATTGACTCGGCAAAGCTTCTTCGCAGTGGAGGAAGATGATGGATGAATGAAGCCGAGGTGGTGAACGCAGAGCAGCGGTTCCAGCGGGGAGGAGCTCCGGGAAGAACGGCCGAGGGAGAGGGGACTTGGCCGCCGGTGGGAGATCGGAGATGGTGGTGGTGATGATGATGTAGGTGGTGGAGTACAGGGAGGAGGAAGAGTGGGGCGGTGCCGGGTCGACTTGATGGTGGGAGGCCGGAGCCTCGCCGGACTGGACTGATGGTGATGGTGGAGGAGTTAGATGGCAGCGAGAGGGAGTGCAGCGGCCGCCGGGTTCAGTCGGAGCGGGGTCGGGCCGCTCGCCGGAGCAGGGAGAGTTGGGAGGAGCAGGCAGCGGCGAGGAGGATGCTCGGGGTCGGCTGCACGCAGTAGGGGAGAGAAGTCGGAGACCGGAGTTGGCCGGCTGACTGCAAGGAGTGGGGAGAGTTGGAGTCCGCCGGGTGGTCGGGGGATGACTGACGGGCTGAGCAGCGGGGTCGCCGGAGTTCACAGAGGCCGCCGGAGTACTGTGGCGGGGGATGGTGAAGGAGCAGTGGAGTCTTGCCGGCGCCGGAGATGGGATGATGGCAGGGAGGAGGAAGGAGATGAGCAGTGGAAGAATGGGGGAGGAACAGTCGGAGGACTGCAGCGGGGACACCGGAGGATCACCGCGGAGGGAGGAGATGAGGGAGAGCCGCCGGTGCACAGAAGTCTGGGAGCAGAGGGTGCCGGAGGGGTCGGCCTCAGTCGCCGGCCGGGGTTCAGCAGGGAAATGAACAGTATTTGGGTGTTCTCCCTCTTTTTCTATAATTTGAATTTAAAATGAAAGAGAAGAGGAAAGAAGAAGGAAGAAGAAGAAGAAGAGAGGAAGAAAAATGAAAAATGAAGGGAAGAAGGAGAGCTGCGGGTAGGGCTTGGGGAGGTGTGTTTCCCTAGAAAATTTTTGGGGATTAGGGTTTGATGTAGATAGGGCATTAAATAGGGGAGAGGGTTTGATGAAGGGTGAGGATTTGACCCCTAGAATGAGGGGTCCAGATTTGTCATGAGAGAAAGATTAATTCATGTAGAAATGAGGGTGAGGGGCTAGTTAATAATATTAGGTTCCCTCATTGTTTAGACAATTGGGTGTTGACACAAAAATGCAAATTTGCAATTTAGCCCCCTTAAATTTGGGAAATTGCACAAACACATAAAATGACAAAAATTTGGCGGGCGATTCGGTGTCTGGTGTTTTGTAGGGTCAGGGGGCGCTGTAAGACTGGTACGGGCTCAATTAGCAGGGCACTGGAATTAAATTGGGATTTTAGAATCAGATAAAATAGTATCCTCAATTTAAATAGAAATAAATGCAAGTTGTGTTCGACAATTAATTAGGAGTACATGGGGCCAAAATCAGGTCAGGTCATCAATACCAATAATGAAAAAGACTCAGAACAGAATATTACCCTAATTTGGGCCGCACGAAAAATAGGTCAAGATAGCCTCCAATTTTCGATTGGAACGCACAACGATACAAAATAGGAATTTTAAATAACCGTCCGCGACGATTTTTTGTGCGGCCAGAAATAATGCACAAAGAGCATAATTATGAGTTGGAAAAAATAGCAGAATGGAAGGCGGGCATGTCTAGGGCAAGATTGTGAAATTTGTTGGAAGACAAAAGTCAGGGTACTGCTCCAAATATCGAAGCAAAGGCAATGCGCAATAATTTAATTAAAATACGGTAATTAATTACAATCATAAATAAATAAATTATAAATAAAACAATTAATTACAGAATTCCATAATTTGGACAGGTGTTCCTCTACTGGGCTTCTAGGTCAAGTCTGCTAGCTCAAAACAATTGAACACTGTATCTAATACTATATTTAATTTCACATCACACATAATCATTTAAATCAAATATGCTATTCATGAAATTAATTAATTATAACTACAATAATATTAAATATTGTAAAAAGTCGAAATTACCCTTGTTTTCGGAATGTGGTAGTGACAAGTCTACCCACCTTAAAAGAATTTCGTCCTCGAAATTTAAAATCCTCATATTAGTGTTTAATCATACACATTATTATTTTCCATAAATAGTGAAATTTAACAACCCACAAAATCCTGAAATTATCCACCTTGTCGTTTCGCAATTTTCACAAATTCTGAAATTACTGTATCCTTGCAATATCCTCGAAAATAAAATCAGTTTCCATTTTCTCATAATTCCCACGAATTTGAATTAAAATTAAATACTCGGAATTTGATATCTGTTCCTCAAATTGAATTTCAATCAATGTATCAATTCTCGTCCCAAGGAGTCTGAATTCTAACAATAATCCATCAATGATCTGATTCTTCAGTTTTCTTTTTCCTCAAAATACTTAATAATGCGACACTTATGGATCCTTCAAATGTAACGTCCGCAATACAAAATTTAAATTACTATATTGCAATCAAATATACATAATGATAATTTTCCAAATTTTCCTCAAATTTTAATGATAACTTATATCACAATCAACCTTCCTGAAATTAACAATCATCAATTCTGCCATGTTAAATTTTTAATCCTTTATTTAAATTAGCGTTTATCCTCAATTTCAATCATACCTCTATCCTTGTAAAACCACTGATTCAGCAATTCTGTTATATCAACTCATGAATGCTTATCATTGAATTTCTCATCATCTTGTCCCATTTTGTCAAGTCATAACCTTGTCATAGATCCTTGCTATGGTCAAAACCCTAACGATCATGGTCTAAGAAAATTTTACCCACAGTCATACAACAACAACTTAGAGGAAACATGCATGGTTATGGTCTGTCTTATCATGGTATTGCATTCTCCGTCAGGGTGTACTACTAACTACATTCTAACAAGTAAATCACGAATACAAACCACGGTACTAGGGAATCAATCAATCAGAAGACGAAAACAACATGAGAAAAGAAGGAACCTGCTAACATATTACTTGTAGTATCTACTATCTCTAACAAACACTTACTCTAGCACATTCACTAACTAATTCCTATTCATGTACACTGGTACCCATATCAACTAGTCATTTATCCACAAGATCCATGAATATATCCATATGGCACACACCTGTTTATTAATACCAAACCTGATACCAAGAACCTCTAATATTGCCATGGTTCAATAATGCATCCAAGTTGATCCCTCTATCTCTTTAGTACCATACCCTCTGTCAGTTCCCGTTCCTACTACAATTGTTCATACTAGTCGTTCTTATCACCCAATACGTCAAGCACAACACCATACTAACTACTGCTCTTTCCAATACAACTTTAAATGGACACCCAAGTCAGTCTGTGGTGCCATCTCAATCCTGTTCAAGTTATCAGATCCTTACACATGTATATCATCTACTCATATATTAATGTTCATATTTCTCATTTACCATAAATTTAATTCTCAAAAATAATCATCAAGGTTTAACTTCTCAATCAACTTAAAATAAATGCATATGCCTCCTCAAAGTCAGATACTCAACATCGAATAAAATTTTAATCACTTCTAAAATTCTTTGTAGCCTTGACCATTTTTATTGAATCAATATTTGAAATCCTCAAAATTTAATGACGTAATCTTAACTCCTCAATTATTCTAAAATAAAATTTTATTTCCACCCTTTTAATTTATAACTCCACAAAGGTACATATCAGTGCTCTCGGTCTCTAATACTCAAGGTGCACTCAATGCATCTAGTGTCCATAACTGTGTACTAAAATTATACCGCCTGAATCACTTGTACTATTACCTCCAATGATCAAAGTTATCATCACCTGTATTTTCTTTCATGATTTCAATTTATGTCAACTGGTATATCATTTAATTATCTTCACACAGAGTGCTTACTGTTATTAACGTTATTCTCGACTAATCCTCGATATAGAATCATTAGCACTCTTGGTATTATATCACTAGTTTCATTAATGCATCATCTCATCAAGCTCATTAGAACTCATGATTAGCTGTACCTTTTATAACACTCATGGGCAAGTATATGGTTCCTCATCTCGATGGTTGTATATGTATTTCCTTTAATCCCTTAAAGCCTATTAAACTTATCCGTGATACGCTTCACCATCTTCATTACCTATTCCGATATTTCTCTACTCATGACATCTCATTAAACCCTTTATGCATATACATTTCTTTACCTTTAACATTTCCGATATCAATCAGCAAATTGGACATCATGCTCCATAGATCCTTAACACAATTCCTGGATACTTAATCGTTTACATAGATCACTCAATTACATAATCATGATTATCCAGGACGGATAATTGGCTCTGATACTAACTCTGAGAACTATCACTGATACTCTATACTCTCCTTAACTCTCAGTCTCTAATGACACTACTCCTAGAATCATTGGTACAAGGTACTATGCTAAGGGCTAACTCTAGATTAAAGCCTACTGCTCACATGCCCAACTAAGAAACACTTACAAATCACTAGCAACACAGTCAATACTAATACAAGACACAAACAAAATTACAAGCCACTAATTATCATACTTAACAAGAAATCCTCAAGGAATAGGAGCTCAAAGACTAAATTGAGGACAGAAGGTATCTTTACTGCTAGTAAAGAAAGAAGCGGTGGAACAAAGTCCTGGAATAACAGAAATAGATAAGTCTTGAGATGATATTTTAAGAACCAATTTAGGATACAATCTGATAATCATACACGTCTGTCTGAAATCATGACAATCAGAATCCTCGCCACGCCAGTAAGCATAGGGGCGATAATGACAGGTTCCGTAACTAAGGTATGCAACTCTATAATCATGTCATCTAGAATCCTCGCCACGCCAACCGATATGGCTGCGAGAGACCCTAAGTTTCATAACTACAGTATGTACACCCAAGTCAGGTTCCTACGTTCTCGTCGCGATAGCTAATATGGCTGCGATAAACTCTAGGTTCCATAACCAAAGTAGACGTTTTACCTTTCTCACTGTCCTCATCAATATATGTCATCAGATGATACCATAAATTTTAGCCCATAAAATTCATCTCAATTTGAAATCAACTCAACAACGATACCAAGAATTAAAGTTAACAACTGGTCAACAAGAATCAAACTCAACAATGATACCAAGAATTTAATTTAATAACTGCTCAACAAGAATCAAGTCCAGTAACAAAAAGCGAGAGCGGACGGAAACAAGAAAAGATTTAAATTTGAAAATAAGATTCTCATGGGGTCATCCCAGGAAATCTTTCAAGAATTTGTGATTGAGTATCCTCTCTCATCCTAGTATCCTATGTCCTATATTCTACAGCAGGTACGTAGTAGTACAACTATGACGTCGCACTACTACGACATCGCACAACTAGCGAAGTCAGACCTGCATGGGCCACCACTAAAAACGTGTCACGACCCGCACCCGGTTTAGGGGCACGAATGCGTGGGTACGTCCAGCCTACGCCGCAGCATCGGCGGTAGAACGCTGTCTAGGTCGAGTACTATCTAACAATCTCACGCTAGTATCCAACTCCATAAGGAGACTCGGATGATACTATAAAATATCAACAACATACTCAATCACAACTACAGCACGATAGGAATTTGAAGAAGTAAAAGAAAACAACACAAGTCTAAAGACAACATAATCATACCTGCAATCAATAACTTCCAATCCCCAAGTGTGTCGGAACCAGTCTACTAAGGTCACAGTCTGGAAAAATAATTTCCAGTCAGGAAGGAGCAAAGTACATCTCTAAATAGCAGTTCTATATAAATGACATAAACTATGTAGCAGTTCTAGATGGAAACATACCAGATGCATGTATAGGTACGAGAATGTACAAGAAAAGAAATATACTGGAAATACTGTAAGTAAATGCAGGAAGAAAAACAATATGTCAATGAGCAAGAAACCTATGACTAAGTGTGTGAGTACTAGCTTTAACATGTGATCGGCTTGGGACTAGTAAACTCATTACATGGGTTAGTAGGGCTAACCGATGTAACAGTGAGGAGGCATGTAAACTCATTACAGGGGTTAGTAGGGCTAACCGATGTAACAGTGAGGAGACATGTAAATGGTCAGGCCGCACCCGACGTGAGATGTGGGGTGAGCTATGGTGCATATAAAGTTGGGTATGATCACATATCTATACTAAAGTACTCCCCAAACCCCCGACTGGTATAGTAGATCCAATCATGGTACGCTATGGCACAGGATTCCCTAGGAAGGTAGCAAATCTCCCCGGGAATCAGTGTCTGTACATGCACAAGATAACAAGGAAACAAGTCTCGTACAAGCTACACCATGAATAAGGAATAACATCTCATGACGAGATCCGTGTATACCAATCCGTGTAACCAGCGTGTCAAGAGCAATGGATATTTACACTAGATACAGTGAATATAGGAAATATCATAAATTAGAAACTAATCAGAGAATGTACTCGCCTTGGGTCCTTAGCTGTCAACACCAATGTCCTGTTCCCGAATATCGTCTAGATGATCCAACAGTCCTTGGGTTCATCCAGTCCGAGCTGAGAATGCAGGTACCAAAAGTCATATCCAAGTCTAGGCACGAAATATAGTAGCTACAGTCCACAAGTAATCTATCAGAGCCCAATTCAAACAACCAAAACATCACACAGTATATACATACCTACGAACAAGTCCTAATTAGGGTTTTATTATAGTATATATATGGTAACACCCTAACTGTAATTATGAATATGTGTATATATATAAGAAAACATTTTTCTTTTCTTTTTACATGAAACATATATTTTTATGTAATTAATAGTTAAGCATTCAAAATTACCAAATATATACTTATGTGAATTTACTTATACAACATATAACAAAATACTTAACATATAGGTACGAAATTTACGTACAAAAATACCTATACTTTTATAAATAAAATTTCTTATACATACATACATACATACATAACAAGTATTTGCTAAAAATAATGGCAATTAATACTTACTAAGTATTTGTTAACAAAATAATGTATATAATACACAGTAAGTATTTGGTTACAAAATAAGGGTATATCATATATGATAAGTATTTGTTAACAATTTTGGTATATAATATATAACAAATATGGTATACGATATGTAATAAGTACTTGATAACAAAATATTTAATATACACTAAGTATTGGTAATACAACTTGTTAACCACTAATGCTCCAATTCTTAATTATTGAAATCTTATGCAAATATGGAAAACAATGAGGGCTTTATATAAAAGAGAACCTAATGATTATTGCACCCATAGGAATGGAGGGCACACAGTTTCTCTTCCACTATATTTTTCCTCCATCAATCATTTATATCCACCCACTGTCTTCACAAAACAACACACATAATATTACTTCAACACGACTTCTTCTTCTTCTTTGTTCACACAACAGCATATCCACACTAGTCTCCATATAACTCAACTCTACATCTTGCCATTTACTAGTTAAAAGAATTGACAACATCTAAAGAGTGGTGTCGGAATGAAGGAGGGGTAAAGAAATTTATTATGGTCATGAATAGTGGCATGCAGTGTATATCATCATTGTTTCTATATTTTTCTAAACTCCTACTCATCTGTACCCATTGGATCCTCCTCAAAATCATCTTCCCCATATTAACTGCTGTCTCTCCATCCCTTCTTCCTCATATTCTTAATATACTCACATAACACCACACATGCTATAATACCAAATAAGTATCGATACTCATGATCAGGGAGATTAACTACAATGTAAAGGAACGTAGTGGGGAAGGATTTTACCGGTGGGAGATGAAGTGATTGACTCGGCAAAGCTTCTTCGCAGTGGAGGAAGATGATGGATGAATGAAGCCGAGGTGGTGAACGCAGAGCAGCGGTTCCAGCGGGGAGGAGCTCCGGGAAGAACGGCCGAGGGAGAGGGGACTTGGCCGCCGGTGGGAGATCGGAGATGGTGGTGGTGATGATGATGTAGGTGGTGGAGTACAGGGAGGAGGAAGAGTGGGGCGGTGCCGGGTCGACTTGATGGTGGGAGGCCGGAGCCTCGCCGGACTGGACTGATGGTGATGGTGGAGGAGTTAGATGGCAGCGAGAGGGAGTGCAGCGGCCGCCGGGTTCAGTCGGAGCGGGGTCGGGCCGCTCGCCGGAGCAGGGAGAGTTGGGAGGAGCAGGCAGCGGCGAGGAGGATGCTCGGGGTCGGCTGCACGCAGTAGGGGAGAGAAGTCGGAGACCGGAGTTGGCCGGCTGACTGCAAGGAGTGGGGAGAGTTGGAGTCCGCCGGGTGGTCGGGGGATGACTGACGGGCTGAGCAGCGGGGTCGCCGGAGTTCACAGAGGCCGCCGGAGTACTGTGGCGGGGGATGGTGAAGGAGTAGTGGAGTCTTGCCGGCGCCGGAGATGGGATGATGGCAGGGAGGAGGAAGGAGATGAGCAGTGGAAGAATGGGGGAGGAACAGTCGGAGGACTGCAGCGGGGACACCGGAGGATCACCGCGGAGGGAGGAGATGAGGGAGAGCCGCCGGTGCACAGAAGTCTGGGAGCAGAGGGTGCCGGAGGGGTCGGCCTCAGTCGCCGGTCGGGGTTCAGCAGGGAAATGAACAGTATTTGGGTGTTCCCCCTCTTTTTCTATAATTTGAATTTAAAATGAAAGAGAAGAGGAAAGAAGAAGGAAGAAGAAGAAGAAGAAGAAGAGAGGAAGAAAAATGAAAAATGAAGGGAAGAAGGAGAGCTGCGGGTAGGGCTTGGGGAGGTGTGTTTCCCTAGAAAATTTTTGGGGATTAGGGTTTGATGTAGATAGGGCATTAAATAGGGGAGAGGGTTTGATGAAGGGTGAGGATTTGACCCCTTGAATGAGGGGTCCAGATTTGTCATGAGAGAAAGATTAATTCATGTAGAAATGAGGGTGAGGGGCTAGTTAATAATATTAGGTTCCCTCATTGTTTAGACAATTGGGTGTTGACACAAAAATGCAAATTTGCAATTTAGCCCCCTTAAATTTGGGAAATTGCACAAACACATAAAATGACAAAAATTTGGCGGACGATTCGGTGTCTGGTGTTTTGTAGGGTCAGGGGGCGCTGTAAGACTGGTACGGGCTCAATTAGCAGGGCACTGGAATTAAATTGGGATTTTAGAATCAGATAAAATTGTATCCTCAATTTAAATAGAAATAAATGCAAGTTGTGTTCGACAATTAATTAGGAGTACATGGGGCCAAAATCAAGTCAGGTCATCAATACCAATAATGAAGAAGACTCAGAACAGAATATTACCCTAATTTGGGCCGCACGAAAAATAGGTCAAGATAGCCTCCAATTTTCGATTGGAACGCACAACGATACAAAATAGGAATTTTAAATAACCGTCCGCGACGATTTTTTGTGCGGCCAGAAATAATGCACAAAGAGCATAATTATGAGTTGCAAAAAATAGCAGAATGGAAGGCGGGCATATCTAGGGCAAGATTGTGAAATTTGTTGGAAGACAAAAGTCAGGGTACTACTCCAAATATCGAAGCAAAGGCAATGCGCAATAATTTAATTAAAATACGGTAATTAATTACAATCATAAATAAATAAATTATAAATAAAACAATTAATTACAGAATTCCATAATTTGGACAGGTGTTCCTCTACTGGGCTTCTAGGTCAAGTCTGCTAGCTCAAAATAATTGAACACTGTATCTAATACTATATTTAATTTCACATCACACATAATCATTTAAATCAAATATGCTATTCATGAAATTAATTAATTATAACTACAATAATATTAAATATTGTAAAAAGTCGAAATTACCCTTGTTTTTGGAATGTGGTAGTGACAAATCCCGTTTGCATGTCGGCCTCTGTCCTTTCTCGCAGTCGTCTAAATCTCGTGTCCGTAGGCAATGATGTCTTGACCCTCTCAACCAAGTAGACTGAACCTCAAGACTGGCCAACTGTCCATCCATGCCTGACAACACAATCTCAATCCTGAGTTCCTGAAAAATCCTCTAACCACTGGCGATGAGTCGTAAAAATAGGCCATTGGCTTAGCTTAAAGCATCTCTACTACATTTGCCTCGTCAGGGCGGTACTGCAACTCAATGTCATAATCTGTCATTAACTCTAGCCAGCGTCTCTGCCTCATGTTGAGCTCCTTCTGCGGGTAGACATACTTCAGGCTTTTATGATCTGTGTAAATCTCAACACGCTCACTATAAAGGTAATGTCTCCATAGCTTTAGTGCAAATATCACTGCAGCTAGCCCTAGTTCGTGCGTCTGATAGTTCTTCTCATGAACCCTTAGTCGTCCTGATACGTAGTCTATCTATTCTATCTAATCATAACTCATATTTGCTGAGCTTGGTGTACAGCCTCTCATGTCTCAGCGTCTTCCTCACGATCCTGAGATGCCTCTCATGCTCCTCCTGGCTCCTGGAATATACCAAGATTTCATCGATAAATACCACCACGAACTTATCCAAGTACTGGTGGAAAATATTATTCCTCAAACTCATAAATACTGCTGGCACGTTGGTTAAAACAATCATGACTAGAAACTCACATTGTCTATACTTCGTCCGATAAGCCGTCTTTGGAATGTCCTATCTCCATACCTTGATCTGATGATAGCTTGATCTGAGATCGATCTTCGAGAATACATATGCGCCACTTAGCTGATTCAACTGTACCGTCCCATCTTTCCTCGGCATAATTAAGATGGGTATTCCCCCATGGAGGAACACTAGCCCGACCGAAACCCTTGTCTAAGAGGTCCCCTACTATGGACCTTCAATCCTGCCAACTCTATCGGTGCTAGTCTGAAGACGGAAAAATAACCGGCTCGGCTCTTGGAGTCAACTCTATAGCAAACTATAACTCTTTGTCAGGTGGCAGGCCTGGAAGATTATCTAGAATCACATCTTCAACCCTGATATAATATGGTGGTACACTGATTCACCTCATGTGTTATATACTCCTAAGGTAGATGGGCACCATGCTCCCAGGCTCCCTGAAGAAACTCAAACTCAGGGTAATCCGGTGGTCTAAGGATGACACAACCACGACGGAAATCAAGTATTGCGCGGTATTGGCTCAACCAATCCAAGTCTAGGATAACGCCATAGTCTAGACTTTAACCTCGAGATAAATTCCCCTGTTCTATTTTCAACATCAATCCCCAAAAGAAAATGTTTCTTTGCTTAATGTATAATTTCTCTTCTCCTCAAGATTTTCCCTAGAATTTTATTCCTCGAATTTCTTCTCTTCATTATTCATCTCTCCAAGTCACAAGTACAATAATGGTATCACTCAAGCACATTCTAGAATTCCTGGAATCCGATCATTAACTTCCAAGTGAGAGCCTGAAATTTTTATCTTCTCTATTCCATAATATCATTCCTGATATTACTATCATTTACAACCACTAGTTTCCAGCATTGGGCTACGCATTTTCTTAGATTATTCTAGGTCTTGATCAACAATCTTTCCAGCTCCTTGTACTTCCAAGATCACTGCTATCTCGAGTACGAATAGGGTACTACTGGCTCCAAATTCTCTTGCAACCCTTCCATACTAGTTCTAGAATCCAAAAGAACCTATCAGCCTACCCTAATGAGGGTAACAATCTTCTCAGAGATTATTGCACAAATTACGTCTTCTGCCGTCTGAACTGCGATCTTCTTCTGGAGGAACCCATCAGGCGCAAGTGTCCGTTTTCCGAATAATAGGGGATGAGAAACAATGATAACGATATTGACGAAAATTGAACGAATACAAATTGGAAGTCCAAAGGAGATAATCACATACAAGAGGAGTTTTAAAATCGGTTATGGATTGAGATCTTATTCACATTAATCCTAAGTTGCAGGCTCGTTCGGTACAGTAACGTAACCGAAACGATTTGCTCAGAGGACCTGCATGGGCCACCACTAAAACCATGTCACGCCCCAGTCCCAAAATCTATGGGACAAGACACGTGGCAATGGCCAGCTGGTACGACTCCGTAGGGCTTTCCAATTTAATGGACCCGACGAAGCGCACTTACGCTGTCCATGGTCAAGTGATCCAAGTAATAATCTATTTCTAACATACAACAACTGAATCTAAATCTCAATCCCGGGGTAAGTAGTCTCAAGAAAGAACGATACGCATCATCAGTCTGCAGCCCAATAACACATCCGTTTGAATAGACCAGAAGAACAATATAGGTCTATAAACACTAGGCTATATAAGCAGAATAAAATTGGAAGTAATACAAGACTGAAATAGCTAGAAATGTAAATATACCTGCAATGATGTCCACACCCTATCAGATCAAGTATCCTGCAACTGCACAGACAACCTGGAAGGGAACCAGGTCCTCAGAGGGACGTAACAAGATACAAAAAAATACATGCCATAAGGTAAATACTGAAAAAAATAAAGGGGGGTGTGCTAACCATCTAAGTGAATGCAATTTGAGGACAACTTGAGTGTATGGGAATGTGTAGGCTAGACATATGCTGACGTAATTCACCAATCGTGACAACCGGCTAGTGTATGCCACATATGCCCCCTATAATATGGGCAACTGATAACGTCCATCTCCGAGGAGCATGGTATCTGAAATAGTATAACGTCCAACGTCCTTTAGAGTGTGGTATCTGCAACGTCCATCATTCCGAAGAATGAGGTATCTGTATATGTATAACGTCCAACACTCTAAGGGACGTGGTATCTGCAATATATATACGTCCGTATCACTCTTTCGAGTGCGGTATCTGTATAAAAGAGGTGGGTGTCCCATACGTCTACTAGTCGTCCTCCCTGCCCAATGATCTATGCATGTCGTATCTACAACACGCATCAGCTACTACGCCTCGGCGTCGTAACTCTGGCTCATAGTCTATCGTTAGAGCAAGGGTCCATCCCTACAACCAAACAAGGACAGGGATGGGACCATCGTACCACGCTAGTCTATGCTCCACCTACTAATAACTGCTAGTCTTCTAACATGCATCACTATTAGCAGTTATACCCTATCCGTCGCACGCCTACACGTACAGGTGGCCAACCACATACGCAGGACCGTGCCCTACATGAGACTCACAACACGTGTACGAGATGTGTCAAGGCCTGGGAGTCATACCAATAACTCCACAACTTTAGGTGGGTCTACTAGACACTAAGTCAGTCACCAGTCCTAACGTCAACGCATTCGTTGACTGCACCCGAGTCTTCTCGGACGCGCACATTTATAATAGCTAAAACAATGAACAGGCAGCTACAATACAGAAAATTAAACAGTATAACAAGGCAAGGTATACTTGCCTGCGCGAGGCTGCTGATGACGGGGTCCCGGTACCGCGTCTAGGTCCTCGGGTCCCGCAGTACCTTAGGAAGGCGACCAGTTGTATCCCATAGATGTATGGATCCATCATCACCTGCTGTAACCAAAATGTGCCGACTAAGTCGAGAGTAATCAAGCACCCTTAATACCTGTCCAACTGGGTCTTTGAGCTCAGCAGCACGTGCTCCAGAAGCAAGATTATGGAGAATAAGATCCCTCTTCATACTGATAGATGCCAAATATTCGTCTTTGTAATTATACATAACACCTGTAATGGTATCTGTATGACCACTCAACCATTTTATGCAGCGCTTTCTTTGCAAATCCCATATTCTAACTACACGCCCACTTTCCCCTGAACAAAGATATCTAGAACCTTTATTACTAAAACTGATGCTGGCTATGGGCTCCTCCAGCTCATCACCAACGTCATTCCCAAAAAAAGGTATTGTCCCCATACTTTGACCATTTTTATGCCACAATAAGATTTTCTTATCATCTCCAGCACTGGCAACAACTAGATTGGTGTGGTTCCATTTGACGCAGTTGATCGATGAACCGGGGGCGGGGGAGTAGCTCAGGGTGCAGGGATCGCCGGAGTCCACCGTGACGTCGAAGATCTTCACCGTGTCGCCGGCGCACGTGGCCAGCAACGACGACGAAGGATCGGCGAAGCTCATCTCTCTCAAATTTCTTGGAGATCGAGTCCAGGAGGCGGCTGGAGCTTGCCGAGGATGCAGAGGAAGGCGGTTGGGGGAGGCGTTGAAGAAGGAACGGCCAGAGGATGGCCGTGGCATCGCTGAAGGGAGGCTGAGGTGCTGTCGGGTGGTAATGGCGGATGGCTGGAGAAGCTTGGCAGCAGTCGGAGAGAAGTACGGTGTGCTCGCATAGCTCGGGTGGAGGAGGAGCAGTCCGGTCGGCGAGGAAGTAGCCAGAGCCGCCGCGGGTCGAGTGAAGTCAGCCGGCCAGAGTAACTCTTCAGGAAGAAGAAGAAAGGAAGAAGAAGAATGAAGTAAGAAGAAGGGAAGAAGAGCTTGTCCAGGAAGAAGAAGAATGGGAGAAATGTTGGCTGGTGTGTTAGAAAGAGAGAGGAGAGAGAGAGGGGGTGGGGTTTCAATGTATTGGGGTTAGGGCCTGCTTGTAAAAATGTGTAGAAAGAGACATTAAATAGGGGAGGTAATGTGTGGGTGTGTGGTGATGATTGACCCCTCCAAATGGGTGGTGAGGATTAATCATGAAGAAAATAGTTTCTTCATGCATATAAGAGGGAGGAGGGATGTTGACTTGGTCAAAGGAGAGGGGCTTCTCCATTTGACCTAGACCAATGAGGTTAGGACACTTATTTCAAAAATTGCAACTAAGCCCCTTAAATTTGGGTAATTATACAATCACATGAAATGACGCACAAATTGTGGAGAAAATTTTACGGTTGCTGATTTGCATGGCGAGGGGGTGTTGGGGGTTTGGCACGGATCTAATTTAATGGCCAACGGGATTAATTGAAGATTAAATTAGGATTAGGCAAAATCGGTATCCTTGATTAAAATAGAATTAAAGTGTCCCGCGATTTTAAATTAAATGGAGGCACTTGGGGTCAAAATTCGGAAATGACACAAAGGTCAAAAATGGTGGGGGCTTGGAGTCAGTCTTGGACCCTTTAGTTGGTCCAGTTCAACGGGTTAAGTTGGTATCTCAAAACTGAGGGTAACGACACAGGTGTCCGACACGAAATTTAATTATGGAATTTCGGTTACAGAAAATCGTGCAATTAATTTAGAGCACAAGGAAAATGATTTTGAGTGGCGGAAAAGTCCAGTGCCTAATTTGGCGAGTCAAGTCAGAAGTACAATATTCCGGTAGAATTTATGGGCTGATATTGGGCTCCAAATAATTTAGAAATGATAGGGCGCGCCAAGGATTTAATTAAATAAAAAAAATAATAACAACTCAACTCTACTCTAAACCTCATCATCTGATGCTAAATCCAAAAATTTTCCAAATCCAAATCTGACTATCTATAGAATTAGTCGAGGGGTTTTACAGGAGGAAAGGAAGAGGGACTGAGAGAGGGATCGAGATAGGGAGTGAGATTGAGACAGAGGGAGCAGCAGCAGGAGGTAGCAGCAACAGCAGCAGTTAGTAGCAGTAGCAGCAGGCAGTTAACAGCAGCAGCAACAGCATGCAACACCAACAGCAACAACAACAATAACACCCCCCTTTAGCTACTAGAGGTGAGAGAGAGAGAGAGATTAGATATATAAAATATATGTATATAGATATATATATATATATATATATATAGATTTACATAGATAGATAGTTATATATATATATATATATATATATATATATATATATATATATATATAAAATCAACTCTAACCCCATTCCTAGGCAAAAGCCCAATACCTCGCCCCGATTATATATATATATATATATATATATATATATATATATATATATATATGTGTGTGTGTGTGTGTGTGTGTGTGTGTGTGTGTGTGTGTGTGTGTGTGTGTGTGTGTGTGTTAGGGTATATATTAGAGGGTATAGATGGGATGTATAGCGTAGGTTGATATATCGGATACCGAGGGTATCCTGGTATCTCAAAGAGGCGAGTTTGAGGGTTTACTAGATTAATGAGCTAGTTTTGACCTAGAATTTTAGGGGCATCCTAGTTTGATCTAGAGTTGACCGAAATTGCCCCGATTGACCGCCAAAGTCAACCTTTGACCTAGTTTTGGCCTAGAGTTAATTTTTTGGACCCCGGGTTGACTTTTGACCCAGATTTTATCAGTTTGACCCGTTTGACCTAGAACAATCCTAGAAGCTTGTTTTTAGTTATTTTATATCTGTTTAACTCTTTAGAACTCCGTTTAACCTTGCTTTTCATAATAGATCTTTGCGACGCCAGTTCGGATCTCAATCCTCACTAGTTGCTCAGGACGTCAGGTGAGTACCTACCTCTGATTGTTTCCATTTTATGATAGCGTATATATCACATTTTCTAGAACTGTTAATACTTGATTCTGACATATTATTTCATGAGCTGGTACTAGTTGGATCCCGTCATAAGATATTATCCCCCTTACCGTGTTCAGTGGGTACTCTATCACGTGTATTTCATCATGTGCTTCGAGTATTGATTCTTATATGCTTTATGTGCATCGTGTGCTCTCGCTTTTATCTGTGCGAGTTATTTATCATGTACGTAGCGTATCACGGTTGGATCCAAGAGTATGAGTGGAGGAGGGGAGTAGAAGTTGGTTATGTGATCAAATCCAAAGAGTATTCATGTGTATGTCGGTTATGCAACTCACGTATAACAGAGTTATCATAGAATAAATCATGTGCAATCCAAGCCGATCACATAACGAACTTGTGCTCAAGGCACTTAGCTAGTATTCCTATTTTCTCACATACAGTTACTTCTCTACTACTTGTATTATTCTCCAGTTTTATATTACAGTTACTTTATCAGTTCTACCATGTATTTATTTTCCTGCGCATCTTGTATTCTTTTTTATTGCTAGTCATATACACCTTACCATGTATTTGGAGTTGCTTTTAGAGTTATGTACTTCGCTCCAATCCTGACTGAATATATTTTTCAGAGGATCCTGAGGGATTTTGCCCGACTTACTACGGGCCAGGCGTCGACGATTGTTGTGACCCTGAGATAGAGGAGGAGCCCGTCCCAGCTGAGGAGACGCCGCTAGCGCCCTAGTATAGCTAGATGGGTTTCACTAGGTTTGTTCCCAGTTAGTTTTGGATGACCGTATTATTTATTTTGCTACTACTGTGAGATGTTGTAGACTCTTAGACTTGGACTGTATATTTTGGATATTGTACTTGCTCTTTTTGGTTCTTTGGTTCTTTTTATCGTGCTTTTACTCTTCCCCTAGTTATTGTGATTGAGTTTATGTATATATTATAATGTTGTCCTCTTTTTGGAGAGGTTATCTTGACATGTTATTGTGAGATATAGATAGTTGTGACTTAGACAGCATTCTACCGCCGATTCTACAGCGTAGGCTGGACGTACCCATGACTCATGTCTGATTTTCTGGGTGCGGGTCATGACATGCTACTATGCCTATCGAATGCAGAAGCAAAGCAGGCTCTTTGCGAGGCTCACGATGGGGTTTGTGGTACCCATCAGCCTAGACCCAAGCTACAAGACCATCTCCAGAGAATGGGTTACTATTGGCCGACAATGGTCGCAGATATTATCGACTATGCAAAAAAGTGCCCGATGTGCCAAGTCCATGCTGACTTCATCCACCAACCCTCGAAGTTCCTACACTCGACTGTTGGATCTTGGCCGTTCAAAGCCTAGGGCATGGATATCATAGAACCGATCAGTTTATCTTCGTCTAAAGGACATCGGTTCATCCTCGCTATTACTGACTACTCCTCATAGTGGGTGAAAGCAGTACCACCCGCTGAAGTCAAGACATGAAACGTGATCATCTTCGTCAAGCATCACGTCATATACCGCTTTGACTTACCATGAAGGATCATCTATGAGAATGGTCCACAGTTTGCAAGTCATACTTTTTATCTCTTTTGTGACAAAAAATAAATCCAAAATATAGCTTCGGCTGCCTACAACCTAGCAACAAATGGTCGGGCAAAAACCTTCAATATGACCATCATAAAGCTACTCAAAAATTTTGTATCATCCAACAAACACGACTGAAAAGAGAAGCTGGGTGAATGTCTTTGGGACTACCGCACAATAGTCTGGACACCTACTGGCAATACGCCATTCTCCTTGGTCTACGGGAGTAAAGCGGTCCTCCCTCTCGAGGTCCATATTATATCACTTTGAGTGGCCCACTCCAACCAATTAACCGTCAATAAAAACTACTGCCGACGGCTACAAGAGTTAGAAGCACTCAACGAGAAGCGACTCTTAGCTCAACAGCCCATTGATTTATACCAAGCACGCCTCTCAGGAGCCTTCAACAAATGGGTCAAGAAGAGGACTTACCAAGTCTCGTCTTGACAGTAAGAAGACCGACGGTTATGACCCACAAGACTGTCGAGAAGTTCTAACCCAAATGGGAAGACTCATTCGTCATAGAATCTGTATTCTCCAACGGTGCCTACCCACTGGCAAAACCTAATGGCGACTTTCTCATGATGCCCATCAACAGCAAGTTCCTAAAAAATTACTATGTGTAAAGCTAAGCTTGTACTTCTCTATGTTCTCGGCAGGACAACAAAGACGTACGGTGCTCCTACTCTTTGTTGTTCATCCCCAGCATGAGCCTACGCATAGCATTACCTTTCCTCAATAAGCCATTATCGGTATTTAGGACTCCTGGGTACGCAACGGATAATGGACCCTCAAAATCTTTCCAGCGGAGCAGTCCTCAGGTCCACCTGCACACTCCCGCAGGGACCACCCAAAAATTAGTCTCGTTAGACGCTAGCCATGTCCATATTACCTCTGAGCTATCATCATAATGATCTCTCTAGTGGAGTAACCCTCAGGTCTATCTACATTTTCGGATAGACCAAACGCAGCAAACCACTCCTGAGTGAGTTCCTGGATATTAGTTCATGTCTATATTACTTATGAACTACTATCCTAATATCTTTCCCCCGCCAAGTTTGCCATATCCATATTACCTCTGAGCAAACCTCTCAGGTTTGTCTATTGATTATCACGTCCATATTACCTCTGATATCGGTTGTCATCTCAACTTATCACCTGTACTTAACTCTAAGTACGCCAACGGTGTTAAGTCCACAAAATTTATCACGTCCATATTACCTCTGGCAGGGCTTGTCTCAAACCTATTACTTGCCCTTAGGTGCGCAAGAAGTAATGGGCCCACAAAATCTATCAAGTCCATATTATCTCTGATAGGGTTTTGCCTCGAACTTATTACTTGTACTCCAGTACGCAAAAAGTAATAGGTCAACCAAAGATCCTCTAGTGGGATATCCTCAATGGAAGTAAACAGTTCACGTATATATTACCTCTTAAACTATGAGCTACCCATGTTTTCCATCCAAAGAAAATAGCAACGTCCATTTTACCTCTGGCTCGTTTCCTTTTTCTTCTACAAAAATATCGGGTTTGTACCTAACCTCTCGGTATGACTATTGATCAGCTCATATCTACGTCACCTCTGGGCTATCATCCTCACATCCTCCCCCGAGAGTTTTGTAAACTCCCTCACCCAAAATAGATATTTTGTGTATATTTTATATTATTATATTTATTATAGATTATTTTAAATATTGAATTTCTTTAGAGTATTCTCTTAGTTAATTAGAAAATAAATTTCTTGATATATTTACATATATAAATATTTATTTAGAATTATTTTTAGGCTATTTTAGAATTTTGGAGATTTTTCTAGAATTTTTAGGTAATTAAAACATAGGGAACATAAATTTCTAGGACTTCTATGATTTACTTTGAGACCATACTTGCATGTTATTCCTAACAAATATTTATTTTAGTTTAAAATATTTAATTATATTTTTCTATAATTTATTTAGAATTTTAAGAAATTTATTTAGATTTTTTAAATTATTTAGGATTTATTTGGATATATATAGTCTTAATATTAGATAGATGCTAATTTAGTGTTAATAGATATTAATAAGATTTTATAAATTATTTGTATTATATTTAATTATATTTAAGATTATAAATTATTGAGATAAATTTAAACTCTATTTTAAATTAATTCAAATCGTGAACCTACTAGGAAAGCAACTTCATGCATATCATATCCTTATTTAAATTCATCATAATCCTATCCAAATTAACCAATCCTAGTCGTATTTAATTAAGTAGTGTCCACCATTATAAATACCTCATCCTTCATATTTTTCTTCCCCAAATTTCCCTCTTTTTCGTCCAAAAATAGTCAAAATTCGTCATAAATTCAGCCTCATTTTCTAGTAGTTATGACGACTTAAAAAGACTATATCTCCTAGCTCCGGACTCCAAACGCGCTCCAGTTTTTTTTAGAATCATATCAAGGTTAGTTTTCTGAATATATAAATTATTTTAATAATTTTAGAACCTATTTTTCCAGAAAATTCTAAAAGTGACAGCTGTTCGAAATCAGACGTATTTTGGTATTTTCGAGATTTTGGGAGATCCCGAACTCAGAATTATGAACCGTTTAAAGTTTCGGAAAGCTGACATGATGAACTTTTAGAAAATTATTTTTACAGAATTTAAAATATAAGTTTATTCTACTGTAAAATTCGTGCAACATAGACGTAAATAAAAAACCACTAAAAATTATCATCTGTGCGCCCTAGTGGACATAACTCTTTACCGACTTGTGATTTTATAAAACCGTCGAATATGGTGTTCATATAGTATTAAAATCTATAGGATTCCATACACAAATCCAGGATTTGAGTTGGTTGACTTTTTGGTCAACGGATTGCCTCGATTTGTGTGACATGGATCACAAATCCGTAAAATTGACTTTCTTTGGACCAAAATTATGGTTTAACAATAAAATTAGATTATAATAAGATTAAAATACTATTTTAGGTTATTTTATTCAGAATTAAAATATATTAAATGGAGGAACCTATTTACCCACTTTTGTAACCTAACTTGTTTAATTTATGTGACAGGTAGGTCGGACGACGCCTTGAGTTGGGACTTCATTCTTTTTCAGATCAGGCAAGATACCTTGACAAATTGTTACAATAATTTGAATGCTTAGTATATTTCTGTATATGTATTGCATTTCTGTTTAATTATTGCATGTGCAGTTTCTTTCAGTCATTACTATATATTAGATATGTTGACACAAACTTGACACTTAGTATCATAGAGGACAATAAGTAGGCGTATGGGCTTTTAACCACTCTGGTAAACCATAGTAACTAGCACGCACTATGGTGGTCGTGTCCGATGGTCGCTACCCCCGAGGTATGTCGATTGATGGAGTCCGAGGGTCGCTACCCCAGAGGTATGTCGGCTGATGATGTCCACTAACGAGCGTATAAGTTATGAGAATTAGATCAAGTAGCCTACCCTTGCTCATACATCGAAAAGTTGTCCTCATTTGCATTCATATAGATTATCTTGTACAGCGTACTTATTTATTTTCAAATTATATGCATGTTTACTGTATTCAAGTTGGCTCATTTTTCTGTATCTTGTTACATCCCTCTGAGGACCTGGTCCTCTGCCAGGTGTATCTGTTCTTGAGTATTTGCATTGGATGGTAATATATGTCTCGTGGATGTGTTCTTTTCGAGCCCCATGATTGTTAGCTGGTATTCCTATATTGTGTTTATTGTGTTGTACTTTTCCATTCGAGTTGGTAGTGAATTTATTTTCATCCAACTATCATCCTTAGATACTTATATTGCGATCTAGTTATATAGATGCTGGTTATTTATTTATATTGATTTTTTGTGGATGAGATTTAGATTGTACCCTGTGACTTGTGATACATTTTATACCACTTGTGGATTTGATATTCATATTATATCGTACGTATGGGTTATGGTTTCCATATATTGGAGTTGCCATATCCATGCAGCTGGCATGCTTACGTATCCTAGTCCTATGTATTTTGGGACTAGGGCATGACAAGTTTGCCATGTTCATATTATCTCTGTTAAAATCTCGCCCTATGACTATCATCAGTGTCATCTCAACTTAGCACCCGTACTTAACTCTAAGTATGCCAGCGGTGTTAAGTCCCCAAAACCTGCCACATCCATATTACCTATGGCAGGGTTTATTTTGAACTTATTATTGGCACTCCAGTATACGAGAAGTAATAGTTCCACCAAAGTCCCTTAGTGGAACATCTTTAAAACGACTACGGTGTTATACTATGTCCATATTACCTCTAGTACAATACCCAAAGTCCACAACATATAATATAAAAGATACAAGAAGAAGAAATTCTGAAAAATAAGAGTCTTTATTTATTGATATTCAAGATCATGAGTACATATGATGGAAATCCATTACATTCAAGGGTTTTTTTATTAGTATTCAAGATTATGAGTACATATGATGGAAACCCATTTTAAGGGTTTCCATGAAGTCTCGCTGATGTAAAATTTTTTTATTAGAGGCGCCCCTCCGTGTTGTTGTTGCTTCTGACACAAGTAGAGCCTGCATCGAAACTTAACACTTTCTGGATTATCCCTCGATAATGCAAAACTCAGTATATGGAAAAGACTACATACTGACGGATAACAAAGGAGGAGCAGGAGCCGGCGCTCTACAACCATGTAGGAAGACAGAAGACAGGAATGGCAATTAATCTGAATCTTGTCATCGACACCGCGGGCCCTCGGCCGGTAGCAAGCCGCATAAAGGGGAGAAACACAGCTGGCACGCTGTATGAACAAGGACATCTCCACGCATAACGCAGGATGTTCATCCTCATCTCCTGAATCAGTTCTTGGCAAACTATCCTCATCTCCTGGATTAGTTTTTGATGAGGAACCGTCGCATAAGGTTGGCATTCCCTTCGAATGATGGGTTCTATGATATCCTTCCATGCTCCATCATGGGCACCAAGAAGGGTGATAAAACCTGCATAAAGGGAACGCATATCAGTCTCAAACAAAGGTTGTAAAAGGGGACAGTGGCCGCATGACCGCTTCTAATTCGCAGCCATGCGCAGGAGGGGACATCTCAAGATGGCCAAGTCAGCATTCATAAGCAAAAGAAATTCTTATCCATACGGCCAAGCCACAGATGGACCGAGTCCTCATTCATGAGGCTAAGCCACAGATAGGCTCTGCGAGCATGTTGCGAATGACGGCACAGTTAGGCGGCAGAACTCTGTGAAGGTGGGACTTGTGCGTGTTCTAGCTGATTTCTCATCCATGCAGCAAAGTCGTGTGTGTTTTTGTCTCCCTACTATCGCGGCACACTCTTACCTCCAAAGGGAATGCCAACATCAGGAGGCCACGGATCGACGCCACTCCTAACAAACTCTTCAGCGAAATAAACAGTAGCCCTCGATATATTCTTTCAAAAAAAGAGGGGGAAAGTCGAGAGACAAGAAGTTCTCTCTCCTCCTCCCTAGCCTGCCTATTTATAGGCTCATAATACGCAAGAAAATATCGAGACGATGAACCAGACAGTTATGTCTCGATTTGCATGATCCACAGTTATCTCCACGAAAACGACCGTTGACTCCGAGTCCCTAGAAATTTGCTCAAGGATTGAGTTAAATCCTGCATTAAATAAAGATTTGACAGCCTGGAGATGAGTCGTCCATGCGGCCCGCCATCTATGCGACCCAAAGTCATCTCCTCCATGCTTCTTATTCAAAGTATTCCAAACTTATCAGTTTAAAAACTTTGAAGGGAGTCATGTAGAAGCATAAAAAAATCTATATCCATGCATTCAAAAAAATATGCGCCCCAAATTTGACTCAGAAGAAATCAGGCCACATGATGACCATGCGGCCAACAAAAAGTAGCATCCATGTGCCTCCAAATATTAGTTGCCTAAAGGCCTGACACCAAGATTATGTCTAATAGAGAATCCTTACAAAAAGAATTTTTTGAACGCCTCGAAAGATGTGAGTTCACTAAGGAAAAAGAAGCTCTCGTCAGACTAATAATGACTTTTGACAAGCATGCAATGCAATGTATATGGGACCTTATGTGTCCCAGACTCCATGCGGTCTATGTGTTATTGGCCCCATACGTCTCAGATTCCATGCGATCCATGCAACTATGGCCCTATGCATTCCAGACTCCATACGTTCTATGCATCTCTAGTCCCATACGATCCAGATTCCATACATCTCATGTGCCTTTGGCCCTATATGTTTCAGACACCATGTGTCTCATGCGTCTCAGACTCCAAACATCCAACCTGGCAAGACTCCTTAAGACAAGATATTTATGTTATGATTCTCTCCAACTATATATGGGCCATGTGTCAATCTGACCAAGTCACACAAACGGAAGACAAGAACATCCAGAATCTCCAACAAACAGCAAATCCCAACAAAACGTCCACATGGAAGCTTGTCCTGGACTCAACCCATACTATGCGCCTACAATTATAACCGTATTTTGTTGAAGGAGCCCCCTGCGGCCACCAAATAGAAGCACATGTGGCACCTATAGCCCATCAACATGATGGCTATAAATAGAGGCAACTTGGACATTCCAAAATCTGACTTTTTTTGCTTCAGAGAGAGACCATACCCTCCCAGAGAGCTAAGTACGTTCACACAAGCTCAAGAGAGAGAGAAGAGAAGAGAAGAGAGAACCCCTCACTCACTTATCGGACCGTCAATGGAGTAAAGGAGCCGCCATAGCGCTCGATCTCCACCGTCACAGCACCCAGTTTAAATATTATACTTAGATTATCTGTTTAGGACTTCTTTGTACTCTTTGTTTGTTATTGAACGAAATAATTTTAATGGCGAACAAGATGGCAACTCTGTTGGGGACTAACTTCTCCTCTGATAAAAAAGTTATATCATAGTCCGACGCGTCGAAGCTGGGTTTGACCCAGAGGATGCTGGTTGTATGCTTCGACCAGCAAGCCTACGAGGAGATGCTCTCTGAGGGCTGTGCTTCTCCAAGACTGGCAAAGCCTAAAAATACGTGCAGCACATGGGTTGCAAAGGCCGCTGAGTCTCATCTTACTGTGGTACATGCACTCCCCACCTCTCTCTCTACCACAGGGATCGTACATTATGCATCTGCCTCTCATGCCGTAACCTCTTCTGACAAGCATCAAAAGATCCGTAGGACATGGGTTGCAAAGGCCATTGTACCTCACCCAACTACGTACCATGCGCTCTATGCTTTCTGGTTGTTCAGGCAACATGGGATCTTTCTATGCGGCTTTCAATTCCTTGGTTGTTCGGGCCGCATGGGCTCTATTTAGTTCCTCTGCAGCCTGCTTTTATTTTAAAGGGGCATGAGCTCTATGTGGCCTGTATAATTTTTATGCGTCTACAAGATCTCCTTCAAAGTTTTTAAACTTTGTAAGTTTTTTAATTTCAGAATACTTTGAACAGAAGTATGGAGGAGATAATAACAGGAACTGTAATGGCGCATCTGTGAAGTGTCCTTCCGCTTGGCTCATGGGGATGCTTGAGGGAGTAGGGCGTATGGCACTGCTGGTACATACGGATACTAGTTACTTAGTGGCGCATGGCACTGCTGGTGCATGGAAACACTAGTTACTTAGTAGCACATGGCATTGTTGGCATATGAAAATACTAGTTATAAAATAGTCGACGCATGACACTGGATCATTATAGCACAGGGGACTTGGTCACTGCGGTGCATGGCCTTTGATTACTGTTGGCATATGGAAGAGATTTTTTATGCATCTATAAGACCCCCTTCAAAGTTTCTGAACTTTAAACTTTGTAAGTTTTGTAAGTTCAGAATACTTTGAACAGAAGCATGGAGGAGATAACAGCAAAAACTGCAATGGCGCATCTGTGAAGTATTCTTTTGCTTTGCACATCTGTTCACTTGGCGCATTAGGTGTTAGCTCATCAGATGTGGCCAATTAATATGGCGCAGCTGACTATTCGGTATAACTAAATTGGTCTCTTTGTTCGTATTCTGAGCTATCGAAATAAGAGCATTTAATCAAGGGGATTTCTCGAATTGCTCGAGTCATGTTGGAGCAGAGAAGGATATCATAATTGTCGTTGTTTATGACAAATAAGAACATTATCCGAAGAATTGTCCGCGATCTTCCAACCTAGCTTACTATAGCTTCTCTCCATATGCGGCCAGGATGTGTGAAAGTGGCGGGGCTAGTCATCCCACCGGGGACTTCCTATTTAGAACACTTCCTGTTGCCATGGATATCTTGGCTATGAGTATTTATACCAGAGGTAATATGGATGCAGTACAACATCATAATGGGGATAACGCTAAGTCCTATCAGAGGTAGTATGAACGTGATAGATAAAAGTAGTTCCATTAAGGAGGTTCGGTGGAGACATTATCTGTGATGGTAGGGATAATGTGGTGTATAACCGATGGTCAAGCATATTTGCTAGGTATGATCATGGTGGAGTATTTTTATAGAAAAAAAAAGAAAACGAACCAGAGGTAATATGGACATGGTTGTTTTCTTTGGATGAAAAAAAGGGCGGCTCATAGTTCAGAGATAATATGGACGTGAACTATTTTCTTTTATTAAGGGCATCCTACTGGGGGATCTTTGATAGACATATTACTTCTTGCACACTGGAGCACAAGTAATAAGTTTGAAACAAAACCCTATCAAAGGTGATATGGACGTGATAGATTTTGTGGCCTTATTACTTCTTGTGCACATGAGTGCAAGTAATAAGTTCGAAATGAAACCCTATCAGAGGTGGTATGGACGTGATAGATTTTGTGGCCTTAATACCGCTGGCGTACTTAGAGTTAAGTACGGATGATAATTTTAGATGACGACTGATATCAAAGGTATTATGGATGTGACAATTGATAGTCATATAGAGAGGTTTGATGAGAGGTTATATGGATATGACAAACCCAGCTGGGGAGAACTGTTAGGATAATAGTTCAAAGGTGAAGTGGACGTGGACTAATGTCCAAGAGAATTGATTATGAGTGGTCTACTTTAAAGTGTGGATAGACCTGAGAATTGCTCCATTGGAGATCAATTGGGGATCCATTATCTGTTGCGAATTCCGGACTCCTGGAATATATATAATGGATTTTACAATAATTCATGAAGAAAAGTGCATATTGTGCTAACACACTTGTTGGAGATAAACAATAGGGAAGGTACAATGTACATTTTGGTTGTACAGCTGATAATAAAGGGAGTACAAGTCTAGCTTAGATATAGTACTTTTTGAGAAACTTGTCATTGATAGGCATCATCAGCAAGTCGTCAATGGGTTTGGCGGGCAGGAAGGCACCGTTAGAGAACACGGTTCCACGATGAATGGCTTCTCCCATTTAGGTTAGAATTTACTAGCCGTTTTGTGGGTCATAACCATCGGCCTTCTTACTGTCAAGACAATGGCACCCACTTGGTAAGTTATCTCCTTGACCCTTTTATTGAAGGCTCCTGAGTGGCACGTTTGGTACAGCTCAATGCGTTATTGAGCTAAGAGACATTTATCATTGAGTGCTTCCCATTCTTATAGCCATTGGCGATGATTGTCGTCAATGGTCAATCGGTTGAAAAAAGCCACTCGGAGTGACAAAATTTGGATCTCGAGTGGGAGGACCGCTTTGCATCCATAAATCAAGGAGAATGGCATACTGCCAGTAGGTGTCCGGACCTTTGTGCAGTAGGCCCAAAGATACTCACCTAGATTCTCATTCCTGTCGTTGCTTATTAGATGACACAAACTTCTTGAGTAGCTTTATAATGGTTTTGTTGAATGCTTCCGCCAGACTATTTGCTGCTGGATTATAGGCAGTCAAGGCCACATTTTGGATTCAATTTTTGTCACAAAACCAGTAAAAAGCATGACTTATAAACTGTAGATCATTATCATGGATGATCCTCCGTGGCAGGCCAAAGTGGTATATGACGTGATGCTTGACAAAGCTGATCACATTTGAGGTCTTTACTTTAGCGAGTGGAATAGCTTCCGCCCTCTTGGAGAAGTAGTCCGTGATAGCCAATATGAACCGATGTTTCTTAGAAGAAGGTGGACAAATTGGCCTGATAATGTCCATTCTCTACGCTTCAAACGGCCAAGATGCTACCGTTGGATGTAGAAATTTTGACGGCTGGTGGATAAAGTCTGCGTGAATTTGGCACGCTTGGCACTTCCTCACTTAGTTAACAACATCCACTACCATTGTCGGCCAATAGTAATCTATTCTCCGGAGACGATCTTGTAGCTTGGGTCCAGGATGAAGGGCACCACAAACCCCATCGTGAGCCTCGCAGAGAGTCTGCTTTACTTCTACATTCGATAGGCAATATAGCATAAGACTGTCGTAGGAACGATGATACAGCATTTTGGTAGCCATATTATAATAGAACCATAGGTAACGTCTCCTGATAGAAGTAGCCTCATTTTGGTCATCTGAAAGAATCCCGTAGACAATATAGTCTATAAATGGGAGTCTCTAATCTTGGGTACTGGTATCTGTCTCAACTTAGAAGCTCAGGCACAGACAGATATTGTTCTTCGGGCAGACTAGTTCTTGGCCGACCACGGTGATCAGTTCATGAGTATGGACTGGAACAGCTAAAGAGGCTGTGAGGCCGGTCAGAGTGTCGACCTCGATATTTTGCAGTCAAGGAACGTGCTCTATGAAGAAACCCTAGAAAGTAGAGATTATGTCGAGCGCGACTTGGTGGTAGTAAATCAAGTTTGGGTGGTCTCAACGAAAATATTTTGATGGACCTGAGAACTGCTCCATTGGAGAATTTTTTGTAGATCCATTATCCTCTACGTATTCAGGATCTCCTGAACATAGATAATAGATTTAGTACAAAATCATAGAGGGATATACATCCTCTTATGCATTTTTACTTGCTAGGGATAACAAAATGTAAACATTGTATATTTTGAATTAATCTGCTGGGAAGTACTAGCTTAGACGTAGTACTGGTTGAGAAAATTGCCCTTGATCGGCATCATTGGCAAGTCTTGGTTAATCTTTTCGAACCTGTATGCACAGTTGAATTAAGGAGATATTGTCCATGATAAAGCATCAGATTAGGAAAACATTGTCCTTAGTGTGTTCGAGAATACATTGTCCTTGATTAAGAGTTTAGATCTGCTCTTATTTGTTGACAAAGTCTGGAGCTCGAGCTTAATGGACTATAGTCTTGTTGGAGCAACGATGCATGCTAGCACCTTCATATGCCATCCCACTATGAGTGATATTATAATAGATGTCGGATTATAAAGGAATACGTCATCATTTACCAAAATTTAGACCTTCGGCTTTTTGGAGATCATAGGCCATCTTCTGCATAAGACAGGGTGACTGTTGGCTGTAATAATAAAACTGTGGTCGCTCATCATTTATTGCACTGGATACTACCGATGTGTTGGCTTATGACAAACGGGGAGTCAGGTGTAAAGGAACACTATCATGTATAAATAAAGGAGTTGGCTGAATTATGCGCATAGGATTACTGCCACAAGCGCACGATTGCTTATTACGCCAAGGACCACCGCCTGCTGTGCGTATATACATAATACGCAGAGGGACACTGCCTGCTGTTGGAGTTTTATTTCATCATGAAGCACTGTCTCATTGTTGTTGATGAGTCATACGAGGCTTGGCTTTTGTGTAGAAGGAGACTTGTTGAACTGCGATGGGCATCAAAAGTCTACAATTTGCATTTTCTGAGGAGAAGATCAAACGGCACGGCCTGTATTTTTTTCTTTTGACCTGGTCATTGAAGGTGCTACTTATTGTGTCAGGTCTTGAGCAATGTCAGGATGAATCTACATGACATCGCCCAGTGGTGTGCTGAGAGGTACTAGCCCGGTTGTTTGGCCGCGAGCTGGTGGGAGATTAACAACCTCCATTGTTGCCCTCGGGATTGGTACAACACCGTCCTGGGCCTCCGTCACCGAAAAGTAACCAAACTGGAGGGATACTATGTTCGCAATGACCGTCCTATCCTCGAAGTCGAGGGTGAGAGCCTTAGCATCGATCACCTGCTGGATACGCCTTTTCAATACAGATCATTCTTTGGTTGGATGATGGACGTACTGATGTAGTGGCAGTACTTGGGGTCATCGACCTTGTCTGCTTTCTCAGGGTATCTAATGTTTGATAGCCGAAGTTTGTAGCCCTTCATCAGTATGTTGAAGATTTTAATGACGTCATTGTCATCAAAGGAGAAAGTCTTTTTTGGCTTTAGAAATTCTGATTCCTGAGTCGCACAATCCTCAGCTTTGAATGCTACCCCCAGCTTTGAATGCTGCTCTGACTTGTCGAGGGCGACTACCCCCAGACTTGTCTTTGTCTGTTTTTTGGGAATCATTGTCCTCACGGAATGACTGTTTGGTGTGGATAACCGGAAGATTACTACTCCCAGCTTGTAGAGATATTGCGGGCCCTGAGGGTGGCTGGACAATATTTTTCTTTGTCTCCAATATCGCTTGGGCCTGTCACCCTCAAATTTTTGGATGGGGGCATTTTAGTCATTTTGTATATATTTATTTTTTTGTGAATTAAAATTTATTTATATTGTGCTATTAATATTGTGCTTGTATTATTTATTTATAGTTCGTGGGGTAACCTATTATTTAGACTTGACACTAGTGAACCAAATTAGACTTGTCATGACAACAATTTAGCCCAACATGGACTAGGCCCAAATTAGACTCATCCCTTAGTTAATTAGAAGGATTAAGACTAATTTGTATTTTTTAGAGATTTCCCATTATAGCCCTACTTAATTATTCATCATAATTAACCATTAGGGGTAAATTAGACTTGGAAGAGGGGAAACTAGGGGTCGGCCACTTATAGGCCTTCTATCTCTCTCCTCTCGATTTGTTCATTCAATTTAGATCCACTAATCTCTAGATCCCCAATTCACTTTATCCCTCCATCAATCCCTTTTAATTTATTTAAATTTCCTCTCATTCTTATCACTCAAGGAGCAATGGAGCTTGGAATTGCAAGGAACATTAGGAGAAGGAGTTTGGCAAGAAGATCGTGTCTGGATCGTGTCTGTGGGAACAATTCTTTGAGAATCCATCTTCCAATAGATACAATTCTGATTTTACCTTTATTATAGGTTTCAAATCATGTATTTGACCATTAGGAACCCTCACATGGCATAGGGCTACCTATAGGAACAAGTTCTAAGCTAATTGAATGTGTATTATGATTTCTATATGGTATTTTGTGTCTATTTTGGGGAAATTACGAGATTGACATATCAAGTGTGTGTCATGATGCTAATTTAGTTATATGGGACTTAGATCGGGGTTGAAATACTAGCTACGTGTCCTCAATTGGATACGTGTAGGTCGTATCACGATACATCATAGTACGTGTCGGTAGATTTGGAAATTTTGAGCCAATAGGTTTAATTTGTTATAATTACATGATAATTAGATATTATATATGTTTATATATCATAATTTATATATTAAGAGGGTTTTATGTGTTTTAGAGGTTAGTATCATGGTGGTGTTGGAGTAGGAATAGAGTATCTTGGTGCACCATGGTGTAGTATGATACTAGTGCATGTAAGGTGTTTGACAATTTGTATCAAGTGTTAATGTGGGTATTATAAGGATATTTGGTAGTATTTTGGTGTATGTTTGTGTTGGGATTGAGGAGAGTGTGCTTGGTGTGGTTTCGGGGAGTGTGTGTGTGTGTGTGTGTGTGTGTGTGTGTGTGTGTGTGTGTGTGTGTGTGTGTGTAGAATACAAGTGGGGGGAACTCTTTTGCTACATTCAGCAACTTTTTAGTACTTTTCAGTGCTTTTCAACTGATCTTCAGCATAAGCAGCAGCTGCAGCAGCATAAGCAGCAGTAACAGCATCATAAGCAATAGCTTATAGCAACAGCAGCATAAGCAGCAGCTGTTAGAAGTTAGTAATGCACAATTGTGTCCTAGTGTATTTGTAGGGTTAGTGTGTGTTAGAGTAGGGTATTTGAGTATGTTGGTATTTGTGTCAAGTGTGCTTTAGTGAGAATATATTCTAGAGGGTATGCATAGTTAAGTGGTATCTTGATATCAAGATATCAAGTACCAAGGTTGAGTGAGGGGTATTAGAGTGTCAAGATATTGATAGGCATTAGTGAGTAAGTAATGTGTTGAGTGAAGGTTAGTGTTGTGATATTTGGGTATTAAGTGTGTGTGTGGTACCATGTTCCATTGTATGTGTTAGTTAAGTTATTTATATTAAGGTATTCAAGATTCATAGTAATGAGTTATACTAAGGTATCGGGTAGTTATCATGATACAGCATAAGATACTAGGATACGGGGATAATGTATTGGCTCAAAACCAAGGTATTAACTCCTAGCTAAAGCATTGACCCATAACCAAGGTATTTGGACATAGTTAAGGTATATGAGACACGGCTAAGGTATTTGATTAGGATACTAAAAAAATTATCTATAGGCCAAGGTATTAGTAGGTAGTAGTGTATATTATAGTATAATAAGCTAGAAACCTACCGGAATGACCTAAAACCTAGAGATAACCTAGTAACAACTAGTTTTAACTAGTATGGCTCTATAAACCAACTTAGAAGCTAGTTATGAACCTAAATTGGGGTAATGACCTAGTTTGACCTATTTTGATCTAGTTTGATATAGTTTGACTAGTATGACCTAGTTTTGACCTAGAAATGACATAAAAATCATAATTTAGCCTATTTAAGTATGTTTATCACTCTAATATATTAATTGATATGGTATTTTATATATAAGTTAGTGTAACACCAGTTTGGATATTGTTTCGCATTCTTTGCTCAGGACCATAGCCGAGTACATCTCTCTATTAGTTTTTATTTTATGATAGTAGATATATCACATGTTCTAGAACTGTTTACTTGATTCTGACACAGTGGCTACACAAACAGGTACTAAATGGATTCTATCATGGGATGTTATCCCCTACCATATTTAGCAGGTACTCCTTCACCTATATTTTATCATGTATATCGGGTATTGATTATAGTGTACTTTATGTTCACACACTTCTCATATTCAGTATTCTTACCTACCGTGTTCAGAGAGTACTCCTTCATATTATTTTATCGTGTGTATCGGGTATTGATTATCGTGTAATTTATGTTCACACACATCTCATGTTCAGTGTGCTTATATTCGTGTTCATAACGTGTCGTGATTGGATCCATGAGTATTGGTTGGGGATGGGGGAGTAGGAGTTGGTTATGTGATCAAGCCAGTGTATTCGTGTAGATGTCGATTACATATCACACGTGTAATCGAGTTACCATATTATATTTGTGTTCAACCTAACCCGATCACATAACAAACTTGTACTCTAAAGCATATTAGTTTATCTATTTCTATTACTTGCAGTTATTTCTTATTGTCTGTTCTTTCTTTCCAGTATATTATTTGTTTACTATAGTTTATTTCATTTCGTGTTGCTCGTTCATATTGTATTCTTTTCTATTACTTTTCATATATGTTCTACCATGTCTTTGGACTGCTTTTAAAGTTTTGTACTTCGTTCCAATCCTGATTGAATATATATTTTTAGATGACTGGTTAGGGGAGATGTGTTCCACATATTACGGGGCACAAGATAGTGAGCCAGCAGGAGAGATAAACACCTCTAGCACAGAGGATATAGCACTAGCCACAGAGGAGACTCAGTTTTTATTATTGCTTTATATTTGACTCTTAGACTTGGCATGTACAATTATTATTTTTAGACCTTGGTATTTTGGAGATTAGACTTGGACTTGTGATGTATTGTGACTCTTCATAATTTTTTTCTTCTATTACATATATCGTGCCATATCTTCCTCTAGTTTTATATTGTGATTGAGTATTGATTTTATTATTATATATCATATTATTCCTCTAATTAGAGTTGAGATGACATGATAGGTACCATATATATAATGTGAGATATTTAGATAGTATTGTTGACCTAAATAGCATTCTACGTCGTTGTTACAACGTAGGTTGGGCGTGGTTCACGTACTCGTGCCCTTATTTCGGGTACGGGTCATGACAAGGCTAAAGTCTGCATTATGGCACTTATAGTGTGAATTATTATCTCTAGAGCATCGAGACGTTTGCAATTGTTGGTGCCCTCATTATCGTTCCCTGCCTTGTATGATGTTCTTGCATGGGAAAAAATGGATGGGATAGTGGACGTCGTACTTTTTGCCTCAGACTCTTACCGTAAATAGTAATCCGAAAAAGTTGGCAGTGTCGAATCTTCTTCGGACTCGGAGGGAACACTACCCTAGCATAGGAAGCTGCATCTTCTTGGCGAGGACAGCCACCCCCAGGGATCTCAACATCGATTCCTTGGGAATCACTGTCTTCTCGGAATGTCGGACTATCATAAAGGTCTGGAGGATTACAACCCCAACTTGCATAGCTATGTGGGGTCCTGAGGAGGCGTCAGAGCTTCTGACAGACATCGAAACCTGTGTCAGGGGGGTTTATGCGACCTCCCTGCTCTATGGTCGTTCATGCCGTATATGGGAACTGCATGGAGTCGAAGCCGCATGGGGCCAGAGACGCATAGGACGCATGGAGTCTGAAATGCATTGGACCAAAGATGCATGGAACTCATAGATTCTGAAATGCATTGGGCCATAGACACATAAAATGCATGGAGTTTAGAACGCATTGAACGCATGGAGTCTGGAACGCATTAGGCCAGAGACGCATGGAACGCATGGAGTCTGGAATGCATTGGGCCAAAGACGCATAAATTTTTGTTGTCTTCTGCATTTGTGGCATTTGAACAGCTATATACTGCCAAAAGTAATCATGACGAAGCCGTCATCTTGGATTCTAATCCTCAGTACAGGATTCAAGACAGTCAGGATGATTGTCTATTTTGTAAGAGTCATAAATGCTCTGATATGACTGTAGGGATGATGCGTCAAAGGGCGACATGCATCTCTGGACGTCATGTATCCAAGGATGTTATGCGTGCACCCCTGTTATGCGTCTCTTGCTTATTTATTGACTATAAACTAGAGCGCATGAAGGGATTTTTTATGCTTTTACAAGACCCCCTTCAAAGTTTTTAGACTTGGCTAAGTCTGGAATACTTTGAATAAGAAGCATGAAATTGGCATGTATTCACTGTCTGCCTTCTTCTGCTAAGTTCATCAGGTTGATGCATGTGGAGATGATAGCTCAGAGGTGACGTAGACGTGAGCTGATCAATGGCCATACTGAGAGATTAGGTATAGTCCTGAGGATATCCCACTGGAGGATTTTTGGTGGACCTATTACCCTGTTACGTACTTTGGGGTACGAGTAATAGATTAGAGAACAAACCCTACCAAAGGTAATATGGATGTGATAGTTTTTGTGGATTATAAGGACATCCCGTTGGAGGATTTTGGTGGACATATTACCCTTTTGTGCACTTTGGAATACGAGTAATAGATTCAAAACAGACTCTATCAGAGGTAATATAGACGTGATAGATTTTGTGGACCCATTACTTTTTGCGCACGTTAGTGCAAGTAATAGGTTTGAGACAAGCCCTGCGAGAGGTAATATGAATATAGCAGTTTGTAGACTTAACACCGTGGGCATACTCCAGAATGGGTATGGGTGATAAGTTGGAAGATAATCAATATCAGAGATAATATGGACGTGATGATTGATGGTCAAGGCCAGAAAGTTTGCTCAGAGGTAATATGGACATGTCAGACTCTTAGATTGTGGACTTATCACCCAGGGTGTACCTTAAGTACGGATAATAAGCTGAAATGACTAGCACTATCAGGGGTTATATGAATATGATAGAAAAAAAATCGAAGAGCAAAACTTTACTCATAGGTGATATGGACATAAAAAAGTTCTGAAAATATCTTACTCGTAATGTGGACATGGTAAGATATAATTTTGTGGGGATAGTGGAGAGACATAGTTCAGGAAAGTAGTTCAGAGGTAATATGGATTTGAACTATTCGTTTCCATTCCGGGCATCCCACCGGGGGGTGGACCTATTACTTCTTGTGCACGAGAGTGCAAGTAATAAGTTTGAGATGAAACCCTATCAGAGGTAATATGGTCATGATAGATTTTGTGGACCCATTACTTTTTTTGCGCACTAGGGTTCAAGTAATAAGTTTGAAATAGGCCTTGCCAAAGGTGGTATAGTCGTGGCAAGTTTGGTAGACTTAACACCATTGGCGCACTTAAGTTTAAGGGCAGGTGATAAGTTGAGTTGACAGCTGGTGATAATCGTAGGGAGAGGTTTGCTCAGAGGTCACTTGGACGTGGCATACTCTCGGGGGAGGATATGAGGATGATAGCTCAGGGGTGACGTAGACATTAGCTGATCGACAACCATAACGAGAGGTTAGGTACGGTCCTGAGGATATCCCACTGGGGGATTTTTTGTGGACTATTATCCTTTTGTGCACTTGGGATACGAGTAATAGATTCGAAACAAACACTATCATAGGTAATATGGACATGATAGATTTTGTGGACTTATCACCACTGGCATACTCTGGAATGGGTACGGGTTATAAGTTGGAAGATAATTGATATCAGAGGTAATATGGACGTGATGATCGATGGTGAAGACCAGAAAGTTTGCTCAGACTTAATATGGGCAGGGCAAACTCTAAGGTTATGGACTTATTACCCATGGCATACCTTAAGTATGGATAATAAGCTAAAACGACTAGCACTATCAGGGGTTATGCAAACGTGATAGTAGAAAGTTGAAAAGCAGAACTTTACTCAGAGGTAATGTGGACATGAAAAAGTTCTGAAAATATCTTACTCAGAGGTAATGTGGACACGGTAAGATATGATACTTTAGATAGTAAGGATATCCCGCTAGAGGATTTTTGTGGACCTATTACCCTTTTGCGCACTCGGGAATGCGAGTAATATATTCGAAACAAACTCTATCAGAGGTAATATGGACGTGATAGGTTTTATGGTTAGTAAGAATATCTCGCTGAAGGATTTTGGTGGACCTATTATCCTTCTGCGTACTTGTGGTGCGAGTAATAGATTTGAAACAAACCATATCTGATTTGAAACAAACCATATCAGAGATAATATAGATAAGATAGATTTTGTGGACCCATTACTTTTTGCGCACGTTAGTGCAAGTAATAGGTTTAAGACAAGTCCCGCTAGAGATAATATGGCAGTTTTTTTGGACTTATCACTGCTGGCATACTTCAGATTGGGTACGAGTGATAAGTTAGAAGACAATCGATATCAGAGGTAATATGGACGTGATGATCAATAGCCAAAAACTCGGAAGGTTTGCTCATAGGTCCCTTAGACATGGCAAACTCAGCCAGGGAGAGATGTTAGGACAGTAGTTTAAAGGTAATAAGGACGTGAATCGATGTCCGAAAAACTCGCTGAGGAGTGGTTTACTGGGTGTGGTCTATCCAAACATGAATATAGATATGACGATTGCTCCGTTGGGGAGATTGATGGGACGATAGCTCATAGGTGATATGGGCATGGCTAGCGTCTAAAGAGATTGGTTTTTGAGTAGTCACTGCAGAATTGTGCCAGTGGACCTGAGGACCGCTCCGCTGGGGAGACTTTGGGGACTCAGTATCCATTATGTATCTAGGATTCCAGGATACAGATGATGAATTTTACGAGAATTTATAAAGAAGGGGAGAATATTGCACATCGGCACTTATCAGGGATGAAGAACCAAGAGTTAATTTGTATATCTGGGTTGTCCCGTTGGGGATAAGGGAAGTACAATTTGTTTAGACGTAGTACTTTCTTGAGGAACTTGTCGTTGATAGGCATCAGAAGCAAGTCGCCGTTGGGATTCCCTAGCCGGTATGCGCCTTTGGGAAACATAATTTCCATAATGAACATGCCCTCCACTTTAGGTTATGATTTGATGGCCATCTTATGAATCATGGTGCATACAAGCATCTTCATATCCTAGCCATCTGCTAGTGCTATTGTAATAACTTTTCGATTATAAAGGAGTACGCCATCATTTGCCAAAGTTCAGACCTTTAGCTTTTTGGAGGTCGTATCCCATCTTCGATATGAGAGGAAGTGATTGTTAGCTGTAATGATGGAACTGGGGTAGCTCATCATTTATTGTGTTGAATACTGTTGATGACTTAGCCTGGGTTAAAGGAGCTATGTGCACATGAACACTGCCACGTATACATGATCGAGTTGGCTGAGTTGTGCGCGTAGGATCACTGCCGCGTGCGTACAATTTTTTACTACGTTGAGGACCACCGCTTGTTGCGTATTTTTGTATATCGTGCAGGAAAATACTGCATGTTGTCAATAAGGATTCGTTACGATGAGAAGTACTGAAGACTTGCTCGGATGCGTACAATAGAACGTTGCATATCATGCGCCATTGCTGAAGAGTCATGCGAGACTTAGCTTTTGTGCACAAGGAGACTTGTTGAACTGTACTGAGCATCCGAAGTCTACAATTGGTGCTTTCTAAGGCAAGGATCCTGGGACCCGGCCTGTATTGCTTTCCCTTTGACCTATTCGTTGAAGGCGCTATTTGTTGTGCCAATTTTTTAGCAATGACCTTACCTCTTGGGATTGTAAGTGATACCAAGCCTGCTACTCTGCTATAAGCCGACGGGAGGTTGACGACATCCCTGGTTGCCTGGGCTTCCGTTACTGAAAAGTTGCCTAATTAGAGGGACACTATTTTTGCAATGACTGTCCTATCCTCGAAGTCGAGGGTGAGCTCATTGGCCTCGATGAATTGCTGGATACATCTCTTCAATACAGAGCAGTCTCTGGATGGATGATGAATGTACCAATAAAAGAGGCAATATTTTGGGTCATCGACCTTGTCAGCCTCTTCAGGGCATCTCATATTGGGTAGCTGAAGTTTATTTTTCTTCATCAATATGTTGAAGATTTCAATGATGTCATCGTCACTGAAGGAGAAAGTCCTCTTTGGCTTTGGGACTTCCGATACCTGAGTCGTACGGTCCTCAAGGAATACCGGTAATTTTGCATCATTTTTGGACTCAGAGGGAATTCTACCCCCAGCTTTGGATGATGCTCTGTCTTATCGAGGGAGGCTACCCCCAGACATGTCATTGTCTATTTCTTAGGGATCACTGTCCTCACGGCATGACGGGTTGGTATAAATTACCAGAAGATTACTACTCTCGGCTTGCATAGTTATTGCGGGCCCTGAGGGTGGCAAGACCATATTTGCCTTGATCTCCATAATTGCCTGGGCCAGAGTATGCATTATGGCACTCATGGTGTTCAGCATTGCCTCAAGAGCATCGAGTCATTGGCGATCGCTTAGCCCTTCCGCCTTCGGTTCCTAAGTCGCACTATGCTCAGGAAAGACTGGCATCGTTGCATCATCTTCAGACTCAAAAAAGATGCTACCCAAGATTCAGATGATGCTCTGACTATTCGAGGGTGACTTCCCCCTGGCATGTCATTCTCTGTTCCTTGGGAGTTGCAGTCTTCAGGGGAGGTAGGCATCATCGCACCGTCTTTCAATTCTGGAGGATTGCTACTCCCAGCCCTAGATGCTACATTAACCCTAGGCACATTGTTGTCAGCTTCCTCGAAATCGTTGTCTTTAGGGAAAGCCGAAAGTGCTACATCTTCTTCAGACTTGGAGGAAAAGTTACCACCAGCTTTGGAAGGTACATTTCCTTGATAAGAGTGATTACCCCCAGAGAACTCGGCATATGTCCCTTGAGATTCACTATCTTTACGAAATGCTGGATTGTTGCGTATATCCAGGGGGGACACTACCCCCAGCTTGGGCCACCCCCAGGGGTTCTGAGGAAGAACTACCCCCAGGGGCTGACAAATTCTTCCTTGAGCGGGTGCCATGGAAGACTCATTCTGCATGCGTTGTTGTCAGTCCTCCGGGTAGTTGCCTTCGTGACGCAGTGGTAGAGAGCGCCGGACTGGAGGTATTTGACTTCTTTCTTTCCTTGGTGGAGGAAAGCTTTTCAGTTGAGTAGCATGAGGCAAAGGACAACTCCTCATTCTCTGATACTTGCACCTGATCTCCGGGTTGTTGCTGGGTAGGTACTTTTTGGTGCAGTCGTTGGAAGGTCGACTGCCTGTCTGTGGGTACTGCTGTTTTATTGCAGCAATAGTCGATGATAATATTGGCACAACAGTGCCTGGAAGAGGGCACGTCGCACGTCGTATTAGTTTTTCTCGCTTTGCACTTGTGAGTGATCACTTCACGCAAATTATGTGAAGGGTGTTTCACCATTGTATCCTCTTTGCGAGTCAGGGTATCCCGGGCACAGGGATGTGCAGGCGATGTATTTGCTCCTGGACCTGGGATTTGTACACGAACTTGTCCCGAGGTACTAGTGGAAGACTTTTGGAATGAACCCTGTCCTGTAGCTTAGTGCTACATGGTTTGAGTGCAGTGATATAGTTAAGTTGGACGCATGGGTCAGTTATGTACAACTTTTCGTCAGAGGCCCGTGTAATAGTTAGCGATACCTGGTGGCGGTCAGTCGCATGACCAGTTGCTTGATCTTGACGAGCTCGTACTGCCCTAGACATCTTCAATTTAGAACTAGCAGGTGCGTAGTAAGAAGAGTCCAGATTTGGGTTTTTGCCACTCTCAATAGGTCGCATAGGATCGCAGGCACGTAGTAAGAAGTTTTATTGCTGTCAGAGCCGCATGCGATTGTCCGCCTGCGGCTGCGAGTTGATGTCGCATGGACAATCTTATGCGGTCTGTGAATAGATGACGCATGGATAGTATTATGCGGTCTCCTTCTTGGACGCATAGGACCTGCCCCATCCCCAGAACATCTGGCATCGTAGTATTTTTCTTTGCCAGATTCTGAGTGATGAGCAATTCCTATGCCAGTCGAAGATGCCGCATAGACGTGGACTTTCTCAGCAACAGATTGAGAGGCAGAGATCGCCTCCTCTACAGTTTTGCGAGCCAAAGTGGCCTTTGCTACCCACGTTCTATGGGTCTTCTTGGGCTTGGCTTGCCTTGGCGAAGCATTCGCACTTCCTTCAGAGAGCATTTTCTCAAACGCTTGCTGGTCGAAGCAAACTACCCGCATCTTTTGCGTTGAGCCGAGCTTGGCCGCATCGGATTGCGTCACTAATTTCTCAACAGAGGAGAATTCGGTCCCCATCAAAGTCGCCATTGTGTTTGCCATTTAAATCAAAGGGAAGAACTAAGAGAACTTGACTTGATCAACAAACTAGAGAGTACAGAAAAGAGTCCTAAGAGACAATCTAAGTATAATTTATTTTGATCTGGGGGTGATGATGGAGGGTTAGGAGTGTAGCAACTCTCTTTACTCTGTGGACGATCCGGACGTGAAAACTTCTCTCCTTAGTTTTAGTATGAATCCGCAGATAGCCAGCTAGCCTTTTGGTTCGGTCTCTCTCTGAAGCCGAAAAAGCTGACCCTTAGAATATTCAAGTTGCCTCTATTTATAGCTATCGTGATGATGGACTATGGGTGCCGCATATGCCTCTGTTTGGTGGCCGTATAAGGCTCCTCCAACATAATGCGGATGTAACTGTTGTCACATGGTGCGGGCAAGCCGCCACATGGGTTTGGTTAGAATTTTCTGTTTGAAGAGATCTCGGGGTTATTATATGCATAACTCGGTAAATTGGACACTTGGTCAACACTAACTGTGTGTGTCACTACCACATTTTCTAGGAAAGGGTATTTTGATAATTTCCTATTTAAATAAATATTGTGCATGGTAAATAATTATTTGTTGTATTATTTAATTGTTGTTAGTTATTATTTAATTATTTTGGACTTATTTTAGTGGACCCAACTAGTTTAGTTTGGACCCATGGACCAACATGAATTAACTTAGTTAGACTTGGCCCATTTAGAAAGCCCATAGTTAAGGAGATGGATTAAATTAATTAAATGATTAGACTAGAAGCTTCCTTCCTTAATTATTTCTTCATGAGAGGCCCCAAGGGGTACATTGGACATTTTATAATTGCTTGGGGGAGGGGCTATGGCCGGCCTATTAATGAGGGGAGAAATTTCTCTCTTCTCTCATTTTATTCCAAATCTAGATCTAGAATTTTTCCACTACCAAATTCCCTCCATTCCCAATCCAATTCCCTACCAATTTCATTCCAAATTCTTCCCAATTCACCATTAGAGAAGAAGAAAGCAAGGATCTAGAATAAGGAAGCAAGGATCTACAAAGAGGAGCAAGGATCTACAATTTGGAAGCAAGTTCATCTCAATTGGAGGTTTCATTGGGAATCCATCTCCCAATAGGTATAATTCAGATTTTCTTATTTAAATAGCTTCTAAATCTGAGATTTAATCATGTAAAATCAACCTATATGTATGTACTACCCATAGGACTTTGTTTTATGTTCATAGGAGACCCATGGAGAAAGTTATGGTGCTTTTTGTGTCAATTTTGTTGGAATTCCGAATTTACATTTTGTTGTGTGTGTCAATTGATCCTATAGATCAATTGGACAATGAGCTTTGTGTTTGGAGCTAGTGTCGTGTCCATATTGGGATACTTGTGGTTCGTATCCCAACTATTTGGTGATACGTGTCATTTGGGGGTTTTCCTCCGACACGGGGCTTTGAACATGTCGTATTTTGACACGGACACATAGATCTACTTTTGACGCTTGGATTTGTTCATAAATATTATTTGTGATCTGTTTGTGTCCTTCGGGGTGCATTTAGTTGTGTGTTGGACTCGTGTCGCATGCGTATCCTAGATCTAGTGGGATACGGTGAGATACTCTCCAATTGTGTGTATTTTTGTATAGATCTAATTAATTGTGGTTCAATTTTTCATTTATAATTAGTATATATATATGGATATTAAATATTTATTTTGTGTATTTATTATAGTAATTATTGTAGCATAGATCTATATTTTGGGTGTGCTAATATAATGTACAATATAATATGTAGCTTTCTTGCATGCAAATATATATGTTACTACTTGTTAAATAATATAATTTATACATAAAATGTTTTATAAAATATATTTGTATGTTTAATTGTGCAATTATATTATTTATAATTATTATATAATTATTTGGATATTAATGTAAATATTTTAGGTGTGCTTCTAGCCATGTAAATTATATGTTCTTTGTTAAATATTTGAAGGTATAAGTTTATGTGTATATTAATATATATATGTACATTTTTGTATTAATGGTTTATATATATATATATATATATATACTGTTTTATATATTCTGTTTATATATATATATATATATATATATATATATATATATATATATATATATTGTTTTATATATTCTGTTTTTATATATATAATTATATATATAACTTGTTTTAGTGACAGTGAATTAATGACAGTAAAAACTGTCATTAATTAGCCGACTAATAGCAGCCGCTGTAGCCTTCGGGCAATTAATGACAAACCTGTCATTAATTGCAGCAGCGAAAAACAGCAGCTTTTCTGCGACGCTTTTCCGCGACAGTTTAACTGTCAGCGAAAACCAAAGCAGTGGCAGTTTATTATTTGGGTTTCGGTGACAGTCCTTCGGTGACAGTCCCGACTGTCACTATTTAAACTATTTTGATTTAATCATATTTTATTCACTGTTTTTTAATGACGCTTTGACAGATTTAATGTATATATTATATATTATAATTGTATATATATATATGTATATATATATGTGTTTTGTGAGGAATAATAATTGTAATAATATATTATGTTATTGATATAAATGTTGGGTTGTATATATTATTTTAGGGTATATATTAATTGTATTATTAGTATACTTTGTGTGAGTTCTTTTTGAATCTAATTTGATTCCTAAATTATTGTAGTTTATCTCTATATTATTTTATAGATGTCTTGTGAGGTTGACTTTGGGTTTGACCATGTTTGACTTTAGTGGACTTTAGAGTTGACCATAGTTGACTTTTACCTTAGAATTGACTTATTGACCTAGAAGTTGCCTAGTTTGACTTGTTCTCTTTCCGGGACCTTGTATTAATGTGGTATTCCATGTCTAGGTCTTCGAGGCACCGAGTCAGACATTTGTGAGACTGTTCATTGGACTTCAGGCGAGTACATTCTCTGATAGTTTCTCATTTATGATATCCTCTATGTTCGTTGTATCTAGTGTAGATATACATGTTCTTTTGACACTATGGTTACACGGATTGGTATATCCGGATCTCGTCATGAGATGTTATTCCTTGGTATATGGTGTATATGGTGCAAGTATTGTTTCATTGGTTATCTTGTACATGTACAGACACCGATTCCCGGGGAGACTAGCTATCTTCTTGGGGAATCTCGTGCCATAACGTACCGTGGTTGGATCTATTATACCAGTCGGGGGTGGGGAGTATTTTAGTGTAGATATGTGATCATACCCTCCTTGTGCATGTCTTGTTTCTTGTGAGTGTTGATCATACACCGCACGTATGATTAACTAGGCCATTATACTCTTGTGCAAGTTCCCAAGCCGATCACATGTTAAAGCTAGTACTCACACACTTAGTCATTAGTATTCTTATTCCATCAGCATATTGTTCATTATTGTATTTCTTTCCAGTACTTCCTTATTGTCTATACATTTCTTGTATCTATTTATGCATCTTGTTTATCCACAGCTATTTACTGTTACATAGTTTTTATCATTATTTGAGAACTGCTGTTCTCTGCTCCTTCCTGACTGGAAATATTTTTCCAGATGACACTGAGGAGTACCCTACCTATTATGGACCCCAGGATGTTGTGGGTTTAGATTCTGAGACCCTGGCTCAAGAGGGACTTATCCCAACTGAGACAGTTGACCCTGGAGTTGTAGCTTTATAGTTTTGTAGTATTCTTTGTACTGGATTTGTCTCCAGCTTATTTCTGTTCTTTCTTCAGACTCATTGATGTATTATTTTAGACTCATGAGTTGTATTGTGACTATTCATTTCTTTATCTGATTCGTGCTCATTCTATCTTAGTTCTGTGATTGAGTATACTATCATTATTGGTGGTTCATTATATTGTTAGATAGATTATCTAGACAGCGTTCTACCGCCGATTCTGCGGCGTAGGCTGGGCGTTGTTTCCGACTAGTGCCCTTACACCGGGTGCGGGTCGTGACAGTGTGAGAGATCATCTTCGGTTGTAACAGAAAATTTTGTGAGTCGAGAGCCGTATACTGTTGTAGTCGCAAAGAAGCTCTCGTTTGGCCTTGGTCGGAATGAACCTCTAGTCGTATGCGGATGAGGCCGCATGGGTCTTAAAGCCACATGTGTACTCTTGTTTGGCCTTGGTCGGGTGGACGCTCTGGCCGCATGATATCGAGGCCGCATGGGTCTTGAAGCAGCATACGTAGGATAATTGGCATGGCCCGTCTGTCGAGGCAATTAATGCACTGATATAAGTTTTTATCTTTTTTTGAGCTGTCATCTGCAGGGATTTTAAAGAATCTCAGGGTGATAATTGAGGCATCATAGCTTCTGACAGACATCAAAATCTGTGTCAGAGGATTTTATGCTACCGCCCTGCTCTGTGGTCGTTTAGGCCGTATATGGGAACTGCATGGAGTCAAAGCCGCATAGGGCCAGAGACGCATGGGACGCATAGACTCTGGAATGCATTGGGCCACAGATGCATAAAATGCATGGAGTCTGGAATGCATTAAACGCATGGAGTCTGGAACGTATTGGGCCAGAGTCACATGGAACGTATAGAGTCTGGAACGCATTGGGCCATAAACGCATGAATTTTTGCCGTCTTATGCATTTGTGGCGTTGAACAGCTGTATACTGCCAAAAGTAATCATGACGAAGCTGTCAGTTCGGATTCTAATCCTCGGTGCAGGATTCGAGGCGGTCAGGATGACTGTTTGTTTTATCAGAGTAATAAATGTTCTGATGTGCCTGTATGGATGATACGTCAAAGAAAGGCATACATCTTGGGATGTCATATATATGAGGGTGTTATGCGTCTACCCCTGTTATGCATCTCTTGCTTATTTGTTGACTATAAAGTGGAGTACATGGAGGAATTTATTATCCTTCTACATGAACGTGTCTTAGCGCTCGAACTTCTGACATCGTAGTATTTTTCTCTGCCAGAGCTCAAGTGCTGAGCACTTTCCTTGTCAGAAGAGGCTACCGCATGAAAAGGATTAGCTCGTGTGGACGCATAATGTGCGTTCCCTGTGATAGGGAAAAAGACGGGGAGTATATGCTCCCCAGTTGGGTGAGGCACAGCGGCTTTTGCAACCCATGTCCTACGAGTCTTCTTAGGTTTTGCCAGCCTCGGTGAAGCGACGCCCTCAGAGTGCATTTTCTTAAAGACTTCTTGGTCGAAGTGTATGAACAGCATCCTCTGGGTCGAACCCAGCTTCGACGCGTCAGACTGCATTATGACCTTCTCATCAGAGGAGAATGATGTCCCCAGCAGAGTTGCCACCTTATTTGTTATTAATGTAAGTTTAAGAAACTTTCGCTTAACAACCAACAAAAAGTGCAAAGAAATCCTAGATAGAAAATCTAAGTACAATATTTTTGATCTAGGGAACGTAACGATGGAGATCGAGTACTGCAGTGACTCTTTTACTCCGTTGACGATCCGACGAGGGAATGAGGATGCTCTATTCTTTTTTTCTCTCTCTTGAGCTTGTGTGCACGTATGTAGCTCTCCTGGGGGGGTATGGTCTCTGAAAAAAAAAAGTATGGGCCTAGAACGTCCAAGTTTCTTCTATTATAGTCATTATGCTGATGGGCTATGGGTGCCGCATATGTCTCTGTTTGGTGGCCGCAGGGGGCTCCTTCAACAGAATACGGTTGTAACTATAGCCGCATACTATGGGCAGGCTGCAACACGGCTTTGGTTGGGATCTGTTGTTGATAAAAACTCAGGGTTATTTTTAACTCCATCGTATGCGTAACTCGATCAACTGGACACGTAATCAGCATTAACTGTGTGAAGATCTTTTTGGTTGCAATGGACAGATCTTGCAAGCTGAAAGTCGCATAACATCTTGGCCGCATAGCATCTTGGCCGCAGATGTGGCCTCCTTTGGCCTTGGTCTTATGGACACTTCGACCGTATGGCATTGTGGTCAAATGCAAGCTCTCTCTGGCGTTAGTTAAATGGATACTTTGGCCGCATTATGACGAGGCTGCATAGGACTGTAGCAGCATATGAGGGAACATGGGGCATGGCACATCTAATTAAGTCATTAATGCACTGATGTACCTTTCCATCTTTTTATGAGATGCCGCCACTCTCACGATTCTCGAGGTGCTCTAGATGACGAGTAGCGTGTCAGAACTTCTGACAGGCATTGAATCTCGTGTCAGGAAATCTCATGCGGTCCCTTACTTCGTGGTTGTTCAGGCTGTATGGGATCTTCCTATGCGGCTTCCAATTCCTTGGTTGTTCGAGCCGAATGGGCTCTATGTGGCTCCTCTACGGTATGCTTTCATTTTGAAGGGGCATGAGCTCTATGCGGCCTGCATGATTTTTATGCTTCTACAAGATCTCTTTTAAATTTTCTAAACTTTGTAAGTTTTTTAAGTTTAGAATACTTTGAACATAAGTACGGAGGAGATAATAGCAGGAACTGCAACAACGCATATGTGAAGTGTCCTTCCGCTTGGCGCATGGGGATGTTTGAGGAAGTAGTGGCACATGGAACTGTTGGTGAATGGGAACACTAGTTACTTAGTGGAGCATGGTACTGCTAGCACATGGGAACACTAGTTATGAAATGGTCGACATGTGACACTTGATCATTATGTCGCAGGGGGCTTGATCACTACGGCGCATGGCCTTTGATTACTGTTGGCGCATGGTAGAGATTTTTTATGCTTCTACAGGGATCTCTAGGAGGAGGTGTATATGGATATTCCACCAGGCTTTGCTACTTCACAAACAACTAGAAATGTATGCAAATTGAAGAAGCCTTTGTATGGGCTAAAACAGTCTCTAAGAGCGTGGTTTGATAGATTCAGGTTTGCAGTCTGTGGTATGGGATATAAGTAGTGCAATGGAGATCATACTTTATTTTACAGATACTCCAAGACTTGTATCACTGTTCTTGCAGTCTATGTTGATGATATTGTTATTACTGGAGATGATACTAGGGAGATCCTATGGCTGAAGAAAAAACTTGGAGAGAAATTTTAAGTCAAGGATCTGAGACAGTTGAAACTACTTCCTCGGAATTAAAATTGTAAGGTTACGAAAGGATATAGTGCTTTCTCAGCGAATGTATGCTCTGGACCTTCTTTCAGGGACAGGAATGCTGGGTTGCAGAGTTGCTTCTACTTCTATCGAGCAGAATCACAAGTTGCATGCCAAGGGTGGTGATCCGGTAAGTAAGGAGCAATATCAAAGATTAGTTGGTCGGCTTAAATATCTATGCCATACGAGATCTGATATAACTCAGGCCGTGAGTGTGGTGAGTAGATATACGCATGATCCTAGAGAGCAGCATATGGAGGCAGTTCGTAGAATTCTCGGCTATATTAAAGGAATCCCAGAAAATGAGTTCTGGTTCAGAAGTTCTGGACATTTGAGAATTGAAGACTATTGTGATGCCGATTGGATGCGGATTGTATGGACAATCTGTCACGCCCCAGTCCCAAAATGCCGAGGGACTGGAGATGCGTGGCAATGGCCAGCAGCACGCACCGATGGATAACCCAATTTAATGGAATCATCAGGGCGTACTTAAGCTGTAAATAAGGTCTACTACAACAAGTCACACTAATCTCATCCATAAAGATAAAGAAATAAACTGCATAATCAAATGGAAATAAGTAGCAACAACATCACAGCAAGTCAGTCGGAGGAACAATCCGACTATAGTCTGATTAAGCTGGCTCTATAGGCCAGGAACAAAAGATATAAACATGAAATAAATAAATGAGTACTGGGACAGGCACTCAGGAGAAGTCCTCGGCAGTCACCTCGTCTTCAGTGTTCGGTTCAGCTCCAGCAATAGCTTCAGCTCCGGTCCCGTATACCTCGGGATACTGCTCCTCAGCTAAACCTGGGGACATAATCCATTCCAGGTCCTCAGTGGACATAGCAAGGCACAAAATAAAACAAGCCAAATGAATAAGCAGTGCAATAAATAAATGAACATCAGTGTAAACTAAGTAACCATCTATGTGATATGCAAATGAGAGCAACACTAGTACTCAGGCTGAGACCGCTACAAGCTCTGTGTCGGGGAGCCGGTAGCAGTAATAACACGTAAAGGGTCAAGCTCTGCTGGAGAGTCTACAACCTCACAATAATAGTAGATATATATATAGAACAGCCTGTAGCATGTGTGTCTCTCCCCACCCAATGTAATCACGCAAGCCATGACCATAACGTCTCATTTCCATGTCAGCGGGATTATGACTAATGCAACAAGTCATACTGTCTATAAATAACTGTCTCTGTCAAGTCCTGTATCCTATTCAGAATCACCATGAATACCTCAGGAAGATTCTGTCCATGATAGTGTCAAGTGTCCTGGGTTGTAGGGTACTTGATAGGTCAAGTACAAAGTAAGGGGATCGTAAATCCATCTCTAAATGACGAACCCAACACCGCGTACGGTGTCGGCACCCGACTATGATCGGACACTAGGTACGTCATACGTTCCCTAGGTTAAGCAGTTTAAATCAGTTTATATGAATTTGTAAAAGAAATCCAGCAGAGTATTTTTACAGTAAATATGAAAATAATGACTGCAAGTTTGGCAAGGTGCACTTGCCTGATATTTGAATTCCACTTAGGTCCTGGTTTCGGAAATTTCCAGAGATGTCTCCGAAAACTGAAATAAACAGTATCATCACGCTCAGAAGGTGTCAAACAGCTAGGATCGCCTGTCCTTGGGTCCAATTTGGAGACAAGGACAAAAACGGCAATTTCGGCCCAAAACGGGGTCCACCGTTAGGCCCGCTTTGCACCGAAAAACTTGTCAGGGTCAACGGTCTCCAAATTCACCAAACTTAGTGTCAACAGGTCAGGAACGCTGATGCGAACCCAACGGAACTTTCAGATTTGAATTCCGACGAGCCGATCACGAAATCGCCCATCGAGCGGGGCCTGTGGGGCCCACGACACGCGATTTCGTCAACGTTCTCAGAATCGGACCAAACTTGACCCACAGGACCAGCGTATCGCTACGAGTCCGATGGCGCAGGTTTCGTCTCGATCTGACGTGTGTGCACGAAGTTAGGGTGAATTGCAGAAAAAGCGGATACGGGACGATGTCCGCGGATACGCGTTGATTCCGGTGTGCACGCACACCCGAATCCGCTTCCGCAAAATCTCACACGTCCGTATCAATGACGCGTACGTATCTGTGAAGACCGTGCGCGACCAAGTCGTCCCGTTTGGCAGGACGCACTCAGTTTCGGGGTGAAACAGGGTCTGGTTTTTCCTGTTTTTGGATCGCGGTGTGCGATCACCACAGGACACGATGCCCCGAGCGGTTTGTTCGGGCACCGAAAGGGTCATACAGGCTTCGCGTAGAAATTTACGGAATCGAATTCTGAGCTACGAGGAGGAAATTAGGAGTACCTGAACAGGGCTTTGCAAACTGGTTTCCTCGCGTCCTCGTGTCAATTTGACACTGTGTCCGACACGAAGGGCCGTGTCCACTGTGTCGACGAGTCCCGTGTCCTGCTGTGTCCGCGGTGCGTCCAGCTAGGTCAGGGTCCTGCTCGCCGGAGGAGGGCGGTGCTTCGGCTAGGTCGGGGGTCGTCGGATCGGGGCCGAGCGGTGCCGAGGGGGTCGGCGGAGCTAGGGGAGGCCGGCGTCGGGTCTGCGGTGAAGAAGAGAAGAGGAAGGAGGAGAGGATTGGGGCGGCTCTCGGCGGCTGGGAGATGCTGGAGGAGGAGATCCGGCGGAGGGCAGCGGAGCTAGGGAAGGGGATGGCCGGAGTAGGGTTCCGGCGTTAGGGCTTGGGTTTGGGGAGGTCGAGGGAGGAGGGAAGAGGAGTAGGGAGTTTTTAAAGGCGGAGGGGAGCCGGGTCTGGCGGAGGCTGAGTCGGGGCGTGGGGGCGTGGGGTCGTGGCAGTCGTGCCGGCGGAGGGGGCGGAGGAACCGGGCGGCGGAGCGGGGGAATCGGGCTACAGCGGTTCGTGGGGAGGGAAGGAGGACCGGGTCGGGTCGGCGCGGGTTCCGGGTTGGGCGGACCCGCCCGACCCGCTAGGGTGACCGGGCTGGCTGCTATACTGGGCTCGGCCCACTAGGCCGGGCCGGGCCCAAAACTAAAAATAAAAATAAAAATAAATAACAGTAATAATAATAATAATAATAATATCATTTAATTAATTAATTTAATTAGAAAAATAGTTTTTAGGCTTTTAAAAATAGGTCTGAGGCCCAATAAAATCCCAAAAAATTACCCTAAGTCCGGTTTTCTATTTTACACCATAAAATTATATTTTTATTTCATTTTAATATTATTTATTGGTAATTAAAAATTACAAACTCACTACAGGGCCTATGTAAATTCCTGAAAAATTGCATATTTATTCCAAAAATTGATTTTAAAAATCTAAAAATATAGGGTGTTTACAATCTACCCCCCTTAAGAGGATTGCGTCCTCGCAATCGAAGGGTAAACTATACAGGCAAGATTTACAGAATTAAAGAATGCTTAGGTTCTACCTGATTCTGCAAATAGGTGTGGATAACGCTGCCGCCTAACATCTTCTCGCTCCAGGTCGATTCGCCAGGAGAGTGCTGCTTCCAAGCTACTCGAACCAGCCTGATTGTCTGCCCTCGCAGTGCCTTCTCGCTGGTGTCGAGTATACCCACTGGTTGTTCTTCGTATCTCAGGCTAGGTCCTACCGAAATCTCAGAATGATCAACTATATGGCTTGGGTCCGTCACATACCTCCTCAGTTGTGAGACATGGAATACATCATGCACTTCCTTTAAGGACGGAGGTAATGCAAGACGGTAAGCCACCTCACCGATGTGCTCCAAGATATCAAATGGCCCAATGTACCTTGGGCTTAACTTGCCTCTGCTGCCAAATCTGATAGTACCTCTAGTGGGCGAGATCCTCAAAAATACATGCTCTCCTTCCTTGAACTCCAGGGGTCGTCGGTGTGCATCGGCCCAATGCTTCTGTCTATCCTGGGCTGCACGGAGATGGTTCTGAATCTGTTTTACTTTCTCTACTGTCTCTGTTACCAACTCTGGACCCAGTATTTGACGTTCGCCAACATCGCTCCAGCATACAGGCGATCTGCACTTCCTTTCGTACAACGCCTCGAAAGGTGCCATCTGAATGCTTGCCTGATAGCTGATGTTGTAGGAGAACTCCACTAAGTGCAGATGATCTTCCCAAGATCCTCCAAAGTCCAGTATACAAGATCGTAGCATATCCTCCAGGATCTGAATTGTGCGCTCTGATTGGCCATCTGTCTGAGGATGATAGGCAGTACTGAACTTGAGCCTGGTGCCGAGACTCTCTTACATGCTTCGCCAGAAGTGAGATATAAATCTTGAGTCTCGATCTGATACAATACTAACCGGCACTCCATGAAATTTTACGATCTGTCGCATATACATGTCGGCTAGTACTTCCGTGGATTGTCCGACTCTGAACGGCAAGAAGTGAGCCGACTTAGTGAGCCGATCCACGATGACCCATACTGCATCCTTTCCACTAGGGCTTCTTGGAAATCCAGTGACGAAGTCCATGGTAATATGCTCCCACTTCCATTCAGGGATGGGAAGTGGCTGCAACATACCTGCAGTCCTTTGGTGCTCGGCCTTCACCTGCTGGCAGACTAAGCATTTTGCCACAAAGCGGGCAATCTCCTTTTTCATTCCATGCCACCAGTAATATTTTCTTAAGTCCCGGTACATCTTGGTTCCTCCTGGATGAACCGAGTATATAGAGCTATGGGCTTCTGTCATCAACTCCTGCCTTAATTCTCCATTTGGAACATATAGGCGATTTTCGCACCTTAATGTTCCGTCCTCGTGGATACGAAGTCCCGTCTGCAGGCCTGCTTCTGTTCTCTCTTTCAGCCTTCGGAATCTGGCATCATTAGGCAAAGCTTCCTTGATTCTCTCCACCAGCGATGACTTCACTTCGAGGTTAGCCAGCAAACCATTTTGTCCAGGTAGAACAACCTCTATCTGAAGATCTTGCAAGTCTTGTAATAGCTGGGGCTGCTCCGTCAGGAAATAAGCCGAGGGTTTCTGCTGAGGGCGTCGGCTACAACATTTGCTTTCCCCGGGTGGTACTGCAGATCGATGTCAAAGTCCACCATCAACTCAAGCCAACGCCTTTGCCTCATGTTGAGCTCCTTCTGTGTATAAACATACTTCAAGCTCTTATGATCAGTGAATATCTCGACCTTCTCTCCATACAGATAATGTCTCCAGATCTTCGATGCAAAAATCACTGCAGCTAGCTCCAGGTCGTGTGTTGGGTAGTTCTTCTCGTGGACCTTCAGCTGCCTCGATGCATAAGCGATAACCTTGCCATGTTGCATCAATACACAACCTAGTCCACTACCGGACGCATCACTATATACAACAAAACCTCCTGATCCTGAGGGAAGAGTTAAGACTGGTGCTGTTGTTAGTCGCCTCTTCAACTCTTCAAAGGCATTCTGGCATTCTTCCGTCCATAGGAACTCCTGATCCTTCCGTGTCAGCTTAGTCATCGGCTCTGCGATCCTTGAAAAATTTTCTACGAACCGCCGGTAATACCCAGCAAGTCCAAGAAAACTTCTCACTTCTGCAACAGAGGTAGGGGTAGGCCAGGTTTCTATAGCAGTGACCTTTTCTGGGTCCACAGACAGTCCTTCACCCGAGATAATATGCCCTAAGAATGGCACATTGTCCATACAGAACTCACATTTACTGAGTTTGGCATATAGCTTCTCCCTTCTCAAAGTTTCTAGCACAATTCTAAGGTGTTCCTCGTGCTCTTCGTGGTTCTTGGAGTAGACTAGGATATCATCAATGAATACCACCACGAACTTATCCAAGTACTGATGGAAGACCCCGTTCATCAAACTCATAAATACGGCGGGTGCGTTGGTTAAACCAAACGGCATAACTAGGAACTCATAATGCCCATACTTTGTTCTGAAGGCCGTCTTTGGGATATCTTCCTTCTTCACCCTAATCTGGTGATAACCGGATCTAAGGTCAATCTTTGAGAATACCTTAGCACCACTTAATTGGTCAAACAAATCATCAATGCGTGGTAATGGGTACCGGTTCTTAATAGTTACAGCATTAAGGGCTCTGTAATCAATGCACAGCCGAACAGATCCATCCTTCTTGGGTACAAAAAGTATAGGTGCTCCCCAAGGTGAAACACTGGGCCGGATAAATCCTTTCTCCAGAAGGTCGTCAACTTGTGTTTTCAGCTCCACTAACTCCTTAGGTGCTAGCCGATATACCGATGAAGTAATAGGTTCGGCTCCTGGAGTTAGGTCTATTGTGAATTCTATCTCCCGATCAGGTGGTAAACCTGGAAGATCGTCGGGAAACACATCCACAAATTCCGTTATGACTCTTGGGTAACTTGAATCTTCTTCTACAGTCAATACACTAAGAGTTGGCTGGACCCCTTGTTCTACAGCTCCTCGTAAAAATTCAAACTCAGGAAGGCTAGGGGGTCTAAATATCACTTTTCCAAGCCGGCAATCCAGTGTCGCATGGTACTGACTTAACCAGTCCATACCAAGTACAACATCGTAATCAGGCATAGAAAAGATCAGGAATTGGGCTCGCATCTCTCGGCCACAGACTACTACCGAACATGATCTACAAGTATCACTAACCGGAATAATTCCACCTCCCGTTAGAATTCTCTTCATCTTCGAGAGAGGTGCGGTAGTTATTCTATGTGTGGCTACGAAGCTAGCAGCAATAAATGAATGCGAAGCTCCAGAATCAAATAATGCTACAGCAGGAATTAAAGCTACTAATATGGTACCTGCTATCACTTCGCCTGCAGTAGCTTCCTCAGTGACTGCTAGTGCATATGCCTGACCTCGTCCCTGAGCGGGACCCCTTTGCTGACGAGCTTGTTGGAACAATGCTGCCTGAGGTGGTAGAGGTGGCCTGGCTCCTCCAGGCCCTGTCTGTGTTGCTCCCCCAGCTGGAAGAGCTGCAGGTGGAGCGGGTCGATTCGGAACTCCCTCTCGACGTTCCGAGCAGTCCTTTGAGAAGTGTTGTCCAGATCCGTAAACCAGGCAGAGTCCCAGCTTGCATCGACATTCCTTTTCAATATGTCCTACCTTGCTGCAGTAATGGCAAGTAGGCAGGTTCTTAGTTGCTGCTCTTGGAGGCGGGCTCTTCTGGGGCCGTTTAGCAGATTCTCTTGGTGATGACTTGGACGGTGCTGAGGAGAAGGGACGTTTCAGGCTTGATTCCCTCCGAGTAACGTGCTCCAGCCGACGTGCTGCAGCTAGGACGTCGGTGTAAGAGGTGGGCGCGACCGATCCGATTAACTTCTGAAGCTCGAACCTGAGCCCATCAAAGAACTTTTCCGCCTTCTCCTCTTCGGTAGGAATTAGCGAAGGGGCGAAGCGGCTCAGGCGAATGAATTCGGCGTTATATTCCTCCACCATCATGTTGCCCTGGATCAGGCGGTTGAATCTGTCTCGGAGTTCTGACCGAGACACAGCAGGGATGTACATTTCCTGGAAGAGTCTGGAGAACTCCTCCCAGGTAACCTGATCATGTCCGAGCCTTCTTTCTTCGGACAACCACCAATGATGCGCGTTGTCCGTCAGTTGCATCCTGACGGCAGTCATCCATTTGTCCCTTGGTAGTTCGGCGGCCTCCAACTGATGCTGTGTGTTCGTAAGCCATTCATGCACTTCAGTTGGTCCTTCCTTGCCCGAGAAGGTACGGGGCTTGAGTTGGCGGAAATCTGTAATAGATCCCGTCGCTGGCCGCCTATTTGGCGGATTTGCATGCTCCAATGCTGCGACTAGGCTGTTCCTTAGGTTCTCGGCCTCTCGGCGTTGGGTCTCCTGTTGAATCTGTTGTTGTGCCTGCATCATGGCGTAGAACATCTGGAACATTTGCTGGCCGTCCATTGCCTGTCCTGGGGGAAAGACAGGCATCGCAGGAGGGAACTGGGGAGGAGGCGGGATGTCATCACGCCTGAACCTGGAACTTGGCTGGCCAGTTTGATTGCTCTGAGAGGATTGTCCTCTGGTATCTGGCATCGTTCCAGCTTCGCAGGTAAACCCTGCTTCAGTCGGTGTACCCAAGGGGGTCTCGTCACCGCTTCTGGGATCCATAACTCTGCACCAGAAGGAAACAATGAGAACGCACAGAGGAATCAAAACAGGATACAATTCAAGCAATTAAATTGAATTTGACATAGAGTTCAAAAACGATTCAATCAATGGATGAGATCCTATAACCTATCTTAGTGCAGGCCTGTCCGGTCCCTAAGTTGAAACCGAACTATTTAGATTAGACCTGCATGGGCCACCACAAAAACCCTGTCACGCCCCAGTCCCAAAATGCCGAGGGACTGGAGATGCGTGGCAATGGCCAGCAGCACGCACTGATGGATAACCCAATTTAATGGAATCATCAGGGCGTACTTAAGCTGTAAATAAGGTCTACTACAACAAGTCACACTAATCTCATCCATAAAGATAAAGAAATAAACTGCATAATCAAATGGAAATAAGTAGCAACAACATCACAGCAAGTCAGTCGGAGGAACAATCCGACTATAGTCTGATTAAGCTGGCTCTATAGGCCAGGAACAAAAGATATAAACATGAAATAAATAAATGAGTACTGGGACAGGCACTCAGGAGAAGTCCTCGGCAGTCACCTCGTCTTCAGTGTTCGGTTCAGCTCCAGCAATAGCTTCAGCTCCGGTCCCGTATACCTCGGGATACTGCTCCTCAGCTAAACCTGGGGACATAATCCATTCCAGGTCCTCAGTGGACATAGCAAGGCACAAAATAAAACAAGCCAAATGAATAAGCAGTGCAATAAATAAATGAACATCAGTGTAAACTAAGTAACCATCTATGTGATATGCAAATGAGAGCAACACTAGTACTCAGGCTGAGACCGCTACAAGCTCTGTGTCGGGGAGCCGGGTAGCAGTAATAACACGTAAAGGGTCAAGCTCTGCTGGAGAGTCTACAACCTCACAATAATAGTAGATATATATATAGAACAGCCTGTAGCCTGTGTGTCTCTCTCCACCCAATGTAATCACGCAAGCCATGACCATAACGTCTCATGTCCATGTCAGCGGAATTATGACTAATGCAACAAGTCATACTGTCTATAAATAACTGTCTCTGTCAAGTCCTGTATCCTATTCAAAATCACCATGAATACCTCAGGAAGATTCTGTCCATGATAGTGTCAAGTGTCCTGGGTTGTAGGGTACTTGATAGGTCAAGTACAAAGTAAGGGGATCGTAAATCCATCTCTAAATGACGAACCCAACACCGCGTACGGTGTCGGCACCCGACTATGATCGGACACTAGGTACGTCATACGTTCCCTAGGTTAAGCAGTTTAAATCAGTTTATATAAATTTGCACAAGAAATCTAGCAGGGTATTTTTACAGTAAATATGAAAATAATGACTGCAAGTTTGGCAAGGTGCACTTGCCTGATATTTGAATTCCACTTAGGTCCTGGTTTCGGAAATTTCCAGAGATGTCTCCGAAAACTGAAATAAACAGTATCATCACGCTCAGAAGGTGTCAAACAGCTAGGATCGCCTGTCCTTGGGTCCAATTTGGAGACAAGGGCAAAAACGGCAATTTTGGCCCAAAACGGGGTCCACCGGTGGGCTCGCTTTGCACCGAAAAACGTGTCAGGGTCAACGGTCTCCAAATTTACCAAACTTAGTGTCAACAGGTCAGGAACGCTGATGCGAACCCAACGGAACTTTCAGATTTGAATTCCGACGAGCCGATCACGAAATCGCCCGTCGAGCGGGGCCTGTGGGGCCCACGACACGCGATTTCGTCAACGTTCTCAGAATCGGACCAAACTTGACCCACAGGACAAGCGTATCGCTACGAGTCCGATGGCGCAGGTTTCGTCTCGATCTGACGTGTGTGCAAGAAGTTAGGGTAAATTGCAGAAAAGGCGGATATGGGGCGATGTCCGCGGATACGCGTTGATTCCGGTGTGCACGCACACCCGAATCCGCTTCCGCGAAATCCCACACGTCCGTATCAACGACGCGTACGTATCTGTGAAGACCGTGCGCTACCAAGTCGTCCCGTTTGGCGGGGCGCACTCAGTTCCGGGGTGAAATATGGTCCGGTTTTTCCTATTTTTGGATCGCGGTGTGCGATCACCACAGGACGCGATGCCCCGAGCGGTTTGTCCGGGCACTGAGAGGGTCATACAGGCTTCGCGTAAAAATTTACGGAATCGAATTTCGAGCTACGAGGAGGAAATTAGGAGTACCTGAACAGGGCTTTGCAAACTGGTTTCCTCGCGTCATCGTGTCAATTTGACACTGTGTCCGACACGAAGGGTCGTGTCCACTGTGTCGACGAGTCCCGTGTCCTGCTGTGTCCGCGGCGCGTCCAGCTAGGTCAGGGTCCTGCTCGCCGGAGGAGGGCGGTGCTTCGGCTAGGTCGGGGGTCGTCGGATCGGGGCCGAGCGGTGCCGAGGGGGTCGGCGGAGCTAGGGGAGGCCGGCGTCGGGTCTGCGGTGAAGAAGAGGAGAGGAAGGAGGAGAGGATTGGGGCGGCTCTCGGCGGCTGGGAGATGCTGGAGGCGGAGATCCGGCGGAGGGCAGCGGGGCTAGGGAAGGGGATGGCCGGAGTAGGGTTCCGGCGTTAGGGCTTGGGTTTGGGGAGGTCGAGGGAGGAGGGAAGAGGAGTAGGGGGTTTTTAAAGGCGGAGGGGAGCCGGGTCTGGCGGAGGCTGAGTCGGGACGTGGGGTCGTGACAGTCGTGCCGGCGGAGGGGGCGGAGGAACCGGGCGGCGGAGCGGGGGAATCGGGCTACAGCGGTTCGTAGGGAGGGAAGGGGGACCTGGTTGGGTCGGCGCGGGTTCCGGGTTGGGCGGACCCGCCCGACCCGCTAGGGTGACCGGGCTGACTGCTATACTGGGCTCGGCCCACTGGGCCGGGCCGGGCCCAAAACTAAAAATAAAAATAAAAATAAATAACAGTAATAATAATAATAATAATAAAATCATTTAATTAATTAATTTAATTAGAAAAATAGTTTTTAGGCTTTTAAAAATAGGTCTGAGGCCCAATAAAATCCCAGAAAATTATCCTAAGTCCGGTTTTCTATTTTACACCATAAAATCATATTTTCATTTCATTTTAATGTTATTTATTGGCAATTAAAAATTACAAACTCACTACAGGGCATATGTAAATTCCTGAAAAATTGCATATTAATTCCAAAAATTGATTTTAAAAATCTAAAAATATAGGGTGTTTACACAATCGCATGTCCACTACAGGTTACTATATTTTTGTTGGCGGCAATCTTGTATTTTGGCGCAGCAAGAAGCAAGATGTAGTGGCTAGGTCTACAGCTGAGGCCGAGTACAGGGCTATGACAGTGAGCTTGTGCGAGATAATGTAGGTGAAGGGCTTGTTGTCTGAGATGCATTTGTTTAGAGGAGACTCCCTGAAACTTTGTTGTGACAACAAATCAGCAATTGATATTGCAAATAATCCATTTTAGCATGATCACACCAAACATGTGGAGATTGATTGGTTCTTTATCAAGGAGAAGCTGAATAGAAGAATTATGACTTTGAGCTATGTAAAATTAGCAGAGCAGTTAGCTGATTATTTAGCTAAAGGTTTAGGTCCTAGAGAGTTTGATATTGTTTGTAACAAGATGAGAATGACTGATATCTATTTCTCATCTTGAGGGGGAGTATTGAGTAATAGGGACTTATTTAGTTCCACATCGGATAGAAAATAAGGAAGACACTAGCCTCCTCATATATATATATATATATATATATATATATATATATATATATATATATATATATACTCCCTCTTGAGAAATAATCAATCAATTACTTTCTTTCTACACTTTTAAACTATTTAAAAGAACATAACAAATTTAAACCAATAAAAAAAAAATTATCATCCATTCAACATTTTTTGTTTGGCAAATATTCAACTTTTTTCACGTTTGCTATTAAAAACTCTCTTAAAATTTTAATATTTCTTGCCTCTTCAAACACATCTGCCATGTTTGTTATTAAAAATTTCTCTTGAAATTCCAATATTTATTAAAATTTTGTGGCTTTTACGTCTGTATTTTTGGGAATAATTTTACTTGTATGTAAAAAAAAAAAAAAATAGAGATGCCCAAAAGAAAAAATATCCAAAATAAAAAAATTCCAACTTAATATTTTTTAATAAAATAATAAATAAATGACAATTATTTAAAATTGAAGAAGAGAAGATCAATCAATAACCTCTTCGAAGGAGAGTAGGCCAGCAGAAGACAACGACGTCAGAGAGGTCAATTTTTCTGTTTCGCTCTTCTTTTTTCCGATGAAAAGTAAGAAAATATTCGGTTATGGTTGAGAGACCGTTTCTTTCTTTGTTTTTAATTTGTAGGAAGTGGAAGAGCCAGATAGTGTGTAATGTGACTTTTTCTAATAAATAGGAAGTCTAAATATTTTCTATGTTAACAAATTTAGAACCACCAAAATTTAGAACCTAATTCTAAAAGTTTTTTTTTATATTAACAAAATATATAAAAATGTTAACAAATTTAGGAACTTCTATTTGGATTGGGCCAGCGGATTCGCCCATGATGTACTTGCCCAGAAACGTTTTTGGATTGATGAAACCTTGGGACGGTTGCAGAAATTTGCCATAAAAAATTCGAAAACATGTCACAAAAATCAGTAGACCAACAAAAATTCGAAATAAACAGACTGTAAAGCCAATATTTATTACCAAAATGTATGTGGTCAAATGGTCCAAATCGATCGGAAGTAAAATGGACAAACAGTCAAAAACCAACGGCTATTTAATCATTCAATGGGTCGAATCAAGTTGAATTCGCAACAACTAAGGATCTGTTGGAAACGAATCCCGAAAGCAATGAAATAAAATCATTTCCAATCCGAACAAAATAACTGAACACTAAATAAAGAGTAGCCCCGGCACACACGGTCACAATATCCGAACACAAAAGAATAATACAAATACAATGATGTTTACATGAAAAACTATGACGAAAAAAATAGGAAATCTTAAGACCAATCCGAAAAATAATTCAACTAATGGAATAGAAGAATCACATCAACTCTTCTACAAACTTCTTCTATCGTTCAAAACTGGATCATCGAAACTACTCAAATAAATTTTTAAAAAAAAAATTAACTTTGTCTCTCACTTTATTTGTAATATTCAAGGACGCATCCCACAGTTTTACGATCCCAATTGACAAAAATCGTCTAAAACTAACACTCAATTATTTTGATCAAAAAAATTGACCAAATTACTCACATTATCTTTTCATTTTTTCTCTCCCCACCCCACCGCGGGCCGCCACCGCAGCCCCCTCTCCCCACCACTACCCCCCTCCCCACTACCTCCCCGCCACTACTCCCCCTCTCCTAACCCCGCTCCCTCCCCCCTCCCTACGCCGCAACAGCAATAACAATAACAACGGCGACGGACTGCGGTGACGAACGAGCAGCGGCGGCGAGCTGCAGAGGCGCGCGAGCAGCGACTGCTACAACTATTGCTGCTACGGTACAGGGAGGGGAAGGAGCGGGGGCAGGAGAGGGGGAGTAGTAGAGGGGAGGTGGGGGGGAGGGGGCGGGGCTGGCCAGCGGGGAGGAGGGGGGCTGCTGTGGCGACCCGCGGTGAGGAGGGGATGAGAGGGAAGAGGAAGAAGAAAATGGAAACATTTTGATCAAAATTTTTGTGTCAAAGCAGTTGATCACCAATTCTAGACGATTTTCGTCAAAAGTGAAAATTTTCTTACATTATCGTAAAATAATAATATATATCCTTAAATATGACAAATAAAATAGAGACAGTCCAAAAATTTCATTAAAAAAAGAGTACAGTAGAGAGATCGAGTTATCGAAGACAAATCACGATGACGAGATGATAAGGATCTCCCTGAACAAACTACTCAGACTATTGCATTTGTGTTCCTAGTCTGTCCGTCCCAAGTGGGACTAAAACAACTCGAGACTTCTGTAGGTCTATTAACGATGAAGTCCGAGTTCAAAAACCAACATTCAAATTGGAAAGGATCAACCAATTTTAAACATGGAAAAAATTAATTTTTTATAAATTAAATTTGGCAGAGGACCGCGCGAACGCGTATCCCCCTCAGCAACAAATTATGACGTTCACTCTCCCACTTGGGGAGATGATAAGCCAATACCCCTCCAGAGTGCAATGGAGGCCACTGACCTAGGCCTGGGCATTCTTGATCACCCAAGGACCCCGTCCAGGTAAGTATGGTCTAAGGTTGTCCAACCATCTCTACTTATACAACCACCAACACCCTAGGCCTTCTACTGTGGCCGATGTGGGACTAAAACAAATCTCACGTTTTAAAAATTAATGGAAATATTATTCTCACAAGGGGATGTAGCTCAGATGGTAGAGCGCTCGCTTAGCATGCGAGAGGTACGGGGATCGATACCCCGCATCTCCATTGTATTTGCGTTTTGATTCCCTTTTTTTTTTTTCCCTTTGTCAAATGTGTCATCTTCCCAAATTGAGAGAATCTTTGCTTCTGTTCGGTGTTTCAGAAAGAGCCAAACTATTCTGAATATATATCTATACTTTATTTGCAACTAAATACTGGTGTGTCTGTGTACGCACACTAGGTTTAGTTTTTAATTTTATCTATAATGCTTATGTTATTTCGCCAAAAGGACTTCTTTTAATTTTACATTTTTGTCTTTATTTTTGTTTTTGTACTTCGTTCTTGTCTGAAAGGAGTCTCAATTGAGGGTATTAATTGATGTATAATTGCAAAATATATTACCCGAGCGTATTTATTAAGTTATAAATAAGACTCCAAAGGGATAGTTTGTTGTTTGTCTCGCCTTCACAATTTCTGTATTTATTATTGTGTTTGTTGTTTGGCAATTGATGCTGGCACAAAGAAAACACACTCCATTTAAAATGGAAACAGATTAATTTTTAATATATCATTTCTTAGTAGGCTAAATCTTAATTAGTCGTGACTATAATTCTGATTTCGACTCTTTCATGTAGGGCAGATTCAGCCTTTGGGTGGCTCCAGCCCACCGTATATTTTTTTTTTTTTTCTCTGTCTGTTTTTTTTTTTTAAATATTGATTAGTCCACCTCTAGTCTACCATAATCCATGGTAATCAGGGACGGATGCAGAAATTTAGTAGAAGGGAGTCAATCTCAAATATAAAAAAGTTCAAAATTTTGTTAAATAAAGTTACTACATCAAAATTCATTCGATTTTTTTTAAATAAAGTAATATATTTATATATAATTGCAAGAAAATGAAGCAGTTTGCTGAAATTATAGGGAGGGGGAGAACTCGCCAACTGAGTTGGCGGGTTGTTGGGGTTCCGTTGAGGATCCCTTATTTGGCGAGTAAGGGTCCGTTGAGGATCAAGGGAAGCATTATAGCCGTTGCACAACGGCTATTACATTCAACACTCTCACTCTATATATTTTCTATCTCAACCAAATCATCCAACACTCTCACTCTATTTCCTCTCTTCCTCTAGCAAAGTCCCCAACACCCTCTCTATGTCTCTCTGCCTCTAGCAAAGCTTCAGTCAAAGTTCTGCCTGCAGCTAAAGTTCATCTAAGTTTCTTGTAGCAAAAGTTCTCAACCGTCATGGATCGTAGCGTAAGAATTGTATGCTCGCACGACGGTAAAGTAAATGGGTTAAATTACGAAGGAGAAGAAAGTATAATTTTTTCAACTTATCTGAATATTAGTTTTGAAAATATGCGTAATCATATTATTGAACGTTGTTCTATTCATTATGATTTTATTCTGAAGTCTATTTTTGGTTCTAATTGTTTTTTAATAGATAGTGAAGATGCATGAAATTATATTCTTGAGATTAATTCACAATCACGGTATATAAAAATATATGTTATTAAAGTAGCAGCAACATTATATAATAGAATTAATGAATATTTTTCTGAATATCAGCATGTTAGTTCGGGTGCTAGTTCTTCTCAACAAATTGTTTCATTTATCCAAGAAGGTCATTCATCAGATGAATCTAACCATGATGATGATAGTGACAACGACGATGGAAATAGTGATGATTTAATTGAAAATGTAGATTATACGGTAGATGATGATGTTGTAAAAGCTATCACTGATGAAGTATTTAAGGGACAATCATTTTCTAGTCGTTCTCACTTTAGAAGCTTTATAAGTAATTTAGCAATTAAATATAATTTTAGTTGTTCAGCTAGTGTTATGAATAATGCTCGTGAAATTATATATAGTTGTGATCAACCGAATTGTAATTGGAGAGTATATGTCAAATCTATTGAAAATGGCGATATAGTTAAATTTAGTAAATTAGAAAATCGTCATTCTTGTTTAGGAAGAATTAGTACAGGACGTCATCGACTAGCTACCGCTGCATGGATTAAGACCATGATAATTGACATTATTAGAGATAACCAGTCATACAGTCCATCACAAATTGTTAAAGATATATATAGGGAGCACCGTATACAAGTTAGTTATTCCAAAGTCTGGAGAGCCCGAGAGACAACATTAGCTGAAATTAATGGTAGTTATGATGAGGCATACGCTAGTCTTGATGAGTATTGTTATAGAATTATGGAGACAAATTCAGGTAGTACATATTTTATTAAAACTGCCGAAAACAATAGCTTTCAACAAATATTTATTTGTTTTAAGTCATGTATTGATGGATTTTTAAGGGGTTGTTTACCGGTTATTAGTACTGATGCTACATTTCTTTCGTCTAAATATCAAGGTATCTTATTTATTGCTTGTGCTCACGATCCTAACTATCAATTATATCCTATAGCTTATGTTGTTGCTGAAGGTGAGAATAGTGATTCTTGGTCTTGGTTTTTAAATTCTCTTAAAATATCTTTTGAAAGTTGTTTTAATGATTGGACTACAATTTTATTTATATCTGACAAGCAAAAAGGATTAATAAATATTGTTCGTGCTATTTTTCCTACATCTCCTCATTTTTTTTGTATTCAGCATTTTAAACAAAACATGAAAAAAGTTACCAAAGAACCAGTATTTCAACACTTGTTAGACTCGCTTGCTAGATCATATAATGAAACGGATGCAGAGAGTGTGTTTGATATAATTAAAGCCGAGAACATAATTTTGTACGATTGGCTTATTGGTGTAAACGATGAAAGTCGTCGATTTGAACATTGGATAACAGCGTATGCTACTTGTCCTAGATTAGATATTAACACTTCTAATCTTGTTGAATGTTTCAATAGCTGGATTAATAAATTACGAGATAAGCCAATAACTGTTAAAATTAGTTGATAATTTTATTGATTGTCTCATTGGCATTATATAGCCTTACAGTCATTAATACAATGATTTCAATCATTATGACAATAATCTCATAATGGAATATCCTGTGACATATTCTGGCATCCCAAATATGTCCTCAGGATATTCCCATGTGCTTATACTATACTTAAATATGACACCCAACATACCATATCAACACTCTCCCTCAAGATGGGTGAAAGATATTCACTAAGCCCATCTTGTCACATCCTCTAATCATGCTCACTGAGGCGAGTCCCTTGGTTAGTCCATCTGCTACTTGATCCCTGGTTGGAACATGGCCAAGCTCCAGTAATCCTCTATCCAACTTCTCTTTGATGAAGAATCTATCAATCTCGATGTGTTTGGTCTTGTCATGCTGTACTGGATTGTTGGCGATACTAATAGCTGACTGATTGTCACACCACAGCTTCATCTTGGCTCCTTGATCCAGCTTCAGCTCCACCAGCATATTCTTCAACCATAGCAGCTCTGCAACTCCCAATGCCATAGCTCTGTACTCTGCTTCAGCTGTCGATCTGGCCACCACAGACTGCTTCTTACTCCTCCAGGAGACCAAGTTACCTCCTACAAATATGCAATATCCCGAGGTAGACCTTCTGTCATCAGCACAACTAGCCCAGTCAGAATCACAATAGCCCTCGATGCTCACGTGATTGTTCTTCCTGAATATTAGTCCCTTCCCGGGAGCACCTTTCAAGTACCTCAGAATCTGGTACACTGCATCCATATGACCCTTCCGTGGGTCATGCATGTAGCGGCTCACCACACTTACTGCAAAGCAGATATCAGAACGTGTGTGGCTCAAATAGATCAACTTGCCAACCAGTCTCTGGTATCTGTCCCGATCAACTGGTTCTCCAGCCTCAGCATCAATCTTGAACCTCTGATCTATTGGTGTCGCTGCAGGTTTGCACCCCAACATCCCAGTTTCTGTGAGAAGGTCCAGTGCATACTTCCTTTGCGAGAGAACAATCCCCTCTGCTTCTCGAGCAATCTCAATCCCAAGGAAGTACCGAAGAAGGCCGAGATCCTTCACCTCGAATTCCTTGCTAAGCTTTCCTTTGAGTTGGGCGATCTCATACTCATCATCTCCTGTGATAATCATATCGTCCACATACACCGCAAGCATGGTGATGTGGCCTCCACTCCGACGGAAGAACACAGTATGATCAGCATTGATCTACTGATATCCCATCCCTATTATCGCCCTTCTGAATCTGTCAAACCACGCTCGAGGAGACTGCTTCAGTCCATAGAGGGACTTCTTCAACCTGCAGACCTTGCCTACTGTCTGATTGGTGCCAAATCCTGGTGGTATCTCCATGTACACCTCCTCCACTAGATCTCCGTGAAGAAACGCATTCTTCACATCCAGTTGGTGTAGCTTCCATCCACCATTCGCTGCCAGAGAAATCAGAGTCCTGACAGTGCTCATCTTTGCAACTGGTGCAAAGGTCTCGTCATAGTCGATGCCGTACGTCTGACTGTATCCTTTGGCTACTAGTCGAGCTTTGTAGCGATCAATCTGTCCATCTGGGTTCTGCTTTACGGTAAAGATCCACTTGCATCCAACTGCTCTCTTCCCCTCTGGCAGTCTCACAAGCTCCCAAGTGTGGTTCTTCTCCAGAGCTCCCAACTCCTCGTGTATTGCCGCTTTCCACTTTGGATCGTTCTTGGCAACCTGCCAATTGTTAGGTACAGTAATACTATCCAAAGATGCTATAAATGCTCCATGAGAAGAAGGGATATGGTCATAAGAAATAAACTAAGCAATATCCCAACCATATCTGTTTGGAGGATTTCCTGCATTGCTGCGAGTGGTCCTCCGTACAGATAGTGGTGTGGGAGAAGTAGTAGTAGGAGGAATGATATCTTGTGAAGAAGGGGGTATCACCTGAAGGGGGGTTAGTGTCGGTGCCTCAGGAGTTGTAGTAGGAGGAATGATATCTTGTGAAGAAGGGGGTATCACCTGAAGGGGGGTTGGTGTCGGTGCCTCAGGAGTTGGGACGAACGCAGGCAAGGGACTTGGCATTGGCACTGTCGGTACTGGTCCTGCAGTTTGCTTCTCTCTCCTGCTGTAGGTAAGTAACTCTCCCTGAGCCGTAGGCCTAACACCTTCACCTTCTTATCCCTTCTCCGTGCCTCCATGCCAAACTTCTAAATCGGTTACCACAAAGTTCTCCATCTCTCCCTCTCGCCTAATACTGGCAGTATTAGGCGTGTTGTGTGAAGTTCCGTCCTGGCGGTAGTATGGCTCATGCTCCCGAAAGTGGACATCCATACTGACAAACTTCTTCTTCTCTACTGGACTCCAGCACATATACCCCTTTTGGGTCGCCGAGTAGCCTACGAAGATGCATTTGACCGCTCTAGGGTCAAGTTTCTCAACTGATGGCCTATTATCCTTCACAAAACACATACACCCAAACACCTTCAGTGGGAGTATTCCACTATTATTGTCTTGCAATACCTCACATGGGGACTTCCATCCGAGGACCTTCGAGGGCATCCTGTTGATGAGTTGAGCTGCTGTCAACACTGCATGCCCCCACAGACTCTGTGGGACATTCATGTCGATCATCATACTTCTTGCGACCTCCAGAAGGTGTCTGTTTTTCCTTTCTGCAACTCCATTTTGTGCTGGTGTGTATGCACTGGTGGTCTAATGCTGTATTCCGTGTGCTGACAAGTATTCTGCAAGCGTCCTGTTGGTATACTCTGTTCCATTGTCAGACCTCAGTACCTTCACAACTGCTTTGTACTGAGTCTGGACATGCTTATGGAAATCCCGAAAACAAGCAGGTACATCACTCTTATTTTTCATAAAATATAACCAGGTAACACGAGAGGCACACTCAATGAAAGAAACAAAGTACTTATAACCATTCATAGTGTTAGTAGCACATGGACCCCAGACATCAGAATGTACTACCTCAAAAGCAAAAGTGCTCCTATGACCCGTGCCAACATATGAGCTCCTAGTAAGTTTTCCTAACTCGCACGCATCACATACTAATTTCTCTTTATTTGTTTTTGCATAAATCTCTGGATACAACTTACTTAGAGTATCAAAGGAAGAATGTCCTATCCTCCGATGATGGAGTATCAAGGTATCCTCAGTCCTCTGCTGCAGTCCTTCCATGCCAGCCTTCTCTGCCATAGATACCAATGCTGAGTCCAGTCCTTCTCGATCTAGGTACCACAGTCCCTCATGCCAAGTGCCAGTCCCAAGTCTTCGTCCCGTTCCTTTCTCCTGGAAGGTCACCTTAGGAATATCAAAAGAAACAATGCATTTAAGTTGGAGGATTATAGAACTAATGGACAAGAGACTGACTGAAAAGGATGGAGCATGTAAAATATTGGATAATCTTACTGAACCTGTATAATTAACAGTACCCTTACCGACCACTGGCTGGAAAGTGCCATCAGCTGTCTGAATGCTGTCTGCTGATGCTAGGTGAGTGTAGGAAGAAAACTCACTAGCATTTCCTGTCACATGCCGAGATGCTCCCGAGTCGATAATCCAGTTTGATGATTTAAGGGAAGAGATAGACGCAAGGGCAAGTGATTCGTCAGTACCTTCTGATGGATGGGCATACATGGCAGCGTTGCCCCTAACAAAGAATGAGGTGGACGCCTCCTCTGTTCTACTCCTCATGTCTCCCAGTGCCTGGTCCTCCACAGTAAAGGTGTCATCAGCTTCTCCGTTCCCTTCTGATATCAGGAGGTTTGCCCGATAACCTCCTCGGCCGCCTCGTCTATCCCCTCGACCACGACCACGTCCTCCATTATATCCTCGTCCGCCAAACGGTCCTCGTCCACCACCTGAATCTCCCTTCCTAGGTGGTTTGGTACAAGCATACCGATGATGACCCATCTTCCCACAGTTGTAGCACTGCCGGTTATGCTGCCAGGGCTCTCCCTTAGATCCTGTGTTACCTGAGCTGGTGATCGCTAGTGCTGACTTTGCTTCGGGGGGACCACTTGTCCTGGCTTGCAGCCTGATGCGTGTCTCCTCCTGGATCATGGCTGAGATAGCCTCCTCAAGGCTAGGGATCTTTGGTTGGGCTAGAAGTAGGGCCGTCCTCTGTGCGAAAGCTGCAGTCAGCCCTTTGAGGAACTTCATCGTCCTCTCCTGCAGACACACCTGTCTCTCCTTACACTTAGGGTCCCCGCAGCTCGCCCGATCTGAGAAGTGATCATAATCCAACCACAAACGCTCCAACTCCGTGGCATACTCCTGCACCGTCTTCTCTTCCTGTACGGTGTCATCAATCTCCCCCTTTATCTGGAAGACCCGTAAGTTGTTCCCCACACCATCATAGGTCCTTCTCAACTTCTCCCACACATCTTTCACCATCTCAATACCGTCTACTGTGGCGGCAATAGACTGGACTAAGGAGTTGAGAAGCCAGATGTAGATCACCATATGAGTGGACTTCCACTCATCGTGTCCTGTCGAGCCCTCGTTCGGCTCTGTCGTCTCGCCCGTCAGGAACCCCTCCATGTTTTTTCCTGCGAGGGTTCTTCTCACCCGTCGTGACCAACTCAGATAGGTGGCTGGTCCATCTAATTTCAGATCGATGGAGGGAAGCTTCAACTCCGGCAACGTTCGTGTCGTGTTCTCACCAGCCGACATCGTCAACAACTTCATCAACGTCGCCACCTCTGCAGAATCTAGCTTCTTGATGATCTCCTCCATCGATGCGTCGTCTATCCAGTCACGTCACGTTCGCTCCATGACTCACGCTTGTCCTCATCGTCCGCTCCTAGATCCGAACATGTCCCCCCTTTTTTCAGATCTAGGCATCCCTATTAGGCGTTGCCTCGTGCTGGTGCGGAGGAGGCGGCAGCACGCATGTCACAACCGCCGTCGCAGCAGCAGCAGTCGCAGCAGCTGCAGCAGCAGTAGTAGCCGCAGCAGTAGCGGTACGGGACAACAACAGCGAAGGGCGGCCTGCGAAAGGCGGAGAAGAGGAGAGGAGGGATAAAAAAGGGGGGGGGCGTGGAAGAGTTCGGTGGAGGAGATCTAGGAAATCCTCCTGTGGGTTTGTGGAAGCTTGGTGACGGCTAGGGTTTGTGGAAACCTGGCTCTGATACCATGTTGAAATTAGTTGATAATTTTATTGATTGTCTCATTGGCATTATATAGCCTTACAGTCATTAATACAATAATTTCAATCATTATGACAATAATCTCATAATGGAATATCCTGTGACATATTCTGGCATCCCAAATATGTCCTCATACCATATCAACAATAACAATACTTCTCGATGGTATTAGAGCCAAGATTATTACACTTCATGACAATCGTAGAAAGAATGCTGAAAATATAGACACAGATTATTGTCCGAAGATGTTAAAGACCATGGCTTGTATTATCAAAGAGAAGAATCACCTAGAAATATTAGCTATTGTTAGTTATAAGTTTGAAATAATAGACCGTGCAACAAGTATAACCTATATTATTAATATAATCGACAGATCTTGTACATGTTTTAGATGATACCATACTTATATACCATGTATACATGCATATTTTGTTTGTAGATATTGCAATATTAGTATTGATAGTTTTTATCCTACAGTATTTTCGACGGAGACCTTGAGAAGTGTATATGCACAAAAAATGGAGCCAATTCCAGTTCCCTACAAAAAATATTATAGGAAGAAGGGAAATTGCTATGAGGAAGAGTGCTGTGAGGAGGAGGAGGAGGAGGAGGAGGAGGAGGAGGAGGAGGATAAGTGGTGTGAGGAGGAGGAGGAGGAGGAGTTGGGGTTTACTTATAGGGAGGGGAGGGGGGAAAGTTGAGGGGAGGGGGGGTGGGGGTCTCCGAGGCGGAAGGGAATCAGAAGGGGGCGGGGGGGGGGGGGGGGGGAGGGGGGAGAAGGGCCCTGGAGCCCGCCAACTCAGTTGGCGAGTTCTCCCTCTCCCTATAATTTCACCAAACTCCTCCCTTTTCTTGCAAATATATATAAATATATTACTTTATTTTAAAAAATCGAAATTCATTCCCAAGATAAAAATTAGATATTTAGAGACTTAGATTTAAAGATATGATTGAATATTTTGGCATACTTGAGACTTAGATTTAAAAATTATGAAATAAAAAAGCAAAACATGATGTAAATATGCATGTATAAATTAAAATAATAAATTTTTGAGGGACAAAACATAAAATTGATGAAAAAGATTTAAAAAGAACAGAAATATTTAACTCGGAAGCAAAAATTCAGTGGAGGCAACTGCCCCCATTTGTCTCCATATAGGTCTGCTCCTGATGGTAGTCCAATTTAATTTCGGTTTATGGATCCACCCATGCTTTCATGGACGAATCAATATCCAATAATAAGAGGAACAAAACGTTTTTTTTGTTTTTTGTTTTTCTTTCTCCTTTGCAAAAATTAATGTGCTTTGGTGGGGGTGGATCAATACAATAACCAGGGCTGGCCCAGAGGATTGGGTTGCTCTAGTCGGAGCTAAATTTAGTTGTCCCTTTTCCTTGACTACAAGGGAAGATATTAAAAAAATTATAAGCTGAAAGCTATAAATGTTGGGGTGAAGCACGGAGACTCTATTGGCTTGGTTGATTGTTAGTTCAACTGATAGATAGGAGTTGTGGTGGACCGCAAAAGCTCTATTAGCAGATAGATAGGAACTTAAGGGCCTGGGGGTTGTCCTAACCAGGAGGATTGTCCAATTCCGATGAATTGTCAGACTTATCTCTGGTTCGGTCCGGACAATAACCTTTGGTGTTCGGCATTGTTGAAAAAGTAAAAGTATATGTTGAAAGCAACCTTTTTACCATTAAGATTACCCTGAATGTGGGCTAGAATATCAAAATAAATTGACAAAGACAATTATTACAAAACAACTTTAGTTGTTGTTTTCCTTTTTAAAAATAAACAAAAGCACACAAAATAAATAATTCCAAACACAGCCCAAATATGAACAAATTACTCAAATTATATATTAGTGAAACATATGGACAATTGCAAAATTTATGGAGTCATGGCCAGTAGTTTAGCAACAATTTACAACGGGATGACAACTTAGAAAAATAGTACTATGCAAAAATAAACTCAACTTTTGTCAATAAATAATTATTTTATTGATGAACAACAAGAAATAACAACAAAATTATTTGGGTACAACTCTGTGAGTCCAAACACCTGGACATATGGAAGAAGAAAGAAGGGAAGGGAAGGGAAGATGTACACACAATCCATCAATAGTTTAGAGACCTTTGTTAATCAATCAATCAGTTGATCAATCTAACTTGGTAATGGCATAGACAGCATAGATGATCTTGGACATCCAAAGCTCAATTTTCAATATAATTTTTTTTGTCCACACCAAACAATCACTCTAAATCAATTTTCATATCATAGCACTCAAATTATACAGTTCATAAATTAATCTGAAGTTTTTCACTTTGAATCAAACTTAAATTTTACCTTGAAACTAAAGTTCAAATTTGAACCCAAAGTTTATGAAGTCCACCTTGAAACTAAAGTTCATAAATGAATCGAAGTTCATACTGAACCATAATGAAACATCACATATTTTGAACTGGATATTCACATAATTAATTCAATTTATAGAAGCCAAAATTCTAACATCTTGCTTTTTCCTCCAATGCGACATTGAATCTGAACAAGTTCGAGTTCTCCTTAATGGAAGTCTCCGAAAGAAATTATATAAAGTGGGTATAAGATATCAAACTCCACCTTACTATAAAGAAGTTGAATGAGACCATTGAGCCTAATAATAAAACGGGTGAAGCTTCTAAGACAACCGCCATGATTTTACAACTCTGAAGATGTCGCATCTGATCACTCCTAACATTCTGCAAGGATGACTTGACTGAGAATGATCTCTTGGAGAAGACTTTCTTAACATTCCATGACTCTAGCATAGTCGCCACGGTGGAGCCATTGGTGTGCTGGGGTGGGCTCCAGCCCACTCAATTTTTTGAATTTTTATCTAATTTTTTATTATTTTGTTTACTAGGACGGAACCACTAGTATATTGAAAATAGCTTTATCTTGTATATATCAGCTAATTGATTTTGATAGCTCTCTCTCTCTCTCTCTCTCTCTCTCTCTCGTATAATGTACAATAAAAAAAAATATACACTACAAATTGTTCCTTCTCAGAACTCTGTTATCTAGTGTCAAGATGTATAATGGGTCGGCCCGGTCTGGCCCGAGGTCCGGTTTGACCGGATTTGACCGATGTCGGGTCGGTCCGGGCCCAACTCGGTGAAGAGAGCGGGCCGGTCCGGTCGGATTGGCAGTTGACCCAGCCCGAAACCGTGACTCGGTCCGCAGTGGACCGGGCCGGACCGGTCTGGATCCAGACCGGTTAACAGTCGGACATGGCAGAACCTTTTTTTTTAACGTTTATTTATATATATTTTATATATAATCTATATGATATAACTTGTATGTTAATAAATTCAAGTTAAAATTTATAGGTTTTTTGTTACTAAGTTAATTTTGTATAATTTGAAATAAGTAAGAAAGCTATTTCATATATATATTTTATATTTTATATGATATAATTTGAAATAGGTTTATATATATTTTATATATAATCTATATGATATAAGTTATTTGTTAGAATTTTTTTATAATTTATGTAAGAATTTATATAAACATTAAGTAAGAAAATTTTATTTTATTTTATTTCTTTATATCGATATTTATATAACTTTACATTTAAATTTAAATCTAAATATTTATAAGTTGAAATAATTTGTTATTAGTTATATAAATTTAAATAGAAAATTATTCTTTCGATAATTACAAATTTTAAATGTAAACAACTGTAACTAGTCTAAATAAAACACAATTAACACTTAACTGAAAAAATTATTGAAGATAATTTTTAATATATATTATTTTTGTTATATCAGTCATGCAACCTATATTTGTGTTTCAGCTTCTCAGCCTCTCTTCAAAATTTATTTGTATTGCTATAAGTAAAGTTTGTACAGAGTCTGAAAGCTGAAACTCAAACATAAGTTACAATTATATTTAAATATACCTATGACTTATGTAATACAAACATAAGTTGAAATTAGGTTTAAATATATCTATGACTTATGTAACAATAATAAAATATATTAAAATTGATACATTTTTTTGAAGAAAATACAACATTACTAGATATCCATACATATTTTCAGATGTATGCGTAGCTTCCTTATAATACCACAGTTATGGTTCCATTTGAGTCATTTTCTACAATCCTTATAGCAACAATAACTCTATGCGGGTTAAAGTTGCTGATCTTCCAGTTGTCGTGGTGGTTGCTTATTTTTCATAATAGTATATAGTCTCTTTACACTAGATTGCTTCTAAATTTTGTAAGAGAGAGAAAAATTTTTTGATGTGGTTAATTTTTTATTAAGTTATGCCTATTTATAGGATTTTGGGGATACAAAATGACCCCCTATGCCCTCAAAATATAGTTGCTATAAGGATTTTTTATAATTTTTAGCAAAAATGACCAAAATACTCCTCTAACTTTCAAAACATTGCCACAAAATTGGAGGTATTTTGGTGAAACAAATACCCTCCAATGGTTATATTCCAAAAAAAAAATATTTAATTTTTCGGCCGACCAGGTCATGAACCGGACCGGTCCGGACCAGTCTGACTGGGCCAACCAGAATAGGACTAGGACCGAACGGTCCTTGAAGCGGGACAAGCCGAGCTATAAAATCCCTCGACCAATTTAGGTCTACTTAGCTTAGATAGAGAGGCTAGGGTTAATTTAAAGCCAATTAGAATTAGAACACAGTGTTTTAGAATTATTGTGCAATATTTGTATCACTTAGTGCACCTTACCGTTGCTTCGATATTTGGAGAGCTACACTAGCATTTACTTCCAAACAAATTTTACACACTTTCCCTAGACATGCCAGCCTTCCATTCTGACCTTTGTGTAACTCATAAATACCCTCCCTTGTGCTTCATTTTAGTCGCACAATATTCGTTACAAACGTCTGTTCTTAAATCCATATAAATTCAACTTTGCATCTTTGTTCGTTCCAATCGAAATTGGAGACACAACTTTGACCCGTTTTGCACAACCCAATTAATGATAATATTCTATTCTGAGTCTACTACATCCATGATACTTGTGTCCCACCCAATTTTAATCCTATGTATTTCCAATTAATTAAAGAGCACCACTTACACTAATTTTAATTAAATTGGTGTAAGAACCCAACCTCACCCAAAACTAGACCCAACTCCAACCCAAACCCCCTCTCACACCCTCAAGGTTCATACTAAATACCACACACCATTTTAGCCCACTACATCATACCAAATATGGTGTTTTGCCTCATCCAATCACAAATTCTCTTAATTGTGCAATTTCTCAATTGTTAAGGGACTTTTATGCAAATATGCAATGAGTTGTCCACCCTTCATTGGATCCTAGTCATGAAGAAACCCTCCCCCTCTCTTTGACCGGTTCTACATTATATTTTTCCTATTTTTTAGTGTGCTATACTCCAAACTTCCCTCCTACACAATCTCCACCCTTCATTTTAAACCTAGACCATCTACACCCTACATTCCTTCATATGAACATTTTTCCCATCCCAAAGAGCCCTAGCCGGCCCTAATCCCAAGGAGAGCCCATCTCTCTCTCTCTCTCTCTCTCTCTCTCTCTCTCCTACATGTACACCTACTCTCTCTCCTAAAACCATCAACATCATCTCCAAACTGAAATCTAACCCTAAACCTAATACTAACTGCCATATCATCATCATCTTCACCATCCCCGCCGGCCCCTCATCCCGCTGAAGTAGCCTCCATCGTCGGAGCAAGCAGCGACCCCCGGACCACAGTTTCTCCCTTCCTCCTCCGAGCATCGACAACCCCGCCACCACCAGCTCCGGGCCATCTTTATCATCTCCCTGACTTCGCCATGACTCCTCCGTCCTCGAGTCATCCCCGACCGTCCCTGCCGGAGCCTACCGCCATGACATATCCATTACCGATCACCACACGACCACCCAGCACCATCGCCATCAACCACCAGTCGACTATTCCTCCACCGACTACAACCAGTCGACCTCCCTCCTCATCATCACAACCACCACCATCGCCATCCCCGAGCTATCCCGACCCTACACCCGACTTCCCCCCTTCCCAGTCACCATCCCCGGACACCCTCTTCACCATTTCCACCTCCACCAACATCACCATCTCCGCCACCGTCGTCCCCGTCACCATCTCCATGCCAACAACACCACCATCAGCAACCACCGCCACCATCCCTAGCACCGCCATCACCAACACCATCACCACCATCATCACCATCACCCGTACCCATCTACAGCCCAACCTCCGCCAGAGACTACCGCCACCTTAGCCAACCACCCCCATGCACCTAAAGTTGGGGAGTTATCAATATGACTCCCCAGGCCTTAACACGTATCATTACACGTCACAGAGTGAATTCATATAAGGATACGTGCTTCATGCTTGACTGGCCATCGGTGTGAGCAGCACGTGTGACGATATTTAGCTTAGTTGTATATTTCTTTAGTGACTTGCATTATAGTATGAGATGTCTATGTCTCACTAGAGATTTGTACATTGGCATTGGGCGAAAGGACGACTAGTGGACGTATGGGACACCCACCTCCTTTATACAGATACCGTATTCTTCGGAGTGGTATGAACGTATATATTTATGCAGATACCGCATTTTTTAGAGTGTTGGACGTTACTGTAGTTTTGCAGATACCACACTCTAGAGAATGTTGGATGTTATTACTTATACAGATACCACGCTCCTCGGAGTTGGACGTTATTATATTGCAGAGTGCCCTTGTTATGAGGGCATATGTGGCATATACTAGCCAGTCACGGTGATTGATGAATTATGTCAGCATATGTCTAGCCTACCCTTTCCATACGCACTAAGTTGTCCTTAAATTATATTTCACTTAGCTGGTTAGATCACCCTCGAGTTTACATAGTATTTACTTTATGGCATGTATTTTTGTATCTTGTTATGTCCCTCTGAGGACCTGGTTCCCTTCCAGATTATTTGTGCAGTTCGTAGGATGCTTGATCTAGTGGAGTGTGGACATCGTTGCATGTATCTTTACATTTTTAGATATTACAGTCATGTACTACTTTCTATTTTTGATTCTGCTTTTATAGCCTAGTGTTTATAGGCCTATGTTGTTCTTTTGGTCTATTCGAACGGATGTATTATTGGGCTGCAGACTGATGATGCGTATCGTTCTTTCTTAAGATTATTTACCATGGATTGAGATTTAGTTTAGTTTTTGCATGTTAGAATTAGATTATTAGCTAAATCACTTGACCGTGGACAGTGTAAGTGCACTTTGTCGGGTCCATTAAATTGGGAAGTCCTACGGAGTCATACCAGCTGGCTATTGTCACGTATCTGATCTCGCGTATTTTGGGACTGGGGCGTGACATGGTTTTATTGGTGGCCCATGCAGGTCAGAGCATATCATTTCGGTTACGTTATTGTACCAAACGAGACTGTAACTTAGGATTAATGTTGAATAAGATCTCAATCCATAATTGATTTTAAAACTCCTCTTGTATTCGATTGTCGCCCTTGGACTTCATTATTGTATTCGTTCATTTACCGTCGACGTCGTTATTATTGTTTCTCATCTTCCTTATTTCGGAGAGATTGATGCTCGTGTACGATAATTTCCTCCATGAGCAAATCCTAATCAAGACGGAAGAAGGTATAATTGATGTGATATTTTATGAGAAGATGGTTACCCTTAGTAGGATAGGTTGATAAGTTATTTCTTGTTACTACAGTTAGTATAGATTATTGGCGTAAGAATTAGACATAGAAGTAGATATTTAAAACTAGACCCTACCCTTACTTAAGGTAGCAGTAATTTGTAAGTATTAGAAGCTTGAAAGATTGTTTGATTCTAAGGCTCTAGAATAATTTAGGGAAGACATAGCTAGATACTAAGGTTAGTTATAGCCCCATGATAATGATACAAGAAATTAGTTGTAGTCTTATGGTAGTAATACAAGGAACGCCATTATGAACTTGATAAGACAGAATTTTAGACTCACATCTAGAAGAAGATTATTGGATACTAATAAAAATAGGGTATGAAATAGCACTTTAGGTAGCAAATTATAGTGGTTAATCCCTAGTTGTCTTGTGACTTACAGTACCAGACCTAGAAATTTTTCCACCTTTTATATAATGATGATCATATGACTAAGCTAAAATAGATAGGTAAATTTCTAGACGTAGATTGCTAGACCCAATATTTAGATGATGAGATAACCTGAGTACTACATTGTAGCTTTCAAATTAGATTAGATGTACTTGACTTAGTTGGATTGTCAGTGTCTATTAGGCTCATGTTTTCACTATTGATAATTCGATTAGTTAAGCTAGTATTTAGAATAGAGCAATTAGTTGAAGGATGAGAGTATCGACAGATGTTATAGCCTTGAGTTGGATATCGTGAACTACCTATAATGGATGGCCAGTTATAAACAAGATGGTATCCATATAGTTTGGATGAAGGGTACGCATGGAGTAAATTAGGAGAACCCTCAGGTTCGAGGTAAAAAGGTAGAGTGGCAACAAGATGAGATTTGTGACAAGTATATGACCTCGAGTTTCTTTTAAAATTTAGAGAAGGACCTGAACCGGAGACAAAGACGTAGGCTCGAGGTAATAGCAGACTTTGAGACTGAGCTACAGTACCATTCGAGAAAGACCAACGTGGTAGCTGACGCATTAAGCAGGAGACCCAGGATATTCTTTTTGACTATCCAGCAACACCTATTGAGAGATCTAGAGCAGTTGGTTATAGAGGTCATTATGCCCGGAGCAGATGACCAGTTGTCGAGTTTTCAGGTGTAATCGACATTGGTTGAGAGGATCAATGCTGTCTTGCCAACAGATGCCAGATTCCAGAGACTTTGGCAAAGGAAAGAAGCCGGGATGCAGACATGATTGCACATACACGAGGATGGGACTTTGAGATGTGGAGACCGTTTCTATGTTCTGAACGGAGAACTTCGTCAGGAGCTGATATCAGAGGTGCACGGTTCATCATACTCTATTTATCCAGGAGGCACAAGATGTACAGAGATTTGAGGCAGTAATATTGGTGGCATGGAATGAAGAGAGAGATAACCCGCTTTGTGGCGAAGTGTCTGGTATGTCAACAGGTCAAGGCTGAGCATCAGAGGTCTGCAGGTTTACTTAAATCCACTCATGATACCTGAGTGAAAATATGAGCCATAGTTTAAAGTATCGGCCGATACCGATCCAATACGGCCGATACCGATACAGTTTGGCATATCCCGATCCGATACCGACCGATACCCGATACTGACCGATACCGACATTATGGGTCTCTTTTCCAGTCAATTCGACAAAAAAAATTGAATTAAAAAGACCAATTAGAAAGGGTGTAAAAGCATAGTAAGCTTGTAAAAACATATAAAAGAGGAAAACTTATCCATCACATATAAATCAATCGACAAGGATGACTACTATTTCATTCAATATAAAAAATACTAAAAAACAATACTGGAAATACTTTAAATTATGCATAAATGTATAAAATATATTCTCTAAAATGTTAATAATTTACTAATAGTTGTTTGCTTTTCGATACCAAAAAATTCGATACTCTAATCCAAAACAGCCGATACTACCGATACCGCCGATCCCGATACTCATAGGAATGGTTCGATACCGATTCTGATACCGATACTTTGAACCTTGATATGAGCACATAACTATGGAATTTGTTACGGGCTTTCCGAGGACTCCCAGTGGTCGCAATGCGGTATGGGTGATCGTGGATCGATTCACCAAGATCGCTCACTTTTTACCTTTCAGAGTTGGATAGTCCGCGGAGGTCTTATTTCAAGGAACAAAATATAGGTTTAGATCACACGCTGACTCATTGGTCAATTGGTAAAGGATTACCACTAGACTCTTAGATTATATATTGATACGTGAGTATGGAGTGTAAATAGAAGATAGAAGTCTGACAGGAATGGTAGCTGAATATTATGGATTACACATAAACTGCGTAGGGATAAAGATTTAGACTTTTGACTAATAGGACATGAGCTTGTCCTTAGTAGTAGGTGGTGTTATGGGAGCCTAAATCCAATTTGCCCTAGCCCATGAATTTTAGGAATCATATTCTTGTTATTGTAATTATTATATTCTATTCTAGGATATTTAGAAGGATTGAATAGATATTTATTACATAATTTCTATATATCCTTATTACTAGGTATTGAGTAGAGACCTATGTGGTATTTTATTACATATATTTCTCCTAGAAATTATTCGAGTAGAGCTTCTAGACTAGGTATGACAGACTGATTAGACTTGTTGCTGCTAGGACTGATTATAAGAAGTTAGGTTACATGATTCCATTGTGGATACTATATGATGATGGCGTTATACCTAGGAAAGAATGTTGAGATATTAACTGTCCTAGTTGCAGAAGAAGGTTAGGACAGTGTTTGAGGTACGGATCAAACCAACATCAAGCTCAGGAGTATTTCCAGTATGTTAATAGAGCCCAGCAGATAGTGCAAATGCCAACTCCACCGGTCCTAGGTATGTCCGTAGCATTGCTTGATAATTTATACCTTATTATGTGTTTCTTTTAATTTCGAGGACGAAATTATTATAAGTTGGGTAGATTGTAAAACCCCTCGACCAATTTAGGTCTACTTAGCTTAGATAGAGAGGCTAGAGTTAGTTTAAAGCCAATTAGAATTAGAACATAGTATTTTAGAATTATTGTGTAATATTTGTATCACTTAGTGCACCTTACCGTTGCTTCGATATTTGGAGCGCTACACTAGTATTTACTTCCAAACAAATTTTACACACTTTTTCTAGACATGCCAACCTTCTATTCTGACTTTTGTGTAACTCATAAATACCCTCCCTTGTGCTTTATTTTAGTTGCACAATATTCGTTACAAACGTCCGTTCTTAAATCCATATAAATCCAACTTTGCATCTTTGTCCGTTCCAATCAAAATTGGAGACACAACTTCGACCCATTTTGCACAACCCAATTAATAATAATATTCTATTCTGAGTCTACTACGTCTATGATACTTGTGTCCCATCCAATTTTAAATCAATGCATTTCCAATTAATCAAAGAGCACCACTTATAATAATTTTAATTAAATTGGTGTAAGGACCCAACCTCACCCAAAACTAGACCCAACTCCAACCCAAACCCCCACTCACACCCTTAAGGTTTATACTAAACACCACACACCATTTTAGCCCACTATATCACACCAAATATGGTGTTTTGCCTCATCCAATCCCAAATTCCCTTAATTGTGCATTTTTCTAATTGTTAAGGGACTTTTATGCAAATATGCAATAAGGTATCCACCCCTCATTGGATCCTAGTCATGAAGAAACCCTTCCCCTCTCTTTGACTAGTTATATATTATATTTTTCCCATTTTTGAGTGTGTTATACTCCAAACTTTTCCCCTACACAATCTCCACCCTTCATTTTAAACCTAGACCATCTACACCCTACATTCCTTCATGTGAATATTTTCCCCATCCCAAGGAGCCCTAGCCGGCCCTAATCCTAAGGAGAGCCCTCATCTCTCTCTCTCTCTCTCTCCTACATGTACACCTACTCTCTATCTCCTAAAACCATCAACATCATCTCCAAATCGAAATCTAACCCTAAACCTAATACTAGCAGCCACATCATCATCATCACTATCCCCGCCGGCCCCCATTCCGTTGGAGTAGCCTCCACCGCCGGAGCAAGCAGCGACCCCCGGACTACAGTTCCTCCCTTCCTCCTCCGAGCATCGACAACCCTCCACCACCAGCCCCGGGCCATCTTCATCATCTCCCCGACTTCGCCATGACTCCTCCGTCCTCGAGTCATCCCCGACCGTCCCCGCCGGAGCCTACCGCCATGACCTCTCCGTCACCAATCAACACGACCACCCAGCACCATCGCCATCAACCACTAGTCGACTCTTCCTCCACCGACTACAACCAGTCGACCTCCCTCCTCGTCATCACCACCGCCACCCTCGCCATCCCCGAGCCATCCTGACCCTATACCCGACTTCCCCCCTTCCTAGTCACCATCCCCGACCACCCTCTTCACCATTTCCACCCCCACCAGCATCACCATCTCCGCCACCGTCGTCCCGTCACCATCTCCACCGCCAACAACACCACCATCAGCAACCACCGCCACCATCCCTAGTACCGCCATCATCAACACCATTACCACTATCACCAACATCATTATCACCATCACCCGCACCCATCTACAGCCCGACCTCCACCGGAGACCACCGCCACCTTAGCCAACCACCCCCACGGCTATCCCCCACCGCCAGCAATCCGTCGCCGCTGCCACTGCCGTCGCCGCTGCCGCTGCAAGTTGCTGCCTTGCTACAAGCTGCTGTCGGAGCTGCTGCTACTGTTACACACTGTGCTCATCGGAGCACCGCCCTCCCTCGCCGAAGGTAGGCCGCCGACGAGCCAAAGACCCCCCCTCGGCCTCGACCAACTAGGTATATACATATTCCTTCTTTTTGTCATGTACGAATGCATCGTTGTATCGTTGAATGGATACGTGTAGTTGTGTAACCTTTGTGCATTGTGTGTAGGTATAAATATTTTAGAATAGATATTAATGTTAGTAATTACCTCATAATAAATATGACTATTTTATTAAGGAACACTATGTTGACCAAGGTTTAGACACTGGTTTCATGCACACTAATATGTTAGCTAGGACCTGTGTTGCGTTATACGTTATTTAGTTTCGTAACGTATTTTGGTAATTAATTTCTTGTTGTGCACGATATCTAAGTCATGACGTACTCGTGTATGGAGACCTAGATGGCTACCCACATCAGATGTGTCCTGGAAATAATTAAGATACCTGGTACCCATGTGTTAGAGGTGAGACTTAGCACCTACACTAATCATAGCTGTGACCGTGATTGCAACATGTGAGAAATGATACCTTAGTGTACACCTACCCCCCTTGACCCGTGACTAGTCAACCCTAGCCATCGTATTTAATTAGAATGTTTGATTGGTATCTGCCTAACTCGTGATATTGCGTAAGTCGTACTTGTGTACGTAATTAGCATAGTATAGGTAGTGATTAATATTTATTGTTATTTATTCGGAGGCATCCAAGACGATACTACCTTGGCTGTTAGTTCCGGATCCTTACTTGTGCACACAAGAGTTCCAAGCAAGTATACCTTGCCTTGTTGTACTGTTTAAATTCAGATATTATTTAGTTGCATATTTATTTGTTTTAATATTTAACTGTACGCGTCCGAGAAAGACTCGGGTGCAATCATCGAAGGCGTTGACGTTAGGACTTGTGTCTGACCTAGTGTCTAGTGGACGCACCTAAAGTTATGGAGCTATCAATATGACTCCCCAGGCCTTGACACGTATCATTACACGTCACAGAGTGAATTCATGTAGGGATACGTGCTTCATGCCTGACTGTTCATCAGTGTGAGCAACACGTGTGACGATATTTAGCTTAGTTGTATATTTCTTTAGTGACTTGCATTATAGTACAAGATGTACATGTCTCACTTAAAATTTGTATATTGGCATTGGGCGGGGAGGACGACTAGTAGGTGTATGGGACACCCACCTCCTTTAAACAGATATTGCGTTCTTCGGAGCGATATAGACATATATATTTATGCAGATACCGCGTTCTTTAGAGTGTTGGACGTTACTTGTAGTTTTGCAGATACCATACTCTAGAGAACGTTGGACGTTATTACTTATACAGATACCACGCTCCTCGGAGCTAAACGTTATTATATTGCAGAGTTCCCTTGTTATGGGGGCATGTGTGGCATATACTAGCCAGTCACGGTGATTGGTGAATTACGTCAGCATATGTCTAGCCTACCCTTCCCATACGCACTAAGTTGTCCTCAAATTGTATTTCACTTAGCTGGTTAGATCACCCTCGAGTTTACACAGTATTTGCTTTATGGCATGCATTTTTGTATCTTGTTACGTCCCTCTGAGGACCTGGTTCCCTTCCAGATTATTTGTGCAGTTCGCAGGATGCTTGATCTAGTGGAGTGTGGACATCGTTGCATGTATCTTTACATTTTCAGCTATTACAACCATGTACTACTTTCTATTTTTGATTATGCTTTTATAGGCTAGTGTTTATGGGCCTATGTTGTTCTTTTGGTCTATTCGAACGGATGTATTATTGGGCTGCAGACTGATGATGTGTATCGTTCTTTCTTGAGATTATTTATCATGGATTGAGATTTAGTTTAGTTGTTGCATGTTAGAATTAGATTATTAGCTAAATCACTTGACCGTGGACAGTGTAAGTGCACTTTGTCGGGTCCATTAAATTGGAAAGCCCTACGGAGTCGTACCAGCTGGCCATTGTCACGTGTTTGGTCCCGCATATTTTGGGACTGGGGCGTGAGACGGGCTTGCGGGTCGGATCCTCCGACCTAGTCCGAATCCGTGGGGATGGTGCGCTGGTTCGGGCCGGTCCGTTGACCGGATCCTGGCTGGCCTAGTCCGACGTTGACCGGGCCGGGCCCGGACTAATTTTCGGGCTGCTAGACCCATTATACAACTTGAATCTAGTGTCCCCCTCCCCGTACGAACACTCCTCCATCATTCAATCTTTCTCTGTATAATTCACCTTCTATCCTCTTCTCAGCTTCATCTTCAACCGAGAATTTTTATCACAACTGAGACCGCGTCGTCGTCGTCAGACTGCAACGATAGTCAAAGAAGGAGCAACAACAATAGTCAAAGAAGGAGCTAAAACAACAGCATTAAGCCTTTCTTAATAGTGTTCATACATTAATATAGAGACGTTTTAGGTTCAAACAGAGGTAAACTAAAATTTTGGCGCCGTATAGAGAGCAAAAGTTTACATATTCGCTGGAGAAAAATGAACTCCACCTTTAGAACCGTTCCTTGTCATGTTAGTCCGTTAAACACAACACAGATATTCCAAAATATATAGTATGTACCAAAAAATGGATATTATGGTGTCAAATTAGTGTTCTTGAAACGTAGTTAGATTTGCTACATCTCACATCCAAACATGAGGAAGACACCGAGGGCCAAAATGATGATAGCCAGAGGCAGTGGCAGATACAGATGAGATTTTACTGGAGGTATAATTATAAGGAGCTTCGGAGACAACACTTTCAAAAATTAAAAAGATAGAAACAAAGTACATAATTGAAATTTGAACATACATATTACTCCAAACAATCCTAAATAAATAAATAATTTTTTAGTACAAAATATATATAAATTATCTCTACGACAATATCAATATTCATTGCAGAGAAGCATCTTTCTACACTTATTGTTACTATACACAAAATTAACGCTAACTTCAAAAGTCGATACACCAAAAGATACGAAAGATATTTCTTTATTTGCACTAGCAATCTAGATAATCATTAAGCCCCTAGACCGTCTTTTCGAACAGTACCTTCTCGTACATAGTAAATTACAATAAGAAATATTTGACATTAAATGCTCATTGACTGAGTCAAAGATTCAAAAGTGGAAGAAAAAGACTTTCCAATAAGCTTTGTTGATGACAATATTGGAAGAATATATATATATTTACATAAATTAATGTAATTTGACTATAAAATTTTATGAGGGTCTTTCCCTATGTGTAAAATAATATCAATAGCAATATTGTCTACAATCTTTCTACATACTGTACCTTATTTTCAATTATACACTTTGTTTCTATATGTTCAATTTTTAAAAATATTGTCTCCAAATCTCTTTATGATTGTGTTCCCAGTAGAATTTCATCATGGATCTGCCACTGGCCAGGGGATGTCAATGTAGTTTGAAGCGCCTTGGTCAGCATTTAGAGCTAGTACCAGAGAGAAATCTACGGATTGAAATTAACATGACATGCAACCAAAATAGCAACAAAAATGTTCACATCCCAAAAAAATTAACATGGCATGTGCAACACTGCCCATGCTTGAATTATTCTCATTTATATCTAATAATGATCGTAGTCCAACCATCCACTAATAGGACTTTTGATAAGCACAATCTAAGTTGGACCCGACGTCCACATTTAACAACTGTGCGTATCTCTTGTAGAACCCGATCCGATTGTTGACCCGGGCGTCGTCCGGTCTTCCACACTCCAGCCCGCCGTTGACAATGTTGGTCACCAAGCCGAACCCAGCGGTCCGGTTCGCCCGCCGGTCGGCCCTCGTGGGCCGGTACTGGCCCACCATGACCTGGTGGCACGAGGGCTTGGGCGGCCGCGGCGTCATCCAGAACCAGAGGGCCGTCTTGAAAGCGATGGCCGAGTCGTTCGCCACAATTTCGGGGTTCTTTAGCCCGTCAAAGCCCAAGGCCTGGCCCGCTGGGCCGTAGTTGAAGTTCCTGCACAAGTTTGCGTAAAGGTCGCAACTGTGTCTGTGGGAGTGGTATAACAATTTTATCAGAATTGCTTAAGCTCTCAAAATTATTATTTTGAGTATACACTTTATTTAGGCTAATTTGTGGTTAAACACGAAAAACTATATATTCATGGTATTTAATTGCAAATTAGTCCAAGATTTCCGTTCTTTATATTGTAATTATTGCTTTCAAGTGCGCATGTGTAATCAAATTGGGCCGCACTCTTGCTGCTTGTTCCTTGCTAATTTTCAATAGAAAGAATGGTAAGAGGTCAGGATCATAGTTTGGTGAGATTTAAATTTCCCCCCTAATTTAATAGGAATGTTTGCAAAAACATACGATTAATGTAATAGTTATTAGTTATTATAATTTCCAATGGCACTGAATCCATAGGGCACAATATTACAATAATCTCTTAAAAAGGGCCTGCGCTGTCTTTACTTGTTTCTTGCTTTCTACAAAGGGAATAGAGTACTGTTAGCTAGTGTTAATCATAATAAGGACAAGTTATTTTCTTGTTTCTTTCTTTCTACAAAGGGAATAGAGTACTGTTAGCTAGTCTTAATCATAATAAGGACAAGTTACTAATTAGCTATATATTTCATCTTGACTAATAACTGGATTATTCTATATAGCATACTTTATGAACATCATGTCCTATTTGTAGGACATGTATAATTAATCTGTCTTGTAACCAGTGTTTTAAAAATAGGACCAGACCGGTTGATCAGTGCTGATCCAATTTTTTTTTTTTTAAAGTTAGTTGGAAATAAATATTTTTGTAAAAATTAATGTCCACCTCTTAAGATTAACCCAACCACTGATCGAATCAACTGACTGAACCGGTTTGATCCGACCTATTGCTTTATCCGGGTCCATCTCGGTCCGATTTTAAAAACAATGCTTGTAAGTAGTGCCCATGGCAGCTGACTTACCATGACAATTGAATTGGTCCTCTCCCATGGTAGGTCTTGTTTGGGTAGCATGGCCATTCGGTGTTGGTCGAGTCGCAGTAGTTGCTCTGCGGATTTATCTCTTCCTTGTAGCATAGTCCCCAAGAATAAGGTCCATCTGGTGCTGTTGGCCATCCTCCTACAGATCATGAATTCATGAGTACGTAATTAATTAAGTCACATATTTATCTATGCATGCATATTCTTGCGTACGTACGTACATACTGAAACCACGACATGCATGAATGCTTGCGTGTATGTGTCATTTATCCATGGACGGGCGTGGAGGAAAATCAACCTCAAATGTTAAAAAAAAAAAGTCTGAAATTTTATTAAAAAAAGTTTGTTGCATTAAAATTTGGTTGTTTATCCACCACGACTTCTCTATCTATGTCGAATTATCAAAAAAATAAAAATTGTAAAAGAAAAAGTAAAACATGATATAAATATGTATATAGTAAATAAAAATTACAAATTTTGGAGGGGACAAAACATAAAATTAATAAAAAAATTTGAAAAACAGGTAAAAAATTTAACTCGGGAGTTGCGTCAGAAAATAAAAATAAAAATTGTAAACAAAAATTCAGTAGAAACAACTGGACCCACTCGTCCCAATGTAGTTCTGCCCCTGCACCTACCGGTAGTCTCGTGGGAGATTTGAGCAAGGAAAGCAGCAATTTCGCGCCTGCGGACGTCCGGACTCCCCGCAGCGCCAAACTCCGAGAAAGATCGTGCCGCCTGAACGAAGGCGGAGTAGGGATAGAATCCACTGGCAGGGCAAGCAGTGTCATCCTTGTGGAGGAACATAGACTTGTAGAAATCCTCGGAAATGACGGACGCGACGGAGGAGGAGCCATGGCCGCGGCCACGGCCAGCGGCCTCCGAGCTCGGAGCGAAAGCAAGGAAGGCCGAAGAGAGAACGAAGACGAGGAGGGACACGGAGAGAGGGGAATGCGACAGAGAAGAAAAAGAAGCAGCCATTGTCAATGTCATTGTTTGAGGATGGGTTCTTCTCATTACAACTAGTGTGTATATATAATGTACACACACGATTGGCATAGGTTATGCAAGGTTGCCTTTGGAATAGGTCAAGAATGAATGGACACAGTGGAGGATGGGGGTGAGGTCCAAAGTTGACTAGCAACGCGTGACTATTCAACAGGTTAAGATATTAGTGGAGTGGCCACTATAGGTAAAAGAGATGGAGACTTTGAGAGAGGTTATGTGCATTTTGTCCTCTGACCATGAGAAGTTTCTATCCGATAAAAATATCATTTGATGGGCATGAACTCGTCGCAACTCATTTTATTCAACTTGTTTAGGTTACCATTTCTTACGTACTCTAGTTTTCTTCTTCTTCTTTCCTTTCTTTTTTAATCCAATATATACTTCCACATTTATATGACAGATGGTGGGTCGGACGGTGGAGAGTCTGTGCAAGAAGTTAGTGTTGGGAAATAAAAGCAGAAACCGCTACCTCAAATCAGAGAGTCCTGCAAGAGAACCGAACAAAAATACAAATAACCACAAACATCAATCACAAAATCACCGATCACGCAAATACTAAGATTTTGATGTGGAAAATCATTACGGAGAAAACCAACGATCGGAGTCTAACCCCTTGAGAAGCCTTCACTAATGAAATAAAAGGAATACACCCTCTACAAACTTCTCCCCCGATTTAACACGGATAGGCACAACACTTGGAAGTAGAAATTTGATAACAAAGCTACGAAGAACAACGACGACGAGTAGAGATTACCCGAACACAATCCTCCTTCTAAATTGGCATTCAATCCTCCTCTTTCTCTCTCCCAAAGTTGCAATGGACTCTTGCCTCTTTTTCTCCTCTCCCTTGCAATGTTATGTTGGGGATTAGGGTTAGAAAAATCTAATATATACCCCATAATCCCACAAGTAAACCTGGACCGTAGGATACGATCCAACGGTGCATAAAATATTCCACATTCAGCCGACACCGAACTCAGGTCGAACTCGCGGAAGAATCGACGAATGCGAAACAGTCGCGACAGAATCAAAACAACAGCTTTCTGGAACACCCAAACCGAACTCGAGCCAAACTCGGACTATGACCGAGTTCGGCTCCCCCGGTTTCCAGAACTGCTGCTGCTGGTCTCGAGCTTCTTCGCTGCCTCCCCGAGCTTCTCCAACACACGGATGGTGCTCGTCGCACTCCGGGGTGTTCTCCACATAGGTTAAAAATCCCACATACTCCAACAAATTGTGCTTCTATTACGGATCACTGGTACATGAATGCCTGGCTGTCCTAGGGCGGTGCCTGCTGACCAGGTTGCGACTGAGGCAGAAATGGAAACGGTCCCGGAGGAGGAAAATATGGTGGTGGAGGCAAAGGTTCCTCCCTCTGACCCTGGGCCTGCTGGCCTCCCTAGTCTGCGTACTGGTAGTGACTCTCCCCTTGCGCCATCTTTGGCTGCCTAGATGACTGCCCCTACTGGAAATGGGGTGCAGGCGTCAATGCAAGTATCTGATATGAAGTCGGCTCTCCAGATGAGCCAGTGTCCCGGGGAATATCGCCTAGCTGCGCAACACGACCGCCGCGAAGATTCATCTCCTTGACCAAAAGAACAAGGACGTTTATCCGATAAGAATGGAATCAAATGCGATACAATTTAGAGAATGAATTTAGGATAAGTATATATGGAATCCAAAACGTAAATCAAGCAAGTGAATGAGATTCTAATATCTAATCCTACTACACGCTCGCTTGGCACAATAACGTAACAAAGACGATTTAAATCAGGACTTGCATGGGTCACCACAAAAACCATGTCACGTCTCAGTCCCAAAATACTCGGGACTATGCCACATGGCAATGGCCAGCCAATACGTAATCAAGGACTTGCCCAATTTAATAGAATCCTCAACTACGTACTTTGCTGTACCTAAAGAATAATATAGTCACAGTCATACTAAATCTCATCCACAGAATATAATAAAGTAGTCTGAATATGAAATAGTCATGTAATAAGAATATGTCAATACAGAACCAAATAAGTCTAAAGTTGGTGGAGACAAATCCACTACATAAATATGTTGAAATAAAGTGCTAAAAGTAAGATAGATAGCGATAGACTCAAGTAGAAGTCTGCAACCAGGATGGTATCATACCAAGATCAAATGTACTCGCCGGGGTACACCTCCTCTGCCTTGTAGATAGCGTCAGGACCTGGTCCGTAAACCTGCTCGTACTCCAGCTCAACTAAACCTGGAAAAGAACAAGGTCCTCAGAGGGACATAACAAGATACATAGATATATGCCACTAATGAAATAAAAGTACTGCAATAAAATAAGGGTGTACCAATCTAAGTGTAAATGCAATGAGAACCACGTTCGATGTAAGCTGTAGGCTAAATGGGATCGACATAATTCTACGGGGGAAACAGAGGCCTAAATATGGCATAGCGTCGTGGACACCAGAGGCAATCTCTCTCTCTCTCTCTCTCTCTCTCTCTCTCTCTCATAATCATAAAACCATGGTCATCATACCCAGTACTCCGGTGTTGACGGCGGGTTACAAAGGGAAGTATAAACATAGCCCATACGTCTAGGGAGTGTTATTCCTACCCAATGCTGCTGTATCTGTCGTGCACTATGACATGTCTAGCTCCTACTCCTGAGTCAATATCAAAGTATCTAAATGCTGCCGTCACACATCTCGATTGTACCAGTGTACAACTGGTACAAGAGTCTGCGTCCACACATGAACCACTTCTTGTCATAAAGTGACAAGGTCATAGAAAAATTGGGACACCTCTCAAAATAAGAGATTTGGCTTCTAAATACTAAGTCGCGTGTAATCGATCCAACCGACTTGCACCCAAGTTATTCTTGGACGCACAATATCATTCAAGCAGAATAATAAAATAAAATAAATGCATTTGCAGTATTTAAAAAATGTAGACAAGAGTGGCAAGGTATACTTGCCTGGGTCCGAAAGTCGGAAGGAAAAAGAGGAAGGTGTAGATCCCGAATCCAGAGAACCAAAGTAACCTATAGAAGGGATTTAGTAAATAATAATTTTAGGATTTTGGGTTTAACTAATTTATAAAATAAAATGCTATTTATTTAGAATACATACATAATACCATTTTTTAACCCAAAAGCAGTACCAACTCTCTATTTCCTTGCCAACTACTAGCTTCCATAGCTTATTAGAGAATATGATAGCACCCACCTATATACAAACCATTTTTATATTCCTCACATGCAAACATGTACGACTGCTACCTCATCTTCCTTGCTCCTAAATGATTTTTTTTCTACAAGATAACACTTGTTGCTTCCTTCATATTCATTCCAATCCCATGCTTGTGTTAAGAAACCACACGTTCACTTTATTTCAAATCCATGCATAATAACCCATAGTATCATTCTCTACCTATCTTTCCATGTGTTGCCAAATTGCCTAAATAATCACTACAATCATTATATTTCAATCATTTTCTTAAACCATCACATCATCATTATACTTGATTTCCTCCCTAACAACACACCCATAGTCACTCTGTCATGCACAAATATACACCATTGTATTTAAACCACAAGCTTTTCCCACATAAGCACGATCAATGGAAGAACCATAGGTTTTCTAACTATAATTGCCATTCTTCATTGCCATGAGCCCACACTCCATTTTCTACTTACAGTCACACACCAACCCAAGAGTTTTTTTTTCAGCAGTAGAACCGAATGCAGCTCACAGATTACTATCCCTACAGAATATTTGAAAGAAAATCCTAACTAAGATGGCAAGACTCACCGGAGATGGGAAGAGATTAGTATCGGAGAGAACTTCGGAAAGAAACGTCGGACGAAATGGTCCAAGCGTGGAAGGGAAAGGTCGCCGTGTCGATCTGGCCACGTGGATGTGCGCCTGGATTCTGTCGACACTGCTGATGGAGATGGTTAGGGGCACTGGCGGCTAGGTTTAGGTCTGGGAATGGAAGAAGGATAAGTGAGGGTTATATAGAGAGGAAGAGAGGTGGATGATGCTTGTTGAATAGTCAGATCGAGGGGTTGGTGGTCGTACTCCTCTGTTCGTGGTGTCGAAAGTAAGGATCTGCTACAGGGCTATGCAGGAAACAACATAATGTTGTTCCTCATAACGAATATGCGGGTGTGGGTCAGGGATTACGATATTCGCCGTGAATGAGTCTTATATATACATATTCTTATTCAAAATAGATTCAGAAAATGGAATTAAGTAGGCGGATACAAGTTAGAAAGAGAGATTGGAAGTAAGGGAGTACTGGAACAATGACTAGAAAAGAAATATGAAAGAATTAAAGTGTAGGGTTTAATTTAAATTAGGTAGCCTCAACTAATATTAACAATAATAGTTAAATGACTATATAATATAAAAGAAAGGAAATTCTAAATAAAATTTGGTAACAACTAAATACCAGCTATAAGTAAATTCGAAATAGGAGGGGTTTACATCCTTCCCAACTTAGAAGAATTTTGTCCCCGAAATTAGGAATATGGCACGAGTAAAAGAACTAGAATTGAACTAGTTATGGCTATTGAAAAGCGGTACGTAATTGTGTACCATGGTCCTCAAACAAGTGAGGGTAGCGCTCACGAATGGTGTCCTCGTGCTCCTAAGTCGACTCGTCCGGTGAATGATGCTTCCATGCTACCCGGACTAGCCGAATCGTCTGCCCTCTCAACACCTTCTCACTGCGGTCGAGAATCTCAAAGGGTTGCTCCTCATAAGACAGACTCGACCCCACTGTAATCTCGGAATGGTCCAGCACATGACTAGGATCAGTTGTGTCTTTCCTTAACTGTGATACGTGAAACACGTCATACACGCCCTCTAGTGATGGAGGCAATGCAAAATAATATGCAACTTCGCCAACGCGCTCCAAAATATCAAATGGTCCGATGTACCTCGGACTCAGCTTGCCCCTGGCTCCAAATCTGATAGTACCACGGGTAGGCGATATCTTCAAAACACATGATCGCCTTCCTTGAACTCTAAAGGTTGACGATGTGCATCTGCCCAATGCTTCTGCCTGCTCTGAGCTGCTCGAAGGTGACCTTGTATCTTCTTCACCTTCTCCAATGTACTGACCACTAATTCTGGTCCCAGTATCTGTCTCTCCCCAACATCACTCCAACATACGGACGAGCGACACTTCCTCCCATAAAGTGCCTCGAATGGTGCCATCTGGATGCTAGCCTGGCAAATGTTGTTGTACGAGAACTCTACCAAGTGTAGGTGGTCCTCCCAAGATCCTCTAAAGTCAAGCATATATGCTCTAAGCATGTCATCTAAGGTCTGAATAGTCTGCTCAAACTGACCATCTGTCTGAGGATGGTAGGAAGTGCTGAACTTCAATTGAGTTCCGAGGCTCTACTGCATACTCCTCAAAAAATATGATGTGAACCTCGAATCTCGATCTGACAAATTACTGATAAGCACACCATGCAATGTACAATCTGTCTCATATACAAATCTGCCAAAACCTCCGTCGATTGTCCAACTGAAGGGCAAGAAGTGCGCCGACTTGGTGATTGGGTCCACGATGACTCAGACTGCGTCCCTCCCGCTGGGATTCCTTGGGAATCTAGTGACGAAACCCATCGTGATATGTTCCCACTTCCACTCAGGAATGGTAAGCGGCTGCAATAGTCCTGCAGTCCTCTGATGTTTGGCCTTAAATTGCTGACAGACCAAATATCTCGCAACAAACTGAGCGATCTCTCTCTTTATCCCGTACCACCAGTAGTGCTGCCTCAGATCTCGGTACATCTTCTTACCGCTTAGATGGATATAATACATCAAACTGTGTGACTCTATTATTAGCTCCTGACGCAACTCTCCGCTCAGAACGTATAAACAATCTCCACACCTCAACGTCCCATACTCGTGAATCCGTAGTCCAGTCTGGACACCAGCCTCGGTCCTCTCTCTGAGTCTCTGAAATATGGTATCTGTAGGCTGAGCTGCCTTGATCCTCTCTACCAATGATGATTGTACCTCAAGGCTAGCCAGCTGTCCATCCATGCCTGGTAATATAAACTCTATCCCGAGTTCCTAAAGGTCTTCTAATAAATGACGTTGCGTTGTCAAGAAGTATGCCATCGGTCTCCTACTCAAGGCATCTTCTATAACATTCGCCTTGCCAGGGTGATACTGTAGGTCAATATTGAAGTCCGTCATCAACTCCAACCAATGCCATTGCCTCATGTTCAGATCATTTTGAGTAAAGATATACTTCAGGCTCTTATGATCAGTGTATTTCTCGACTCGCTCTCCATATAGATAGTGTCTCCATATCTTTAGTGCAAATATCACTGCAGCCAGCTCTAGATCATGCGTTAGATAGTTCTTCTCATGAGTCCTTAACTTCCTTAACGCATAAGCCACAACCTTGCCATGTTGCATCAGAACACACCCTAATCTGCTCCCAGATGCATCGTTATAAACCATAAATTCTCCTAATTTTGATGGAAGAGTCAAGATAGGTGCCATCGTAAGGCACTTCTTATCTCATCAAATGCCATCTAACACTCCTCTGTCCAAACAAACTCCTGGTCCTTACGCGTTAATCACGTCATAGGATTTGCAATCCTAGAAAAGTTCTCCACGAACCTCCAATAGTAGCTGGCAAGTCTGAGGAAACTCCGAACCTCTAAGACTGAAGTAGGAGTAGGCCACGACTCTACTGCGGCGATCTTCTCCAGGTCAATTGATAGTCCATCACCAGTAATAATGTGACCAAGAAAAGATATTCTATCCAAGCAAAACTCACACTTGCTGAGCTTGGCATATAATCTCTCATGTCGCAGTGTCTCCATACGATCCAAAGATGATTCTCGTGCTCCTTGTGGCTCTTAGAATATACCAAGATATCGTCAATAAAAAACTACCAGGAACTTGTCCAAATACTGATGGAACACCTTATTCATCAGGTTCATGAATACTGCTGGCGCGTTGGTTAAATGAAACGGCATCACCAATAACTCATAGTGTCCTTACCTCGTTCGAAAATCTGTCTTCTGAATATCTTTCTTCCGTACCTTGATCTGATGGTAGAAGGACCTAAGATCAATCTTCGAGAAAACCCGTGCTCCACTCAACTGATCAAAAAAATTATCGAAGTGCGGCAGAGGGTACTTGTTCTTCACAGTCACAGCATTCAACTCCCTGTAGTCAATACACAAGCGTACAGATCTATCCTTCTTCGGCACGAACAAAACTGGTGCTAGATCGAATAAAGCCCTTGTCTAAAAGCTCATCAATCTGAATCTTCAGCTTCTGCTGCTCCTTCGGTTCCAGTCGGTACATATAGGAAGTGACCGATTTTGCTCCCGAAATCAGATCTATTGTGAACTCTATATCTCTGTCAGGCGGTAGTCCCGACAACTCCTCTGGCAATGGCCAACAGCACACACCGATGGGCAAACCCAATTTAATAGACCCATCAGGATGTACTTAAGCTGTAGTACAACAATAAGGGTCTAAATATACTAATCTCATCCACAAAAATGAATACAACAAAATCAGAATCATAAAGCAAGATTAATATCAATAAAACATAAACTCGGGAAATAACCCGATAATGAGTCTGATACAATAGTCAAGATACAGGAATAAAGATAACAACAACAAATACTGAGTATGGATAAAGCATATACTCAGAAGATAGCCTCGGTGATCACTCGTTTACTGGATCTGGTACTGTTCCAGTGCATGCTCCTGCTAATGCTCCTGTTCCGTATACCTAAGGGTACACTACTAGAATAAGCGGGATTAGCGACGTTTTTTAGCGACTCCATGTAAAAACGTCGCTATTTAGCGACTCCATGTAAAAACGTCGCTAGCCGTCGCTAATTGGCGACATTTAGCGACGTTTAGCGACTTTTATTCAGTTTTTAAAATATTAGTCGCTATAAGTTCAATTTAGGTCGCTAAATATCGCTAATATGTTTTATTTAGCGACGTTTAGCGACGTTTTTAGCGACGTATATTTTTTGGACATTTAGCGACGTTATTAGCGACGTCTAAGACGTCGCTAAATTAGCGACGTCATTATTGGCGTCGCTAAACGTCGCTAAAACGTCGCTAAATTCTAAATTAGCGACGTCATTATTGGCGTCGCTAAAACGTCGCTAAATTGTTTACTTAGGGCTGATTCTCCCCATTTCCTTCGATTTCTCCCTCTCCCTCTCCCAAATTTCAAACCCTCTCTCAGTCTCTCCCGCTCCGGCTCCTCCTTCCTCCCTCCGGCGACCCCCCTCGGCCGCGTCCTCCCCCTCCGGCTCTCCTCCTCCCTCCGGCGCCCCCTCCTCCCTCCCGACGACCCCCCTCCAGCCGCGTCCTCCCCCCCCTCCTCCTCCTCCTCCTCCTCTAGGTAAACCCTAACTCTCTCTCTCTCTCACATGACACACATGGCACTGACACTGACACGACATATTGGATGTTGGATGCTCGAATTTGTTATTTACACCATATTACTGGAAAAACCCCAAGAACTGCCCCTCCATATTACTGGAAAAAAAGAATTTCAAACCCCAAGAACTGCCCCTCCAGACTTGCCTTCCTTGCTGTTGGATGCTCGAATTTGTTACCTGGGCATGCCTATAAGGCATCACTAACTTCGTCACATTTTTATGATTTATGTTAAACAATTATGTTTTCTTTTGTTGTGCATTCCTTAGAAGCTAATTTTCCAAATTGCTATTTTTTCAACAGATAGTTCCAGCAGTCACCGAGCTTCTTGTTGCACAGTTCATCTGGAACACAAGTACTTGTACATAAATTCATCTGGAACACAAGTAAGCACTGTTCTTATCAAAATACATAAAAGCTTGAGGATCTTCTTTAATTCCTTGACTTCTTGTAATGGATAACTTAGATTGCATGCAATATCACCATGTAACTAAACTGCAATACAATTGCACAATAACATATGATTAACATGGTTGTTTGGTCCTCCAGAATGAGAAGAATGAGACTGTTGGATCAGAAATCGAGGCATATGCTATTGCTGATACCATAGCTGTAAGTACAATAACTTCATATGTCCTGTAACATCTTTCTGCTGTAAAGCTCATGTTAGAATTTGTTGGCTGTAGGTATTTCTTGTGGACAGAAATTTTATTGTTCTTTGGTTTTGTAGTTGTTAAAATACTATAAAATATATAACCCTTATTAACACTAGAGTTTTTATGTAGTGGTTGGGAGTCTAGGGATTTTAACAATAATTAAGAAGTCTCTAATCCGCTACTAACATATTAATTTCCAAATAATTTTAGAATTACTTACAACTCCATCCATGACCTGGGTAGTGGAAATTTCCAAATAATTTTAGAATTACTTACAACTCCATCCACAACAAATTCGGCTCTCCTCCTCCTACCTTTTTGATTATACTAATATACATAATTATTTACACCATATTACTGGAAAAACCTTATATTAAGGCCACAAAATGGGCAAAATCATTATTCTTTTTTTTTAATTTTTTTGTAAAATTAGCGACGTATTTAGCGACGTTTAGCGACGTTTAACGACGTTTATACACGTCGCTAAATACGTCGCTAATTAGCGACGTTAATAGACGTCGCTAATGACGTCGCTAAATATGTCGCTAAATACGTCGCTGTACGTCGCAAATTGCTGACATGGCAGTACTGCCAGGTCATTAAAGACGTCGCTGTCACATCGCTATATAAGTCGCTAATTAGCGACGTTTAGCGATATTTTTTACGTCGCTAATTAGTGACGCTACGTCGCTAAACGTCGCTAATTTAGCGACATATTTAAAGTCGCTAAAAAAATGTCGGTATAGCGACGTTTTTTCTTTCAGCGACGTGATGATTTCCGACTTCTGTAAAACGTCGCTAATTACGTCGCTAAACGTGATTAGCGACATTTTTTTGTCATTTAGCGACATTTTTTGACGTCGCTAATTTGACTTTTTCTGGTAGTGGTAGATCTTGTCTGCTATGCCTGGGAACATAATCCGGATCCAGGTCCTCAGGGGACATAGCAAGGTACAAAATAACTCATGCCATAAATAATGTAGTGCAACAATAAATAAATCAATAGGGTAAACTATATAACCAGCTAAGTGATATGCAAGTGAGAGTTTTAATCATACTCAGGCTGATACTACTATAGGCTCTGTATCAGGGAAACCCATAGCAGTATTAGTATTACAACTCCAGTATATATGCCAAAGCAAGTAGTATCACGACTCCAGTATATGTGCCAAAGCACCTCCAGATAACAATATATATAATATAATCAGCCTTTGATATGGTAATACTCTCTCCACCCAATGTAATCATACGTCTCATGTCCACGATGTCTCATGTCCATGTCACGCAGGATCATGACCTCTAATTGATGCAATAAGTCATAATGATAGCTAAGCAGGTATAAAGTATATGTCATAAACCTGTATCCTATACATAATCACCATGAATCTCAGGAAGATTCTGTCTCATGAATAGTATCAGGTGTCCTGTGGTATGACGTATTTGAGAATGCAAGCACGAGAATGTATAGGGTCTCGATATCCATGCCTAGGTGATATTACACAACTCTGCGTACAGTGTTGACACCCGAATATTATTCGGATGCTAAGCAATGTCATATGATCCTAGGTTAAGCATGTACAACATATGAATAAATTAAGACAATAATATGAAGCAGGTACTGCAAGTTTTGGCAATGTACACTTGCTTGGGGTTCTGACTCCAACTGTAGCTCTGGTACCAGTGGGACTTACAGGTACTCCTCCGGTTGCTGAAATAGACATCACCATCTGATTCAGAAAATATCAAATAGCTATAAACGCCTGTCCTTGAGTCCAATTTGGACACAAAGGCAAAAATGACAGTTTCTGGTCAAAGCGGGGTCCATAGGTGGCCCGTTTCGCACCGAAAAATGTGTCAGAGACAATGTTCTCCAAATTTGTCAAACTTAGTGTCAACAAGTCCAGAACGATGATATGAACCCAACGGAACGTCCAGAACTGGATTCCGATGAGCCGATCACAAAATCGCCCATCAAATGGAACCGTGGGGCCCACGATACACGATTTTGTCAACGTTCTCAGAGTCGAACCAAACTTGGGTCACAGGACCAGCGTATTGCTACGAGTCCGATGGCACAAGTTTTGTCTCGATCCGACGTGTGTATATAAAGTTACAATGAGTTCCAGAACAGGGCCGATACGAGACGTTGTTGACGGATACGTGTTGATTCCGGTGTGCACGCACATCCAAATCAACTTCCGCAAAATCCCACAGGTCCGTATTAACGGCGCGCACCTCTCGGTGAAGTCCGTACACGACCAAGTCGTCTCATTTGGCGGGGCGCACTCAGTTCCGGGGAAAAGCAGGACGAATATTTTCCTGATTTTGGATCGCAGTTCGCGATCACCACAGGACGCGACACACCGAGCGGGTTGCACGGGTATCGAGAGGGTCACGCATGATTCGCGTCATAACAGACGGAACGAGAAACGGGACAGCGAGGAGAGAGAAAGGCTACCTGAACAGGGCTCCGCAGAACTAGGATTCCTCGTGTCCGCGGGGCGACACGACTCGACACGGTGGGGGCTAGGGTTAGGGTTCCGGCGCTGTGCTGCGGCTGGGGGCGCCGGGGATTCGTCGAAGGAGGGGATGCTCGGCGGAGGTGGCTCAGGCGGAGGCGGAGCTGATCGGGGACGGCGCTGGTGGCGGGCACGGCCGCTGCTCGGGGTCTCGTCGACCAGGGCTGCCGGAGCTGGAGGCGGCGAGGCGCAGGGGACTCGGCTGCGGCTGAGTCGTCGAAGCACAGCTGCTCGTCGATCAAGGCTGCCGGAGGAGACGAAGGAGAGAGGCAGCGAGGGAAATGTGGTGGCTGCGGGTGGCCGAGGACGGCTCGCCGGGGATCGGGGCTGAGGGTTGCGGGGAGAGGGGCTGATGGCGGTGGAGAGAGGTGGAGCTCGGAGACGACGGGGTAAGGCGGAGGGCGGCAAGGACGGCGCTGGTGGAGGCTCGGGGCGGAGAGGGGTTTATATAGGAGGCGGGGAGGAGCTGAGCGGCCGGCGGTTACGGGAGCTGGAAGGCCGAGCGGCGCAGGGACGCGAAGCGGCTGCCGGCGACGGAGAAATGAAGGGTTGGGGGTTAGTGTTTCCTAACGGGTCGGGTCAAAACGGGTCGGGTCGGCTAACGGGCCCGGATCCGACCCGCTTGGGTTGGGTCCTATTCAGCTAGACCGGGTACGGTCCGATTCAAGTTGGTCTGGGTCAGAAATAAATTGGGTTTATTTTAGGGTTTATTTTGGTTTAATAGATAATTAGTTTTTAGGTCTTTAAAAATATATTCGGGATCCAATAAATTCCAGGAAAATTATCCTATATCTAATATTTTATTTACACCTAAAAATATTATTTTCATAATATTTTAATATTTAGTAAAAATATTTAAAAATATTTAATTCCAAATATCTTGATTTTTAATTAGTTAAAAATTACAGAAAATTCTAGAAAATTATGAAATTTGATTTTAAAAATCCTGAAAAATCAGGGGGTTTACAATCTACCCCCTTAAGAGGATTGCGTCCTCGCAATCAAAGAATAACTGGTCAACAGAGATGACACGGTTACAAGCATTGTTCGAAGCACATCACTATCAAGATTCATGATTCAGGAGAATCAAAGGATGAGGGTTTAAGCAAAACACTTAGGGAATGAAAACATCATTTCCCTAAGCAATGAAAGTTATGAAATTTCCAGAGTGAAGAAAATCTAGAAAACTACAGTTTAGAAAAACTAGGTTATCACTTATAAAAACATACTAGGTTATTAATTATTAGCAAATTCAAAATTACCAGGTTAAGGCTAAGGTCACGAACCAACAGGCACGAGCTAAAGCAATACTAGAATAGATAGCTACGAATAACTTATGCGCATTAGCTACTCCACGAGTTTGCGCATCCTCCAAGGTCATCGCGAAAGCTTGTCCTCGTCCTCGCGGTGGATTCCTCTGCTGCTGCTGAGCCTGCTGAAGAGTAGTGCTTGGGGTATCAAAGGTGGCCTCGACTGATACCCTCCTGGAGGTGGTGGTATGACTCCTTCAACTCCCGTTTGGGTTGCTCCCAATGTTGGATAGGCTGGTCTCGGTACTGGTAAAGCTTGTTGATTTACCATTGGTGCTCCTTCTCGACGCTCAAGGCATCCCCTCACTAAATGCTGACTGGAACCGCAAGCTAAATATAATCCCATTTTGTGTCTGCACTCGTTCTCAATATGGCCTCGCTTGCCACAATATTGACAAGTAGGAAGGATTAAGGCTCTTGGTGCTACTCTCGGTGGTGAATTTATCTGTGGTCGCTTTGCAGTTCTTTCCTGTTGTGCTTGGTCTAGTGCTAATGCATGCGGCCGCTTCTGGCTGGACTCTATCCTGGTGATGCACTCCATGGGCTGTGCTGCAGCAAAAATGTCCGTTGCAACAGAGCTGATTAACTTTCGTAACTCAGAGTTAAGTTTGTAAATGAACTCCTCCGTTTGGCTTTGTTGGGCTTCTTCCTGAACCTTCTGATAGGCTTGCATTATTGTGTAGATCATTTGAAACATCTGTTGTCAGTCCATAGCTTACCCTTGTGGGAATACGGGCATTGGTGGAGTAAACTGTGGCGGAGGTGGGATGTCATCTTGCTGGATTCTCGAGGCATGTTGATTTGCTTGAGTGTGTTGTTGAGCTGATTGACCTTCTTCTACTGGTGTTACTTCCTCTTTATTGGTTACCACAGCATCTCGTGGTGATCTTGCATGAGTCTCGTCATTTGCTCGTGGATCCATAACTCTGTATCCAAAATAAACAATAAGAGGCTCACAGGAATCAAGGCAGGATGCAAGTCAAGAAATTAATTCGAATCCGATATTAATATCAAGAACGATTCAAGCAAGTGGATGAGATCCTAAAACTTATCCTATTCTTATTGCAGGCTTGCTCGGTCCCTAAGTTGAAACTGAAGCAATTTAGTCGTTGACCTACATGGGCCACCACAAAAACCATGTCACGCTCCAGTCCCAAAATATTGAGAGACTAGACACGTGGCAATGGCCAACAGCACACACCGATGGGCAAACCCAATTTAATGGACCCATCAGGATGTACTAAGCTGTAGTACAACAATGGCCAAATCAACTTCCGTGAAATCCTACACGTCCGTATTAAACGCGCGCACCTCTCGGTGAAGTCCGTACATGACCAAGTCGTCCCGTTTGGCGGGACGCACTCAGTTCCGGGGAAAAGCAGGGCGAACATTTTCCTGATTTTGGATCGCAGTTCGCGATCACCATAGGACGCGACACACCGAACGGGTTGCACGGGTATCGAGAGGGTCACGCAGGATTCGTGTCACAACAGACGGAACGAGAAACGGGACAGCAAGGAGGGAGAAAAGGCTACCTGAACAAGGCTCCGCAGAACTAGGATTCCTCGTGTCTGCGAGGCGACACGACGGGGGCTAGTGTTAGGGTTTCGGCGCAGTGCTGCGGCTGGGGGCGCCGGGGCTTCGCTGGAGGAGGGGCTGCTCGACGGAGGCGGCTCAGGCGGAGGCGGAGCTGACCGGGGACGGTACTGGTGGCGGGCACGGCGGCTGCTCGGGGTCTCGTCGACCAGGGCTGTCAGAGCTGGAGGCGGCGAGGCACAGGGGACTCAGCTGCGGCTGAGTCATCGAAGCACAGTTGCTCGTCGACCGGGGCTACCGGAGGAGACGAAGGAGAGAGGCGGCCGGGGTAAAGGTAGTGGCTGCGGGTTAAGGTCGGCCGGGGACGACTCGCCAGGGCTCAGGGCTGAGGGTTGCGGGGAGAGGGGCTGATGACGGTAGAGAGAGGTGGAGCTCGGAGACGACGGGGTGAGGCGGAGGGCGGCGAGGACGGCGCTGGTGGAGGCTCGGGGCGGAGAGGGGTTTATATAGGAGGCGGGGAGGAGCTGAGCGGCCGGCGGTTGCGGTAGCGGGAAGGCCGAGCGGCGCGGGAACGCGAAGCGGTTGCCGGCGGCGGAGAAACAAAGGGTTGGGGGTTAGGGTTTCCTAACGGGTCAGGTCGAAACGGGTCGGGTCGGTTAACGGGCCCGGATCTGACCCGCTAGGGTTGTGCCCGGTTCAGCTAGACCGGGTCCGGTCCGGTTCAGGTTGGTCTGGGTCAGAAATAAACCGGGTTTATTTTAAGGTTTATTTTGGTTTAATAAATAATTAGTTTTTAGGTCTTTAAAAATATTTTCGGGGTCCAATAAATTCTAAAAAATTATCCTATGTCTAATATTTTATTTACACCTAAAAATATTATTTTTATAATATTTTAATAATTAATAAAAACATTTAAAATTATTTAATTCAAATACCTTGATTTTTAATTAGTTAAAAATTACAGAAAATTTCAGAAAATTATGAAATTTGATTTTAAAAATCCTGAAAAATCAGGGGGTTTACATCTGCATCGTACTCACTCATCATCATGTTGCCCTGACTGAGATGAGTGAACTTCTCCTGAAGCTCAAATCGGACAAAAGTCGGGACGAACTGGTCCTGGAATAACCGGCAGAACTGCCTCCAAGATGGGGGTATCTCAAAGTGCTACTCCTCCGCCTTCCACCAGTGGTGGACCAAATCCTGAAGCTGCATCCGGACGGCGGTGACCCACTTCTCCTAGGGTAGCTCAGCGGCTTCCAATATTTGCTCTGTGGTAACGAGCCACTCGTTCACCTCGTAGGGATCCTCGGTACCCTTGAATGGTGGTAGGTGCATCCCTCTGAACTTGTCAATAGTGCCCGACCATCCAGTCTCGATGCTCTTCCTCATGAGCTCATTCTGTTGCCATTGGGCCTGCATCATGCCCTGGAAGAACTGGTACATGAATGCCTGGCTGTCCTGCGGCGGTGCCTGCTGACCAAGCTGCGACTGAGGTAGAAATGGAAACGATCACGGAGGAGGAAAATATGGTGGTGGAGGCAAAGGTTCCTCCCTCTGACACTGGGCCTGCTGGCCTCCCTGGTCTGCCTACTGGTAGTGACTCTCCCCTTGCGCCATCTCTGGCTGCCTAGATGACTGCCCCTACTGGAAATGGGGAGCAGGCGTCAATGCAAGTATCTGATCTGAAGTCGGCTCTCCAGATGAGCTAGTGTCCCGGGGAATATTGCCAGCTGCGCAACACGACCGCCGCGAAGATTCATCTCCTTGACCAAAAGAACAAGGACGTTTATCCAATAAGAATGGAATCAAATGCGATACAATTTAGAGAATGAATTTAGGATAAGTATATATGGAATCCAAAACGGAAATCAAGCAAGTGAATGAGATTCTAATATCTAATCCTGTCACGACCCGCACCCAGAAATTCGGGCACGAGTGCGTGGGTACGTCCAGCCTACGCCGCAGTGTCGGCGGTAGTACGCTGTCTAGGGCATGATCACAGGTGATAAATCTAGCTCATTCACAATAATTAAATAGGCAAGAAAAAATAGCAGGAAAAGAATGCTAAGATTTTATAACCAGAATATGATAATCAGATCCAGAGTTTATTACAGAACCATAGATTATATCGGGGACAAACCCGATTACTAAGATGAAAGAAAATAAATAACTAAGGCTAACTACTCTGCAGGCGTAGTCTCCTGGGTGGGAACCGGCTCTGCAACTGTATCACCTGCTGTCTCAGAGGGTCCATAATAGGTGGGGGCAAGGTTCTCGTCATCGCCTAAACAACGGATCCAGTCAGGAAAGGAGCAAAGTACACAATGCACAACAAGATTTAAACTAAATATTTGTGACAGGTAGAAAATAACTGACTAAGCATTATGTTGAGAAATGCGTAAGGAAGTAGTGAAATTAACTGAGAAATAATGCTATAAAACAAGACTAGAAGTAAAATATGATTGATTGCTATAAACCAGAAATCCGAGTAAAACAGGAATAAAATGTGACAAGAAATATAACTGTAACAAGACAGGAACTTATGTGCGTGAACTTGTGTATTTAGAATACCTAGTTGGCATGTAGGGGTTTATAAGGCTAATAGGGCCGTCATAGATGACTAGTACATAATGTTTACGGGAATAATCAAGTATAAGGCTGATGGTACAATCGCGTACCAACAGCTGGCACACAATGATTACAGGGAGAAAGGGTAAACTACATGCCTCCTAGTATTCTCCCGCCCGACACAAAAAGCAAGACACGAAATACATTATTCAAGACATGAAATCCAGTGCTCTAACTCTACATATAATCATCAATGGAACAAATAAAGCAGGGAATTTATTTATCACAATATAAAGGTTAAACTTGAAGTGCAGGTACTTGCCTGTTGTTTGGATCTGATTAATTTGGTTCTTGGGGGAAAAGTCCAGAGATGAATCCAAAAGCTGAAATAGACATTACCATCATGCTCAGAAGATGTCAAATAGCTAGGAACGCCTATCCTTGGGTCCAATTTGGAGACAAGGGCAAAAACGGCAGTTTCGGGTCAAAACGGGGTCCGCCGGTGGGCCCGCTTTGCACCGAAAAACGTGTCCAGGTCAAGGGTCTCCAAATTCACCAAACTTAGTGTCAACAGGTCAGGAACGCTGATACGAACCCAACGGAACTTCCAGATTTGGATTCCGATGAGCCGAACACAAAATCGCCCGTCGAGCGGGGCCTGTGGGGCCCACGACACGCGATTTTGTCAACGTTCTCAGAATCGAACCAAACTTGACCCACAGAACCAACGTATCGCTACGAGTCCGATGGCGCAAGTTTCGTCTCGATCTGACGAGTGTACACGAAGTTAGGGCAAATTGCAGAAAGGGCAGATACGGGGCGATGTCCGTGGATACGCGTTGATTCCGGTGTGCACGCACACCCGAATCAGCTTCCACGAAATCTCACACATCCGTATCGACGATGCGCACGTATCTGTAAAGACCGCACGCGACCAAGTCATCCCGTTTGGCGGGGCGCACTCAGTTCCGGGGTGAAATATGGTCTGGTTTTTTCCTGTTTTTGGATCGCGGTGTGCGATCACCACAGGACGCGATGCCCCGAACAGTTTGTCCGGACACCGAGAGGGTCATACAGGCTTCACAACGCAATTTGCGGAATCGAAAACAGAGCTACGAACAGAAAGTTACACGCACCTGAAGGGGACCCGAAAATCAGGGTCGAACCGAGTCCGACACGTGTCCGACTCGTGTCGGACACAGGGAAATCGATTTAGGGTTAGGGTTAGGGTTTGGCTCTCCGGCGGAGGGCGGCCGGCCAGAGCTGAGGCGGAGGGAGACCGAGGGCGGCTCGCCGGCGACGGGCGGAGCGGAGGCGCTGGCTGGCGGGGCGGCGCTGGAGTCCGGTAGGAGGCGCTGCCCGCTGCTGTTGCAGCTGCTGAAGTCGGCTGCGGCCGCTGCGGCCGGGGTGGCGGTGCTGGAGGGGAGGAGGACGGCGGGGCGAGGTCGTCCGGCGGCGAGGCGGTGGGTGGTCGACGGCCAGGAGGGGGAGGTCGACGGCCGGGGGCTAGGTTATATAGGGAGAGTGAGGGAGAGGGTGGCGCCGGGCAAGGCGGAGGGGCCGGAGGTCGTGGCGGCCGGTGCAAGGGGCTGGTGGTGGAGCGGAAGAGGGGGAGGTCGAGGGGTGGCTGGCCGTCGGAGGCGGCGGGAAACACGGCGGAGCGGCGGAAGACTCGGGAGCTGGGCAATGGGGAGACGGGTCTGCGGGCGGCGGGCGGCTCGCGGGTCGGGTCTGACCCGACCCGACCCGGTAAGTCGGCTGGGCCGGGTTCAGGCTGGGCCCGGTGGGCCGGGTCCAGCGGGCCGCGGGTTGGGCCGGGCTGGGTAGCAATTAATAATAATAAAATTAATAATAATAATAATAATAATAATAATAATAATAATAATAATAATAATAATAATAATAAATGAATAAATAAATAAATAAATAAATAATTGTTTTAAGGTGTTTTAAATTAGGTCCGAGGCCCGATAAATTCCAGAAAAATTATCCTAAGTCCAGTTTTTCATTTTACACCCAAAAATATTATTTTCATAATATTTTAATATTGTTTATTATCAATTAAAAATCATGTAATAATTCAAAACCCTGATTTTAATTTCAGAAAATTCCCAAAAAATTCCAAAAAATTGTGAAAAATCCTAATTTTAATATTTTGAAAAATTAGGGGCTTACAATCTACCCAACTTATAAAATTTCGTCCTCGAAATTTAAATTATGGCAGGGCTCTCTCTGTCCAAACTCACATGATTACAGTCTAACGGGTTTCTCTCAGGTGAACATTGCGGTCGCTACCCAACTTAGAATTTTACCCATATCCTCTAAGACTGTACAACTAGTAAAGCTAGGTCCCAACTTAATAAATCATGGTATTGAATCTTAAGTCTGCAACACAAAACACAGCACATAGGGTCTTGTCTTAGTCATAAAGGGTTATCATCAATTCGTCCGGTCTGAGGGGTATGTCTAGCACTACAAATCAACTTATGCCAACCACAGGTTTTTGTCTTCCCGAGACGATGATCAATAATAAAGAGTTTAAGGGCGAGGTGGTAGAACAGAGGTATAGGGATCAAGGCATTTTTCAGGAATTCTAATGGGAATTGTCAGGCGGTTAAGGATCGAGATTCTATTCTGGTAATGCTGATACGATATGCTCGGACGTATTTAGGGGCAAGTAGACTAGTCGACTATATCTCAATCCACATAAAGTAGTCATGCGAAGTGCGAATCAAAATACACTAAGGTTGATCAGATCGTAGTACACTGATTCTGAGTAGACACTTGTATTAGTGGGGTTGATCAGGCCTCAATAATACAGGTGTCATGAACAAGCCCGACAAAGAGTAAGCTTGCAAAACTAGGCTATAAAATAGCAGCATTAGTCGAGTTTAGCAAAATTAAGTGCGCTAGATGATGATAAAAAGAGGTACAAATTTATTGAAGTTCACAAGACACGTATAATAAGCACAATAGCAAAAACCTCAAAATCTCTACAGTTATCAAATATAAAAGCATTCCAGGTTATTTAGCAAGTTTAAAATTACCAGGTTGGGGCTGAGGTCACGAACCAACAGGCACAAAAATAATACTAGGAAAAGGTATCTACGAATCACTTACGCACATTAGCTGCTCCTAAGGTTTGCGCGTTCTCCACGGTCATCACGTAAGCTTGTCCGCGTCCTGGAGCAGCGGCACAGTCCCTCACTCGATGTGCTGTTGATCCACAATACAGACAGGCACCTAGTCTCTTCCTACAAACTTGCCAGGTGTGACCTTGTTTTTTACAAAAGCCACAAGTGGAAACTCGTTGATTCTGTCCTTGAGCTTGGTGTTGGGGTGCTGTAGCTCGAGGGAGAGGACGCTGGGTTTGCTGTGGGGACCTCTGCTGTTGTTGTTGTTGAAAAGGGCATTTGTTGGGTCCCGCATTTTCGGTATCTCTCTCTCGCTTTAGTTTATGCCCCATGTCTCTCTCAACGCCTTGTGCCACGTTCAAGATTTTCTCATAGGTGCGGGCTCGGCTGGTGGTGACAGCAAGGCGAATATCCGGAGACAGCCCATTCTTGAATCTACGGGCTCTGTCCTCCGGGGTACGAACCATGTACTCCGCAAAGTGGCTTAACCTGCTAAATTCAGCAGTATACTCATCAACAGATAGGTTACCTTGTTCCAGTCTCTCGAATTGGCTTTCGAGAGCTTCCCGAGCCACTTCGGGGTAGAATTTCTCCTTAAATAGCCTCTTGAAGTCCTCCCAGGTGAGGTCAGGAGCAGATAGTTGGGGTTCATCTCTGAACCAGGTTCGAGCAATGTCGAACAGTTGCAGGCTTGCGGACTCCACTTTGAGATCGTCAGGAACCCGAGCAGTCTTCAGGAGTCTCTCTACGTTCTCTATCCATTCATCGGCATAGAGAATGCCTTCAGTTCCGTAAAATTCTAGGGGTCTGAGGTTTTTGAAGTCTTTGGCACTCCCTGGCCTCTTGAGTGGCGACTCTTGGGACTTAATAGCTTCTGAGAGGCTGGTCCGCAGAAGTGCAGTCTGTTCTTTCTGGGATTCCACTAGTCCCTGGAACACTCCAAGTAGTTGTGCCCCATCTAAAGTAACTGCCGGAGTAGATGGAGGTGGAGGGAGTGCAAGAGTTTCGGGCACAGTCTGCTCAGCTGGTTCTGATGTGCCTCCTACTGTGTTCCTTGTCTGAACCATTCTGAAAGATGAAGGGATAGGGAGATCAGAATAGATTACTTGGAAATCAAGGGCGATAGAAAAAAATTGATCAGAAGTGATATCCAGAATTGAAATAAGGACCCTATACTGTGAATGAGCTTTTCCTAGAATCCTCAATCTTATTGCAGGCCTGTTCGGTCCCTAAGTTGAAACCGAACAATTTAGTCGTTTGACCTGCATGGGCCACCACAAAAATGTGTCACGACCCGCACCCGGAAATTCGGGCACGAGTGCGTGGGTACGTCCAGCCTACGCCGCAGTGTCGGCGGTAGTACGCTGTCTAGGGCATGATCACAGGTGATAAATCTAGCTCATTCACAATAATTAAATAGGCAAGGAAAAATAGCAGAAAAAGAATGCTAAGATTTTATAACCAGAATATGATAATCAGATCCAGAGTTTATTACAGAACCATAGATTATATCGGGGACAAACCCGATTACTAAGATGAAAGGAAATAAATAACTAAGGCTAACTACTCTGCAGGCGTAGTCTCCTGGGTGGGAACCGGCTCTGCAACTGTATCACCTGCTGTCTCAGAGGGTCCATAATAGGTGGGGGCAAGGTTCTCGTCATCGCCTAAACAACGGATCCAGTCAGGAAAGGAGCAAAGTACACAATGCACAACAAGATTTAAACTAAATATTTGTGACAGGTAAAAAATAACTGACTAAGCATTATGTTGAGAAATGCGTAAGGAAGTAGTGAAATTAACTGAGAAATAATGCTATAAAACAAGACTAGAAGTAAAATATGATTGATTGCTATAAACCAGAAATCCGAGTAAAACAGGAATAAAATGTGACAAGAAATATAACTGTAACAAGACAGGAACTTATGTGCGTGAACTTGTGTATTTAGAATACCTAGTTGGCATGTAGGGGTTTATAAGGCTAATAGGGCCATCATAGACGACTAGTACACAATGTTTACGGGAATAATCAAGTATAAGGCTGATGGTACAATCGCGTACCAACAGCTGGCACACAGTGATTACAGGGGGAAAGGGTAAACTACATGCCTCCTAGTATTCTTCCGTCCGACACGAAAAGCAAGACACGAAATACATTATTCAAGACATAAAATCCAGTGCTCTAACTCTACATATAATCATCATTGGTACAAATAAAGCAGGGAATTTATTTATCACAATATAAAGGTTAAACTTGAAGTGCAGGTACTTGCCTGTTGTTTGGATCTGATTAATTTGGTTCTTGGGGGAAAAGTCCAGAGATGAGTCCAAAAGCTGAAATAGACATTACCATCATGCTCAGAAGATGTCAAATAGCTAGGAACGCCTGTCCTTGGGTCCAATTTGGAGACAAGGGCAAAAAAGGCAGTTTCGGGTCAAAACGGGGTCCGCCGGTGGGCCCGCTTTGCACCGAAAAACGTGTCTGGGTCAAGGGTCTCCAAATTCACCAAACTTAGTGTCAACAGGTCAGAAACGCTGATACGAACCCAACGGAACTTCCAGATTTGGATTCCGATGAGCCGAACACAAAATCGCCCATCGAGCGGGGCTTGTGGGGCCCACGACACGCGATTTCGTCAACGTTCTCAGAATCGAACCAAACTTGACCCACAGGACCAACGTATCGCTACGAGTCCGATGGCGCAAGTTTCGTCTCGATCTGACGAGTGTACACGAAGTTAGGGCGAATTGCAGAAAGGGCGGATACGGGACGATGTCCGCGGATACGCGTTGATTCCGGTGTGCACGCACACCCGAATCAGCTTCCATGAAATCTCACACATCCGTATCGACGATGCGCACGTATCTGTAAAGACCGCACGCGACCAAGTCATCCCGTTTGGCGGGGCGCACTCAGTTCCGGGGTAAAATAGGGTCTGGTTTTTTCCTATTTTTGGATCGCGGTGTGCGATCACCACAGGACGCGATGCCCCGAACAGTTTGTCCGGACACCGAGAGGGTCATACAGGCTTCACAACGCAATTTGCCGAATCGAAAACAGAGCTACGAACAGAAAGTTACACGCACCTGAAGGGGACCCGAAAATCAGGGTCGAACCAAGTCCGACACGTGTCCGACTCGTGTCGGACACAGGGAAATCGAATTAGGGTTAGGGTTAGGGTTTGGCTCTCCGGCGGAGGGCGGCCAGCCAGAGCTGAGGCGGAGGGAGACCGAGGGCGGCTCGCCGGCGACGGGCGGAGCGGAGGCGCTGGTTGGCGGGGCGGCGCCGGAGTCCGGCAGGAGGCGCTGTCCGCTGCTGTTGCAGCTGCTGAAGTCGGCTGCGGCCGCTGCTGCCGGGGTGGCGGTGCTGGAGGGGAGGAGGACGGCGGGGCGAGGTCGTCCGGCGGTGAGGCGGTGGGTGGTCGACGGCCAGGAGGGGAGGTCGACGGCCGGGGGCTAGGTTATATAGGGAGAGTGAGGGAGAGGGTGGCGCCGGGCAAGGCGGAGGGGCAGAGGTCGTGGCGGCCGGTGCAAGGGGCTGGTGGTGGAGCGGAAGAGGGGGAGGTCGAGGGGTGGCTGGCCGCCGGAGGCGGCGGGAAACGCGGCGGAGCGGCGGAAGACTCGGGAGCTGGGGAATGGGGAGACGGGTCTGCGGGCGGCGGGCGGCTCGCGGGTCGGGTCTGACCCGACCCGACCCGGTAAGTCGGCTGGGCCGGGTTGGGGCTGGGCCCGGTGGGCCGGGTCCAGCGGGCCGCGGGTTGGGCCGGGCTGGGTAGCAATTAATAATAATAAAATTATTAATAATAATAATAATAATAATAATAATAATAATAATAAATGAATAAATAAATAAATAAATAAATAATTGTTTTAAGTTTTTTAAATTAGGTCCGAGGCCCGATAAATTCCAAAAAATTACCCTAAGTCCAGTTTTTCATTTTACACCCAAAAATATTATTTTCATAATATTTTAATGTTGTTTATTATCAATTAAAAATTATGTAATAATTCAAAACCCTGATTTTAATTTCAGAAAATTCCCAGAAAATTCCAGAAAATTGTGAAAAATTCTAATTTTAATATTTTGAAAAATCAGGGGCTTACAAATCCTACTACAGGCTCGCTTGGCACAATATCGTTACCAAGGCAATTTAAATCAGGACTTGCATGGGTCACCACAAAAACTATGTCACGTCTCAGTCCCAAAATACTCGGGACTATGCCACATGGCAATGGCCAACCAATACGTAATCAAGAACTTGCCCAATTTAATAGAATCCTCAACTACGTACTTTGCTGTACCTAAAGAATAATATAGTCACAGTCATACTAAATCTCATCCACAGAATATAATAAAGTAGTCTGAATATGAAATAGTCATGTAATCAGAATATGTCAATACAAAACCAAATAAGTCTAAAGTTGGTGGAGACAAATCCACTACATAAATATGTTGAAATAAAGTGCTAAAAGTAAGATAGATAGTAACAGACTCAAGTAGAAGTCTGCAACCAGGATGGTATCATACCAAGATCAAATGTACTCGCCGGGGTACACCTCCTCTGCCTTGTAGATAGCGTCAGGACCTGGTCCGTAAACCTGCTCGTACTCCAGCTCAACTAAACCTATAAAAGAACTAGGTCCTCAGAGGGACATAACAAGATACATAGATACATGCCACTAATGAAATAAAAGTACTGCAATAAAATAAGGGTGTACCAATCTAAGTGTAAATGCAATGAGAACCACACTCAATGTATGAGCTGTAGGCTAAATGGGATCGACATAATTCTACGGGGGAAACAGAGACCTAAATATGGCATAGCGTCGTGGACACCAGAGGCAATCTCTCTCTCTCTCTCTCTCTCTCTCTCTCTCTCATAATCATAAAATCATGGTCATCATACCCAGTACTCCGGCGTTGACGGCGGGTTACAAAGGGAAGTATAAACATAGCCCATACGTCTAGTGAGTGTTATTCCTACCCAATGCTGCTGTATCTGTCGTGCACCATGACATGTCTAGCTCCTACTCCTGAGTCAATATCAAAGTATCTAAATGCTGCCGTCGCACATCTCGATTGTACCAGTGTACGGCTGGTACAAGAGTCTGCGTCCACACATGAACCACTTCGTGTCATAAATTGACAAGGTCATAGAAAAATTGGGACACCTCTCAAAATAAAAGATTTGGCATCTAAGTACTAAGTCGCGTATAATTGATCCAACCGACTTGCACCCAAGTTATTCTTGGACGCACAATATCGTTCAAGCAGAATAATAAAATAAAATAAAATAAATGCAGTTGCAGTATTTAAAAAATGTAGACAAGAGTGGCAAGGTATACTTGCCTGGGTCCGAAAGCCGGAAGGAAAAAGAGGATGGTGTAGATCCCGAGTCCAGAGAACCAAAGTAACCTATAGAAGAGATTTAGTAAATAATAATTTTAGGATTTTGGGTTTAACTAATTTATAAAATAAAATGCTATTTATTTAGAATACATACATAATACTATTTATTTAGAATACATACATAATACCATTGTTTAACCCAAAAGCAGGTACCAACTCTCTATTTCCTTGCCAACTACTAGCTTCCATAGCTTATTAGAGAATATGATAGCACCCACCTATATACAAACCATTTTTATATTCCTCACATACAAACATGTACTACAGCTACCTCCTCTTACTTGCTCCTAAATGATTTTTTTTCTACAAGATAACACTTGTTGCTTCCTTGATATTCATTCCAATCCCATGCTTGTGTTAAGAAACCACACGTTCACTTTATTTCAAATCCAAGCATAATAACCCATAGTTTCATTCTCTACCTATCTTTCCATGTGTTGCCAAATTGCCTAAATAATCACTGCAATCATTATATTCCAATCATTTTCTTAAACAATCACATCATCATTATACTTGATTTCCTCCCTAACAACACACTCATAGTCACTCTGTCATGCACAAATATACACCATTGTATTTAAACCACAAGCTTTTCCCACATAAGCACGATCAATGGAAGAACCATAGATTTTCTAACTATAATTGCCATACTTCATTGCCATGAGCCCACACTCCGTTTCTACTTACAGTCACACCAACCCAAGAGTTTTTTTTTAGCAGTAGAACCGAATGCATCTCACAGATTACTACCCCACAGAATATTTGAAAGGAAATCCTAACTAAGATGGCAAGACTCACCGGAGATGGGAAGAGATGAGTATCGGAGAGAACTTCGGAAAGAAACGTCGGACGAAATGGTCCAAGCGTGGAAGGGAAAGGTCGCCGCGTCGAGCTGGCCATGCGGAGGTGCGCTTGGATTCTGTCGACACTGCTGATGTCGGAGAGTCTTCAGGAGGTGGTAAGAAGGGGGTGATGGAGGTGGTTAAGGTGACTGGCGGCTAGGTTTAGGTCTCGGAATAGAAGAGGGATAGATGAGGGTTATATAGAGAGGGAGAGAGGTGGATGATGCTTGTTGAACGGTCGGATCGAGGGGTTGGTGGTCGTACTCCTCTGTTCGTGGTGTCGAAAGTAGGAGCTTCTACTGGGCTATGCAGGAAACGACATAATGTTGTTCCTCACAACGAATATGCGGGTGTGGGTCAGGGATTAGGATATTCACCATGAATGAGTCTTATATATACATATTCTTATTCAATATAGATTCAGAAAATGGATTCAGAAAATGGAATTAAGTGGGCGGATACAAGTTAGAAAGATAGATTGGAAGTAAGGGAGTACTGTAACAATTACTAGAAAAGAAATACGGAAGAATTAAAGTGTAGGGTTTAATTTAAATTAGGTAGCCTCAACTAATATTAACAATAATAGTTAAAAGACTATATAATATAAAAGAAAGGAAAATTCTAAATAAAATTTGGTAACAACTAAATACCAGCTATAAGTAAATTCGAAATATGAGGGGTTTACGCTATAGCATGCTTGAATGTATTGAATATGCAAGCTATTTTAAAAAATATGTTTTCGAAAGAAGTAAACTGACTCTGATCCTGTACTGCATGAAATGAACCTAGGTAAAATTAGCAAGATCACTAGTAATGTAATATTTTATCACATGCTTACTTAGTATTTATTTTAGAGAGTGTTGCTTCTGTTCTAAGAAGCGATATCATATCCTCATCCTCAGTAGCCAAAAATTTGGAGTCGATGCCTTGAGACGTATCAAGATATTTTAAGATGCTTTTGTATAAGAGGATGTAATGTATGGAACGATGTCATGCATTATAATCGAGAGAGAGAGAGAGAGAGAGAGAGAAAGAGAGAGAGAGAGAGAGAGAGAGAGAGAGAGAGCTTGAGCGAATTATAATCTCGGCCAAGCTCCGCTTGTAACACTTCTTGAATATCAATAAAGAGCTTGTTTTCTTACACTGTTGTGTTCATTTACTTTTCTTTATTTTGTGCCATTGCTTCTATCTTGAATAGCTTACTTGTCCTTGTTCAAAGCCTTAGTCTTGTGCAAGCATAACTTATTTCTATACGGCATCACTCCCATGCGAGGATGATAGGTTCCGCAAGGCGCTAAGCGAGGATGATATGCCCCTTGCGGGAATTTGGGTGTGACAGTTGGTACATAGGGCATTGGGGCATTTTCTGAGGTATAACTATGGTGGACCTTGGATCAACTACTTAGATGCCCCGGACGAGCGGAAGGCATTATGGTTTGGGCACTTCAAGATATAAGCATACTTGATTTTAATATCAAACATTAATTCAGGCATATTATATAACTTACTACTTTACTTCTTCTAGAGAACATATTTCTATCCAGCATACTGGACTGAACAGATTATAAAGCAGTTTCCTACCGTGGCCGCTGTCACGACCCTCACCCGAAATTTGGGCATGAGTCGTGGGTATGTCCAGCCTACGCCGCAGCATCGGCGGTAGAACGCTGTCTAGGTCTCAACATATAATATATCCTGTCAATAATCTCAACTCCGCACGGAGGGCAATGATAAAATAATCCACAGTCTATGATATACTCAATCACAAGCTATAAGAATAATGGCACGATGAGAATAGAAAGAGTTCTAATAAAACCAACCACAATAAGTCCAACTTAAATCCTGGGTCTAAATGACCTCACAAAATCACAAAATAATAAATACAACTCAGTCTCAGTCTAAAACAATAAATGCAGAAAAATAATCTAAGAACAGCCAGGTACATTCTCCTCTAGGCTAGGCAACTCCTCTGGGGTTTCTGGAGTAAAATCACCCTCTAATCCTGGGCCGTAATGAGTGTGGCACAAGCTCTCCAGGTCCTCTGAAAAATGTTATCCAGTCAGGATTGGAGCGAAGCACAAGCACTAACAGCAGTTTTATTAAATTGACAAAATCTATAAACAGTGTAAGAAATACAAGATGAAAATAAATGCTGGAAATGTAAAGTACTGGAGAAAATGGAAATAGGCAATAGAGCATCTAGCAATGAACAATAGATAGTGAATGCTAGAACAAGTGAATCTGAATAAAGTAGACATCTAGCTAAGTGTTTGAATTATCAGTTTATTATGTGATCGGCTTGGGACTTGATCAGGCTGGTTATATATGATTAACTATGATTCTTGTAGGTCAGGCTAACCATATGGTTAGCTATGATGCATGTAGTGGTCAGGTTAATCATATGTAACAGCTATGATGCATGTAAGATGGTCAGGCCGCACCCAACGTGAGAAGTGGGGTGAGCTATGATGCATGTAAAGGATTTGGATATGATCACATAATCTACTAATAGTTCCCCATCCCCCAGCTAGCACGATGGATTCCAATCACGACTCCTCATGATGGGGATCTAGGGGGCTAACCCGTGTATCCATAGTGTCGAAATCAAGTATGTAATGCACTACAATTTATAGAAGTAATCAACAATGAAAACTGTCAGAGAATGTACTCGCCTGTGGTCCTGAGCAAGGTGTGAGGATCGATGTCCAAGGTGGGATCACAAGGACCTATATACAAGATATCAATGTTAAATAATGAATTAAGGGAATGCGCATGATTAACTTATTAAATACGGGGTTTCTAGGTCAAAACTGAGGTTTACTGGTCAATACTAGGTTAACTAGGACCATACTAGGTTATACTTTGTTACTCTAGGCTATTAGTATACATGTAATTCCTATATAGCTTCTAAGGTAGCACTTAAACTAGGTAACTCTTACTTAACTAGTACTTAAATTCTAACCTCAACTCATACTGATTCTCTAAGACTTCCCCCTGCTCTCCTACTGCCCATGCAGCCACTCTACAGCCACCTCTCCTTAATACTAACTAATGCACTATACTACTAATACTGACACACAGTATACACACCCACAGATTACACAGATACACACATATCCTACTGATGCTAACCCACTGTGCCAGTAATATGCCCACTGAAACATTTGAGAACTCACTGACCTGGCACTGAACTCCCCAGCTACCCATCTGCACACACACACAGTCACATATTTAACACATAGGTCTCTAGAACTCTTTGTACCCTCATATTACTGATACTCCAAGACACACAGGTATACTAGGTTCTATGGAACTCACACACACAAGTTACTGACTGATACATAAACACACAGCCACACAGTATTCTGAGGCAAATATTAATACACATATCATATTGCTCACATACACACACTGTACAGGAACTAGTTCCTGATACACTACACTCTGCACTCTCACTCATCTACACACTAAATCCACACTGCACACAGACACTTACCTACACACAGTTATTACCTCAATTAACTCACTGACAGCAACACACTCACACAGGCACACTGGATAACACACACTAGACTACACACTGAAACACACTGAACTGTACCTCAACACACAGATTCTGAGCACACACACACACTGAAAATTAAAACACACACGTGCACTGCTCTTCACAGAAATTTCTCATCAGGTATCTAACTCCAAGGTTCACTGAGACACATACACATCATTCAACTCTGCATATACACTTGCACTTACACACACAGATTCACTATTTCACTCACAAGTTACTGAATACACTGATACATAATTTCCCCCAATGCTGCTTGGATGCTGGTACACTACATATTGCACAATAACACCCAGATATTTATACTCAGAACCTTAAACCCAACTGATACAAAACACACAGCAGTTACATTATTTCTCTCTAAACACTGATACTTGCATCAGTGTATATAATACACTATAGAACACCCTACATCCTTTCACTGGTACATATCTCATTTGATACTTGGTATCCCTTGATTCCTCACAAATTCTACCCATAATTCCTGATACCTCATTACAAACACCTCACTAATACACTTATATGTGTACATAAGACAATACATATAGAAACAACTACAACCTCTTGCACCATCTTATGCCCGACTTTGCTGCAATAATAAGATTCCTTGCCTAATGCACTGGCAAGCTGGACTGAACTCGACCTATAATCGAGACAATACTCAACACTCCAACACACCTCATATGAACCTGGAAGTTGCTGATACTAACTAGTCCACTGATACAATCACAGTTAATACCTGAAATTAATACAACTTACATAGATCACTCACAGGATACATAAAAATTACTGATACATAACCTCCCTTTATCTCAAATACACACAACAGAAACTGAACTCGCACAGGATTGCATACACAAGAACTTGCACAGACCTGGACCAAACCCCCACAGTGCACACAGTATACAACCCGACTACACACTGCCCAGAATTCCCCAATACACATAACCCGACTGTACAGTGAATTCCCCCAATACCTTCATACACAGCAGCACCAAATCTTAGGTATACAACTACACAAACCCATATGTAAGTATACAAATCAAGGTTCCTAAGAACTAGAAAAATACATCCTTCTAGGCATAACAACAAACACGTAATGTGCTGAAATTAGATTCCACGATATTACTCATGAACCCAAACGTAAAACCCTAAAAATCAAGATTAAATCTATACGTATGAGATGAAATCAGTCTACATACAAATACCTAGGGTTAGGGTTCACGAAAAATTGGGGAAACCAAATGTTGGGACACTTAAACCCTAATTTCTCCTAGGGCTTCATATAGGATCCCTAGAAATCGAGATCCATACAACAAGAGGGTTTCCTAATGGGCAATAATCAACAAAACAGAATATAATTGAATAAAAATAGGGTTTTACCTAGGGAGATGGCTTCTTCAATGGAGGTTCTTCTTCTCCAATGCTTCTTGACCCAAACTCCTTGCTTCTCTTTGCTTTGAAAGAGAAAAAACGGAATCCTAGGGTTGATTCTGAATTCTGGAGGTGGGAAATGATTTTCTCTTGTGGAGGCTAGGGTTTCTTCTTTCTACATGAAGAAAGAGAGGGTTCCCTTTTATATTAAGGCTCAGTTAGGGTTTCTAATGCATAGTCTAGGTTTAAACCCCAGGTTAGGTCAATAGGAACTTAACTAATTAAGGTTTAGTCAGTCTAGGGTTTGAGGTTCAACCTACAATTTGAATTCTAGGGTTTCTCTAGAATTAGGTTTACAATTAGGGTTTAGTCATTAGGGTTTGACCTAATGGGTTCTAGGGCTTGACCTAAAACCAAATATTATTAACAACATATAATTACTTTATAAAACTCAGCAGATTAATTAAACACATAATTATTCAAAATAGTGAAATTACACAAATGTCCTTATTTGGAAAAGTGGTAGTGACAAGTCTACCCTCCTAAAAGAAATTTCGTCCTCGAAATTTGGACTGAACAGAACAAGAATAAACCAGAAAAAGGAATACCTCAAGTCTAGAAGAGGTACGGGTATTGCTCACGCATTTTATCCTCTCTCTCCCAAGTCGACTCCCCTGGAGAGTGATGTCGCCATGCAACGCGAACCAAAGGAATAGTCTGGTTCCGCAACACCTTCTCTCTGCGGTCCAAGATCTCTACGGGCTGCTCAGGGTAGCTGAGCGTCGGACCAACCTCAATCTCCGAGTGATCCAGTACGTGACTAGGGTCTGCCACATACCGCCTCAGCTGCGACACGTGGAACACATCATGCACTCCCTCTAATGCAGACGGCAAGTCCAGTCTATATGCCACTGCACCTACCCTCGCAAGAATACCAAAGGGTCCGATGTAGCGTGGGCTAAGCTTCCCGCTTCTACCAAAACGAATCGTGCCACGCGTCGAAGAAATCCGTAGGAATACTAGATCGTCAACCTAAAACAAAACAGTCTCAACACGCAGTCTAAACAAACAACACAAACCAGAAAAATAACAATCTATACCTGAAACTCAAGGGGTCTACGGTGGCTGTCGGCCCAATGCCGCTGTCTGTCCTGCGCCACTCGCAGTTTGTCTCTGATGAGTTTTACCTTTTCTGCTGCATCCACGACCATTTCTGGTCCTAACAAGGCCCTCTCTCCAACGTCGTCCCAAGATAACGGTGTACGATACCTCCTTCCATAAATAGCCTCAAATGGTAACATCTCGATGCTGGCTTGGTAGCTGTTGTTGTAAGCGAACTCCACCAGGTGCAGATGATCCTCCCAAGAACCTCCGAGATCTAGAACACAAGTGCGTAGCATATCCTCGAGAGTCTGAATAGTCCGTTCAGACTGCCCGTCTGTCTGGGGGTGATATGCGGTACTGAACTTGAGCTGGGTGCCCAAGCTAGCCTGCAGACTCCTCCAGAAGTTGGAAGTGAAACGACTATCCCGATCTGAGATGATGCTCACAGGTACTCCATAAAGTCTAACGATCTGACGCACGTACATCTCTGCTAGTCTCTCTGTCGACGTGCCCACCTTGAAAGGTAAGAAATGGGCTGATTTGGTCAACCTGTCCACGATGACCCAAATTGCGTCCTTCCCTCCTGGAGAACGTGGAAGCCCTGAAACAAAATCCATGGTCACGTGCTCCCATTTCCATTCTGGAATCGGTAAAAGTTGAAGCAAACCACCTGGCCTCTGCCGGTCTGCCTTTACCTGCTGGCACACTAGACACCGAGATACGAAGCGTGCTACCTCGCGCTTCATTCCATACCACCATACGTGCTCTCTCAAGTCTCGATACATCTTGTTGGCACCAGGATGCATCGAGTACTGAGAGCGGTGTGCCTCCTGCAAAACCTCCTCGCGCAACTCCCCGTTCGGCACACATATCCTCGTGCCGTGCCGCAAAGAACCGTCCTCTGCGATAGTAAAGTCGTCCGACAGTCCTGTCTGAACCTGTGCTCTGATACTCCTCAGAGCCTCATCCTCGTACTGCGCAGCTCTGATCCTGTCCATCAGCTCGGACTGTATCTGTAATCCCCACATCTGAATCTCAGTACTGGGAACTAACACCTCAATCTCCAAGCTTTCCAAATCCGCCAACAAATGTCTATCTGTCGTCAAGTACATAGCCATCGGATACCTGCTCAAGGCATCGGCGACTACGTTGGCCTTCCCTGGATGGTACTGCAATGAGATGTCAAAGTCCTTCATCAACTCTAACCACCTCCTCTGCCTCATGTTCAGCTCCTTCTGTGTGAATACGTACTTCAAGCTCTTGTGGTCTGTAAAGATCTCCACATGCTCTCCGTACAGGTAATGTTTCCACAGCTTTAGAGCGAAGATAACTGCTGCCAATTCCAAATCGTGGGTGGGGTAGTTCTTTTCATGAGGGCGTAACTGCCTGGAAGCATAGGCAATCACCTTCCCGTGCTGCTGAAGAACACATCCCAAACCCTTCCCTGAAGCATCACTGTATATGGTGAAACCACCTGTCCCTGCTGGCAACGTCAAAACTGGAGCTGTTGTCAACCTCTTCTTCAGTTCATCAAATGCGGCCTGGCACTCCTCCGTCCAGACAAAATCCACATCCTTCCTAGTCAATCTGGTCAGTGGCGCTGCAATCCTGGAGAAGTCTTGTACAAACCTCCTGAAGTATCCTGCTAGCCCGAGAAAACTCCTGATCTCAGCTATCGAACTGGGGGTAGCCCACGACTCCACTGCCTCGATCTTCTGTGGGTTAACCGAGATTCCGTCACCCGATACCGCTTGCCCAAGAAATTCAACCTTGTCAAGGAAGAATTCACACTTAGAGAGTTTCCCGTACAGCTTCTCCCTCCTGAGAGTCTCTAAGACCAACCTCAGGTGCTCTTCGTGCTCCTCCGGGGTCTTAGAATACACAAGAATATCGTCGATGAACACTACCACGAACTTGTCAAGGTACTGGTGGAACACCTTGTTCATCAGGTTCATGAATACTGCCGGTGCATTGGTTAAACCAAATGGCATTACCATGAACTCAAACTGGCCGTATCTGGTCCGAAAAGCTGTCTTCGGCGTGTCTTCCCTCTTCACCTTCACCTGGTGATAGCCTGATCTCAAATCTATCTTTGAAAACACCCTCGCCCCGCTCAACTGATCGAAAAGATCATCTATCCTCGGCAGCGGGTACTTGTTCTTGATAGTGATATTGTTCAAAGCTCTATAATCAATGCACATGCGCACCGTGCCGTCCTTCTTCGGTACGAACAATACCGGAGCTCCCCATGGTGATGAACTGGATTTGATGAAACCTTTGTCCTGCAGCTCCTCAACTTGCTTTTTCAGTTCTGCCAGCTCGCTGTTGTTAACTCTATAGACATATTGTGAAATGGGCTCCGCTCTTGGAACCAAGTCTATAGAGAATTCAACATCCCTGTCTGGCGGCAAGCCTGGCAACTCTTCTGGAAATACATCCAGGAACTCCGCTATCAGAGGATGTGGCAACTCCTCCTCTTCTGCCCTGGCTCCGTAAAATGTGCCCCTGCTCTGTTCCGCTGCTCCTCTGACGACCTCAAACTCCGGCTCTCCTGGTGGTCTAAATAATACTCTGCCTCTATAACAATCTATAGTAGCATGATGCCTACTCAACCAGTCCATTCCGAGTACAATATCATACCCCGGAAGTGGCATGACAAGTAAGCTCACGCTCAACTCTCGGCCTCCTACTGACACTCTTCGGTCCTTGCAGTGATCACGGACTAGGATAATACCTCCACCAGTCGTGATCTTGCAAGTCCTAGCTAACGGTTCTGTGTCTAAATGATGTCGAAGTGCATAAGATACAGACACAAAACTATGGGAAGCACCAGAGTCGAATAAGGTAAATACGAGAATACAATCGAGAAGAACCGAACCTGTGATCAAGTCTCCTGCTGGCTCGATCTCCTCGACTGCCATGGCGTATGCTCGCCCCTGGGGTGCACCTCTCTGCTGCTGATGCTGGGCGAACTTCTGATGTTGTGGTGGAAGTGGTCCCATCTGTTGTTGGCCTCCTGGTACGGTAGGTACCCTGTCTGGTCCTCTCTGGGCGGCTGCTCCACCCTGACCTGAACGAATGGTAGGACAATCCTTCAGCTGGTGTGTCGTCGATCCGCAGGACAGACATGACCCCAATCTCTTCCTGCAGATATCTCTAGTATGTCCCATCTTCCCGCAGTAAGCATACTGGATGGCGGGCTGGTTCTGTCTCTGTTGCTGCTGCTGGACCTGCCCTCGGGCTGGTGCCTGATGCTGCTGCTGAAAGGGTCTCTGCTGTTGCTGCTGAAAGTGTGGACGCTTGCCCGGTCCCGTACTACTGTTTGCTCCTCCGGAACCATCACGTCCCCTCTTGGGCCTGAGGCCCAAGTCGTCCTCGGCTACTTGGGCATCCATCAATATGCCCTCGTAGGTAGCTGTGCGACGTCCCGACGTGCGAGACTTGATCTCCCTTGTCAGCCCCTTTCTGAATTTTCGGGCCCTGTCTCCTGGATCTCTTATCATCGATGGCGCGAAGCGGCTCAGGCGGGAAAACTCCGCGGCATACTCGTCGACGGACGAGCTCCCCTGGGCTAAGTCATGGAACTGACTCTCCAAAGCTCCCAGGGCAACATCAGAAAAGAACTTCTCCTTGAAGAGCTCCTTGAAATCCTCCCAAGTGAGTCCCCTGCGCAAGAGTCTCGGCTCCGTGCGAAACTACGTCAAGGCAATATCGAACATCTGGCTGCCGGCGGCCTCGATCTGAAGAGCCTCCGGAAGCTGCGCCAAGCGCAAGTTCCTCTCGATGTCCTCTAGCCAATCATCGGCGTAGAGTATCCCTTCTGTCCCCTTGAACTCCCGAGGCATCATCCTCTTGAAATCCACAATGGTGCCCGGCCTCTGGTGGTGCTGATCAGGACGCTGCTGCTGCTGAGTGACTCTCTCCACAGCCTGGAGAGCCACTTGGTGAGCATTCTCCATGTTCACCCTCATCATCTCTGTCTGGGCCTGATGTGCCTCAGCCTGCACTCTCTGGGCCTCTGCCGACGTCCTCTGGGCATCGACCATGCACTGAATCAAAGCGAACATCTGTGCTCCATCGACGGGCACACCTCCTGGATGCTGAACTGGTGGTGGTGGTGCCGTCGTAGCTGTGGGGACCCTCTGAACTGGTGGTGGAGGACCCCCGAATGCTGCAGACACTCCCACATGTACTGGAGATATAGGAGGTGCTGCGGATGCCTGTCCGGCAGGGCGAGAGGTGGCAGACCTCTCCGAATCTGTTGCTCCGAGTCTCTGAGACCTTCTCGGCGGCATCCTGAAGACAGATCGAAAGATTAAATTAAGGCAATAGATACGATATCATCAAGGAAGGACAGAAAATTTCTAAAGAAAAAAATTATTAAGAGTAATGTCATAAGAATCAGAATTTCCTAATTGTGATTTAGCATATCCTCGGCCTAAATCCTATTTCCTAAAACAGGCTCGTAGTAATACTCTAAACGAGCACCACTACGATATCGCTCTAATGCGAATCTAGGACTCGACCTGCATGGGCCACCACTAAAAATGTGTCACGACCCTCACCCGGAATTTGGGCATGAGTCGTGGGTACGTCCAGCCTACGCCGCAGCATCGGCGGTAGAACGCTGTCTAGGTCTCAACATATAATATATCCTGTCAATAGTCTCAACTCCGCACGGAGGGCAATGATAAAATAATCCACAGTCTATGATATACTCAATCACAAGCTATAAGAATAATGGCACGATGAGAAAAGAAAGAGTTCTAATAAAACCAACCATAATAAGTCCAACTCAAATCCTGGGTCTAAATGACCTCACAAAATCACAAAATAATAAATACAACTCAGTCTCAGTCTAAAACAATAAATGCAGAAAAATAATCTAAGAACAGCCAGGTACATTCTCCTCTAGGCTAGGCAACTCCTCTGGGGTTTCTGGAGTGAAATCACCCTCTAATCCTGGGCCGTAATGAGTAGGGCACAAGCTCTCCAGGTCCTCTGAAAAATATTATCCAGTCAGGATTGGAGCGAAGCACAAGCACTAACAGCAGTTTCATTAAATTGACAAAATCTATAAACAGTGTAAGAAATACAAGATGGAAATAAATGCTGGAAATGTAAAGTACTGGAGAAAATGGAAATAGGCAATAGAGCATCTAGCAATGAACAATAGATAGTGAATGCTAGAACAAGTGAATCTGAATAAAGTAGACATCTAGCTAAGTGTTTGAATTATCAGTTTATTATGTGATCGGCTTGGGACTTGATCAGGCTGGTTATATATGATTAACTATGATTCTTGTAGGTCAGGCTAACCATATGGTTAGCTATGATGCATGTAGTGGTCATGTTAATCATATGTAATAGCTATGATGCATGTAAGATGGTCAGGCCGCACCCAACGTGAGAAGTGGGGTGAGCTATGATGCATGTAAAGGATTTGGATATGATCACATAATCTACTAATAGTTCTCCATCCCCCAGCTAGCACGATGGATTCCAATCACGACTCCTCATGATGGGGATCTAGGGTGCTAACCCGTGTATCCATAGTGTCGGAATCAAGTATGTAATACACTACAATTTATAGAAGTAATCAACAATGAAAACTGTCAGAGAATATACTCGCCTGTGGTCCTGAGCAAGGTGTGAGGATCGATGTCCAAGGTGGGATCACAAGGACCTATATACAAGATATCAATGTTAAATAATGAATTAAGGGAATGAGCATGATTAACTTATTAAATACGGGGTTTCTAGGTCAAAACTGAGGTTTACTGGTCAATACTAGGTTAACTAGGACCATACTAGGTTATACTTTGTTACTCTAGGCTATTAGTATACATGTAATTCCTATATAGCTTCTAAGGTAGCACTTAAACTAGGTAACTCTTACTTAACTAGTACTTAAATTCTAACCTCAACTCATACTGATACTCTAAGACTTCCCCCTGCTCTCCTACTGCCCATGCAGCCACTCTACAGCCACCTCTCCTTAATACTAACTAATGCACTATACTACTAATACTGACACACAGTATACACACCCACAGATTACACAGATACACACATATCCTACTGATGCTAACCCACTGTGCCAGTAATATGCCCACTGAAACATTTGAGAACTCACTGACCTGGCACTGAACTCCCCAGCTACCCATCTGCACACATACACAGTCACATATTTAACACATAGGTCTCTAAAACTCTTTGCACCCTCATATTACTGATACTCCAAGACACACAGGTATACTAGGTTCTATGGAACTCACACACACAAGTTACTGACTGATACATAAACACACAGCCACACAGTATTCTGAGGCAAATATTAATACACACATCATATTGCTCACATACACACACTGTACAGGAACTAGTTCCTGATACACTACACTCTGCACTCTCACTCATCTACACACTAAATCCACACTGCACACAGACACTTACCTACACACAGTTATTACCTCAATTAACTCACTGACAGTAACATACTCACACAGGCACACTGGATAACACACACTAGACTACACACTGAAACACACTGAACTGTACCTCAACACACAGATTCTGAGCACACACACACACACTGAAAATTAAAACACACACGTGCACTGCTCTTCACAGAAATTTCTCATCAGGTATCTAACTCCAAGGTTCACTGAGACACATACACATCATTCAACTCTGCATATACACTTGCACTTACACACACAGATTCACTATTTTACTCACAAGTTACTGAATACACTGATACATAATTTCCCCCAATGCTGCTTGGATGCTGGTACACTACATATTGCACAATAACACCCAGATATTTATACTCAGAACCTTAAACCCAACTGATACAAAACACACAACAGTTACATTATTTCTCTCTAAATACTGATACTTGCATCAGTATATATAATACACTATAGAACACCCTACATCCTTTCACTGGTACATATCTCATTTGATACTTGGTATCCCTTGATTCCTCACAAATTCTACCCATAATTCCTGATACCTCATTACAAACACCTCACTAATACACTTATATGTGTACATAAGACAATACATATAGAAACAACTACAACCTCCTGCACCATCTTATGCCCGACTTTGCTGCAATAATAAGATTCCTTGCCTAATGCACTGGCAAGCTGGACTGAACTCGACCTATAATCGAGACAATACTCAACACTCCAACACACCTCATATGAACCTGGAAGTTGCTGATACTAACTAGTCCACTGATACAATCACAGTTAATACCTGAAATTGATACAACTTACATAGATCACTCACAGGATACATAAAAATTACTGATACATAACCTCCCTTTATCTCAAATACACACAACAGAAACTGAACTCGCACAGGATTGCATACACAAGAACTTGCACAGACTTGGACCAAACCCCCACAGTGCACACAGTATACAACCCGACTACACACTGCCCAGAATTCCCCAATACACATAACCCGACTGTACAGTGAATTCCCCCAATACCTTCATACACAGCAGCACCAAATCTTAGGTATACAACTACACAAACCTATATGTAAGTATACAAATCAAGGTTCCTAAGAACTAGAAAAATACATCCTTCTAGGCATAACAACAAACACGTAATGTGCTGAAATCAGATTCCACGATATTACTCATGAACCCAAACGTAAAACCCTAAAAATCAAGATCAAATCTATACGTATGAGATGAAATCAGTCTACATACAAATACCTAGGGTTAGGGTTCACGAAAAATTGGGGAAACCAAATGTTGGGACACTTAAACCCTAATTTCTCCTAGGGCTTCATGTAGGATCCCTAGAAATCGAGATCCATACAACAAGAGGGTTTCCTAATGGGCAATAATCAACAAAACAGAATATAATTGAATAAAAATAGGGTTTTACCTAGGGAGATGGCTTCTTCAATGGAGGTTCTTCTTCTCCAATGCTTCTTGACCCAAACTCCTTGCTTCTCTTTGCTTTGAAAGAGGAAAAACGGAATCCTAGGGTTGATTCTGAATTCTGGAGGTGGAAAATGGTTTTCTCTTGTGGAGGCTAGGGTTTCTTCTTTCTACATGAAGAAAGAGAGGGTTCCCTTTTATATTAAGGCTCAGTTAGGGTTTCTAATGCATAGTCTAGGTTTAAACCCCAGGTTAGGTCAATAGGAACTTAACTAATTAAGGTTTAATCAGTCTAGGGTTTGAGGTTCAACCTACAATTTGAATTCTAGGGTTTCTCTAGAATTAGGTTTACAATTAGGGTTTAGTCATTAGGGTTTGACCTAATGGGTTCTAGGGCTTGACCTAAAACCAAATATTATTAACAACATATAATTACTTTATAAAACTCAGCAGATTAATTAAACACATAATTATTCAAAATAGTGAAATTACACAAATGCCCTTATTTGGAAAAGTGGTAGTGACAGCCGCCAAACTGATCCGTGATGCAATCAACGACCAGAAGGCTCGTTATTGCTCCGAACAACCAATCCAAGGTTAGATCACGCCTGAGTAGTAGATTGCGTGAGGGCTAGATTCGACGATCCCAGGGACAAGAAAAGGTCGGAGAAGGCGAAGGTGGCTAGGACGAAGGCAGAAAAGTGGTGTGGTGGCTCGATTCCCATGACTAAATATTTTTGTCGTTTGGTATGTATTTTATTGAATATAATAAAAGTAGGATAAAATGTTTAATTTTAATAGAAAATAATATATTTTTAACAGCTACAGAGGGGTGAGGACGCTAACATGGTGACTGTCTTCCTGGCCACCCGTTAGAAAGACGAAAAGCTCACCGATGAGAGGGCCACATAGAGCTATGTAAGTATCACTTTATATTATGTTAATTATAATATAACTTATAAAATACGCAAATAGATATTCATGTAGTTAGTAATAAGTACCTTAGACATTAGCTATTATGACGATTGGATAGTAAGAAGTACTTTTATCGAGATATATATACTTTTCTAGGAAGAGTATCTTAGGCTACGTGAGTGGACGATTGATAGTACACCTTCAGAGGGAGAGGCGGGTACATTCTTGCACCCCCTACTCCGTCGGTGGACAAGCTGTGGATGACTGCCGTTGGTGGTCTTTAGAGGGGTACTTACTTCGGTACGGGATCCTACGACGTTCTTATTGTGATGCAGTCCTCTAGGGTTCCCTCTTTTAGTGTACATTCTCGACGGCCCTCACAGGCATCTGTTCGAGTCCAGGGGAGCATTGATCGTCAGATTACTGATCTGCGTGACGATTTACTACGGAGGATTTTGGAGCAACCCTAGTCTCAACCGCAGACGGACGATGTGACGCTCACTGTACAATTTGATACGCTCGATCGCAGCATCATGGAGATCAGGGCTCTGAGCGAGAGGACGAAGCATAGCGTTAATGATCTTGTCGCATCGACAGAGTACATCGTGACGATATTGCAGGGGTAGCAGGTGGCCCTGGGCGAATCATTGGCGAGGATGCAAGATTCAATGGCTCAAAGCAGTTCGAGGTTGTTATCTACCATGGTTTCATACAACCTTCGATTGACATCATTGGAGAAGATACGTCCTCTTGATGCGCCTGCATAGACACCGACTCCCCCAACTCCATCGTCATCGTTGACTATTTCACAGGAGGAGTATGACATGCTCATATCCTAAGCGCGGCGTGGTGCTCCTCCTCCTATAGATCGGCAGTAGTTCTAGTTAGGACAAATTATTTGTTTGTTTATGTATTGGCCCATGATCTTGGATACATTTATTGACTTAGATAATTGAGTGTACTAGACTTTATTTGTTGAGACTCCGTCCTAGTTGTGATATGCTTTATGGATATTTATTTCATACTTATGTATATATTTTTTGACACTTAGTTTGCAATGCAAATGTTTTATTTGCTTAAAGTTAATTTATTTTCTATATTAACTGAATGTGAATTTACTGGTGTTGAGTGTTTCGCCGAAGGGGTCGGCGAACTCATGGAATTTAACGGATTGTTGCTCTGGGTCTATTTATATAAATAGTGATTATAAAAACTGTAAATCAATAAACTGCAAATTTTATAATCTCTATATATTTTTTTACAACCTATATTTTTTTGCATATTAGCGACGTTTAGAGACGATTAACGACGTTCAACGACACAAAAATATTGCTAACATGTATCAGAACTGTAGAAGTATAAAAAATCTTTACCATGCGCCAACAGTAATCAAAGGTCATCCGCCGCAGTGATCAAGCACCCTGCACCATAATGATCCAGTGTCATACGCCGACCATTTCATTACTAGTGTCTTTATGTGCCAGCAGTGCTATGCGCCACTAAGTAATTAGTGTTCCCATGCGCCAGCAGTGCCATGCGCCACTAAGTAACTAGTGTTCACATTTGCCAGCTGTATCATGTGCCACTACTCCCTCAAGCAACCCCATGCGCCAAGTGGAAGGACACTTCACATATGTACCGTTGCAGTTTCTGCTGTTATCTCCTCCATGCTTATGTTCAAAGTATTCTGAACTTAAAAACTTAAAATTTTTAGAAACTTTGAAGGAGATCTTGTAGAAGGTCACTCCCTGTTCCTAGTAGACATATTGGGAGCATATTATTTCTTGCTGCATGTTTATTTTATTGCATAAGACTAGACCCATTCTTTGGTGGAGGGTTGGTTCAATTTATTTTGAGGTTAGGGTTGATCATGACTTGAACCTTGGGTCAAGTGAACCCAAACACTCCATGTATATAAACTAAATCTCTTATTCTCTCTCTTCATTCCTTCTTTTATTTTTCTCTCTTAGGTTTCTCTCTCCCTCCTTAGGCAAGTACATCTTGCATAAGAAATGGAGAAACTCTCCATAGTTTTAGTTTATTATGATTGTTGTGTGATATTATGCATGTTTAGAACTTTGGTATTTTTAAATTTGGTGGATGGAATGGTCCAGATCTAAATTTTTATGAGTGTGGGTGTTCTTAAGTTTTTTTTGGTTTTGATCTTTAAAAGCTTTTTGTTTTCGAAAACTAATTATTCTATGTGATGGAGCACTTTATTTTGAGCTATTTGGCTTTTGAATCACTTGATTTGGATTGAGATGAGGATTTTATAGGTAATACCTCAAATACCGATCCGACCGGGATGCGCACTATATAATTGGGCTTGTGGCTAGTCTGTCTGAGTCATAACTTGGTGTTTAGAATCTTCGGCATCCTCTTGCCACGGATAAAATACAATGATCCTTTCCAAATCATGGATAGGCATCTATTGAAATGAGTCCAATAGTTTTTATATTTTGTTGTTTGGTTTTCTTGATATCTCTTTGGGATTTCGTTTTGGTATTGCTTTAGATTTGCTTAGTTTTTGCTATTGGCTTTCTCGCTTGGAACTTTGGTTCTTGGGGATTTTGGAAGGAAGGATAGGCAAAAGGATTCTAACTCGGTGCTTGTGCTATTGCAGGTCTGCGTAACCGACGCTTGATCGTCGCTAGGCAGGACTCCTTCTTTCAGCACTTTCTTTAATCGGTGGTTAGTTCAGACCCTTCTTTCCTACTTCTTCACGTCCACATCCCTAATATTTTAAACCTTCAATCGATGATTCCCGAATGAACGCCTAGAAAATCCTTAGCCATAACGCATGCCAGCAACTAAGAAAGGAACATGAGAATTATAGACTAACTTGTATATTCATGTACACGATCTATAACAGGAGCTTCACAATAAAGCGGGCAGTTATGGTTCAAAGCGAAGGAACTGCTTGATGGAATGCAGCATCTGGAATATCTAGTGCCTCAAAGAGTTTGGATCCACGGGACACCAAAATTGGAACATGACTTTGAGAAAATATGAATTGTTGCATAAGTATATATATAGCTGCTTTACTTCCTTCTGTTTTATCTCATGCATTATATGATAGTTGAACTGTTCACGCATTTGCATGGTCTAGGACAACTTGTGCACAAGGTTTAGCATTTCCTCGAAAATGTATTCCGGGGCACTGGAACCGTATCGACCGGGAGGAATATTTGATCATGCTTAGCGCGATGCATTGTGGGACCTTTAGCGGGACTTGCTAGCACTACCAGAAAAAGTCAAATTAGCGACGTCAAAATATGTCGCTAAATAACAAAAAAATGTCGCTATATTTAGCGACGTAATTAGCGACGTTTTACAGAAGTCGGAAATCAGCACGTCGCTGAAAGAAAAAATATTGCTATACCGACGTTTTTTAGAGACTTAAATGTGTCACTAAATTAGTGACGTTTAGCGACGCAACGTCACTAATTAGCGACGTAAACAAACGTTGCTAAACGTCACTAATTAGCGACTTATATAGCGACGTGACAGCGACATCTTTAATGATCTGGCAGTACTGCTATGTCAGTAATTTATGATGTACAATGACGTATTTAGCGACATATTTAGCGACGTATTTAGCGACGTGTATAAACATCGCTAAACGTTGCTAAATATCGCTTATTCTAGTAGTGTAACCTGGCTGATAGGGTATGTCGCAATGACTTGGATAAGTCCCCATGGCGTCGATCACACTAATGACCGCATATAAATAGAGTACATGCTAATATATTACCTTATGCAGATGGTAAGTATACTTGTGTTTCGGTGTAGGGAATGAGCGCATCGATTGAGTAAGCGAACAATGTGTTATATGGTTTTTATGTTATGTTTCCTCAAAAAATCATGCAACTGATATGAACTAAATTCACTTAGTTCTTAATAGCAAGATCATACTAATGTATGTTTACCCCTAATAAGCAAGTTTTGATTTAGGCGAGTGGGTTCGTCCTGCTCACTAGTACAGCTGAGTACCGACCCACGTTTGTGGAAAAATATTTCATGCACTCAGAGTGTGCAACGCTAGTGGATATACGAGGAGGCGTTAGAAGCTCTTCTATTTTGAAGTATAGTTGAAGCCAGTTCATTTTGGAGGCATGGATTTTTAATCTATACAAGGGTGTAATGTACAGACGACGAATCTTATCTAATGGAGTGCACCCTACCTTTTGAGTTTTCTTTTGTTATACAATCAATGTAGTCAAGAGGCACATCAAATGTAAACTCTATGTAAATTATTTTGAATTATCAATGAAAAGCATATTTTGTCCCTATACTTTGTGTTCAACTCTCTATGAATGTGTTTTCTAACTTCTGTTTCAAATGGATTCCTATCACTGCACGTTCTTTCCTTGTGAGAGAGCAACTCTAAGCTCGCATGATATCACGCCCTAGCGAGGACGATCGGTTCTACAAAGGATCCAAGTAAGGACGATCGATCCTTGTGGGATCGGGGCGTGAGATGTTGGTTTCAAAGCTGCTGCTTCACTTCCTTGGGTTTTTAAAAGATATTCTAGAAGTTTGATGTGCCTCTCGAATGAATGCTTTTGGTGTCTGCTGCATGAGATAAATCACCCTATACAATGATCCCATAGATAAAAATTATCATTTTTGGAGTATTGACAAGCTACTCGCTTTTGTAGGAATGGCAAAAAATACTGCCACTGGAAGTAGAGCTCAGCCTGTCTAGAACGATCCGACAAGTTTTAGAGAATACAGAGGAGCGGGTTTAAACGATATGACGGAGAGGCTCATGCAGTTAATGGAGGTATATCAATAGCAGGTTGCCACTCAACATGCGCAAATTCAAGCACAGTTCAATGTACAATAAAAGCATATGGACACCATGATGCAATTGATTGCATCTTTGGTGTCCAACAACGGTGCGGCTACGGTGATGCTTGTTACACTGCCAACTGTGGAGGTAGAAGACGAATCAGAGGAAGTACAACCTTCCGCTAAGACTTCCTCTAGGGCTACTGAGTTCACCAAGAAGCACCAACCAACGTTCAACGGGCGAGCAAAACCGGACATGGTGATGGGATGGATCGTGAAACTTGAAGGACTCTTCAACCTTGTTGGCATTAAAGGGTCTAAACGAGTGGCTTGTGCATCGGTGCAACTGGAACTACGGGTGCATGATTGGTGGAAAGCCACCAAACAAGGGATTTATGATGCCAATCCTAAATTTAAAATCACCTGGGAGATGTTTAAATCTACCTTTATTGAACAATATATCCCAAGGGCAGTGCGACAACAAAAGGAAGACGACTTTAGCAATCTAGTACAAGGGAGTATGTCTGTTGATGACTATGATTCAGTGTTCGCGAGACTCGCCAAGTTTGCCAAGTACTTCTTACATAAGCAGCAGGCATAGTGCTATCATTTTTAGAAGGGTCTGAATGACGACCTACGTAGGGATGTCATAAATCCGAAGTGCCAGTCCTACAGGGAATGATACGAATCTTCCCTTAATACGAACGGATCTTTGGGCACAATTACCAAAAGATAAATGGACAGACTACCCACACCAATTTTAACAAGAGACCTTATGAAGCGGGAGGATCTGGAGTGCCAAAGCATCCATATACGTCTGAGTACAGACGTCCTCCTTAGGTACAATAGTGCTATAGGTACATCAATCTAAGACATCAGGCGACTGAGTGCCGAGTCGTAGGATATTTCAAATGTGGTTGCATGGGCCATAAAGTATTTGACTGTCAAGACGGAAGGGCAATCGTCAGACAACAGTCAAACCAGAATAAGGTACCTCCAGCTCATGGTACCAATGCTGTAACAGTGAACCCACAACGCCAGGGTGCCCAAGGCCGAGTCTATGTATTGACTCGGGATGAGGCATCCGCCTCCGATACTGTTGTGACAGGTATCTTACTTTTCAGAGATTTGTCCGCTAGAGTTTTATTCGATTCAGGTGTTATGTATAGTTTCATATATGCTGATTTCATTATTGAGAATAAATTAGCTTCTACACCATTAAATATGAACCTGTGCGTGATTACCCCTTTGAGAGTCGACATGCCCGCCAATGCGATTTATAGGGACAACTATATTAGCATCGGAGGCAGAAAGCTTTTCTTAGATGTCATTGTTCTAGACATTAAGTGTCATGCCCCAATTTCGTGGAATCGATAGTCATCTCCCGGGCGTGATGTCATGCGTGCCTAAGTTGCACAATGCACAAGGCCAAGGTATTTTATATAACGAGCACGTATTCAGAGTACATAGATAATTGAACACAATATTAAAACAAGAAAAAGTTCTCTTTATTGATATTGAATATCATTTATAAACTCTTGAACAAGTACAAAAAGGTTGCCGCACGGGCTTACAAAAAGGGATACAAAGTAAGATAGTCGTCCCTTACATTATATCATTTTACTAAAACTTCAAAAGGTATAGACACCTTTGGACGAAGCTATCGCGTTGCCACAAAGCTGCATAGGATATATGCACGAGCTCCTAGAAATTCAAACACGCTTCAAAAAGTCCCGGACCGAGCATGCCGGTAAGTAGACTGGATTAGGAAGATGCCTTAACTCCTTGCAGGGTTGCCTTGGCACGGGGAACCTGTTACAATTAGGGCCAGTACATCAAAATACACTGGTGAAGGCAAGCTAACCCAACTATACCAATCAATACATTATTTATGTGAAGCATGCAAGTTATTATGTGGTCTTTCTATCTTGCCTTAGTTTAATTTACAAGCCTGTAGTAGTTATAGAAATTTACTGAAATAAATATGCCACCGTTTGGTGACTTTTATTTGCCCGTCTGAACCACCTACATAACACTTACCATGACCTTTCCTACCACGAAGACATAGTTTGCTTGTAAAGTTTAAATATACATGGGGATCACTAACATGATGCCATAGTGGACGGGTTATAGTCTTGAGCGAGAATGGTGTGCAACGCTGGAAACTCGAGGAGTCGCATGACTTCCCGCCCGCTCGAGAGACTAACATGATGTTCCAACCAGTTCGGATCGGTGCCAGTACCACAGCGACCATCTGCAAAAACTATGAAACCTTGTGCACAAGTTGTCCGTGACCAAACGATGTCTAATACTAAGCTATCAAATAAAGTAGTTCAAGGCAATACAAGCACGAGACAAGTAACATGACATGATCTGATTTGTATATGTCACGCCCCAGTCCCAAAATACCGAGGGACTGGACACGTGGCAATGGCCAGCGCACTCACCGATGGACAAATCCAATTTAATGGATCCATCAGGGCATACTTAAGCTGTATTACAATAGTCAGGGTTTACTAATATCATCCACAGAATAAAGATAGCAATATAAGCAAAAAAAATAAACAACATCCAGTTACAAGTAATTAAAAATCGGGGAACAACCCGATATTAAGTCTGTTTACAGAAGTTCATTTAAACAGGAAAATAAAGAGTTTATTGGCCAAAATAACTGAGCATAGTGAAGCAAATGTTCAGGAGAAGTCCTCAGCGATCACCTCATCCTCATGTATTGGTACTGTTCCGAGAAGTGCTCCTGTTTCGTACACCTCAGGGTAGATCTCGTCTGCTAAACCTGGGGACATAATCCGAATCCAGGTCCTCAGGGGACATAGCAAGGTACAAGAAAGCTCAAACCATAATAATGCAGTAAATGAAACAAATAGGGTAAATAAATAAACCAGCTAAGTGATATGTAAGTGAGAGTTATTAGTCATACTCAGGCTGAGACTACTACAGGATCAGTGTTGAAGAAACCATAGCAGTATTTTCTCGAAGGGCCAGAACTTGCGTCAAAGCTCTGTATCAGAGACTAAGACACCTCCAGATGACATTATTTATATTATAAACAGCCTTGATATGGTAATACTCTCCCTACCCAATGTAATCTCACGTCACAATTCACGATGTTCATGTTACGCAAGATCAAAGCTAATACAATAAGTCAGGATAAAATCTAAGCATGTAAAGATGTCATAAACCTGTATCATATACAGAATCACCTTGAATATTTTAGGAAGATTTTATCTCATGATCTGTGTCAAGTGTCCTGGGTATAATGTACTTGATATGGCAAGTACGAGAATGTAAATGTCACGATATCCATCTCTAGTTAACATTGCACAACCCCGCGTAAGGTGTTGGCACCCGACTATAATCGGATGCTAAGCAAGTCACACAGCCCTAGGTTTGAGCATGTACAACAGTCAATTAAGTCAAGTAATTAAGTAACTATACTGCAGGATTTTGGCAAGGTACACTTGCCTGGTATTTTGGCTCCAATTGTAACTCTGGCACCAGCGAGATTTGCAGGAAGTACTTCGGTTGCTGAAACAGACATCACCATCAGATCCAGAAAATATTAATCAGCTAGAAACGCCTGTCCTTGAGTCCAATTTGGAGACAAGGGCAAAAATAATATTTTCGGGTCAAGGCGGGGTCCAAATGTGGGCCGCTTTGCACCGAAAAGCACGTCAGGGTCAAAGGTCTCCAAATATGTCCAACTTAGTGTCAATAGGTCAAAAACGATGATACGAACCCAACGGAACTTCCAGAATTAGATTCCGATAAGCCGTTCTCAAAATCGCCCGTCAAATGGAGCCTATGGGGCCCACGACACGCAATTTTATCAACGTTCTCAGAATCGAACCAAACTTGGCTCATAGGACCAGCGTATTACTACGAGTCCGATGGCTCAAGTTTTGTCTCGATCCGACGTGTGTACACTAAGTTACAGCGAGAACCAAAAAGGACAGATACAGGCGGTGTCCGCGGATACGCGTTAATTTCGGTGTGCACGTACATCCGAATCAGCTTCTGCGAAATCCCGCACGTCCGTATCAATGACGCGCACGTATCGGTGAAGACCGCATGCGATAAAGTCGTCCCGTTTGGCGGGGCGTACTCGGTTCCGGGGTGAAACAGGGCGTTGGTTTTCCTGTTTTTTGGATCGCGGTTCGCGATCACCACAGGACGCGATGCACCGAGCAGTTTGCACGGACATCGAGGGGGTCATACAGGCTACGCGATGCAATTGACGGAATCGAAAACAGGGCAGCGAGGAGAGAAATATGGATACCTGAACAGGGCTCCGGGAAACTGCGAATTCTCCGTGTCTGACACGTGTCCGACACGCGTCAGGGTACTGTGCACAGAAGCTAGGGTTAGGGTTTGGGGATGCTGGCCGGGGCTGCAACTGGGGATGCCGGCCGGAGGGAGCTGGGGCGGCGCTGGCGATGCTGGTGGGAGCTGCGGCGGCGCGTGGCAGGCGGCCGGAGGCGGCGGAGCTCTGGCCCTATGCTGCTGCTGCTCGGGTGCTGTCGAGGGGGCCGCCGGAGGGGCGGAGGCTGCTGGGGGACACGGGGCTGGGCACGGCGAGCGGGGGACGGCGCTGGGGAGGTCGGAAGGAGGAGGAGAGGGCGGTGGCTCCGGGGAGGTCGGCAGAGGCGGGGGAGGCTAGGGCAGCGGAGGTGCTCGGTGGCGGCGGAAGCTCGGGGAAGTTCAGTGCATCGCCGGTGGCTAGGGTTCCGGCATCGAGGCGGCTGGGGCGGAGTCTGTGGCTGAGGGAGAAGGCCGGAGGAGGGGTTTTATAGGGCGGATTGGCCGTTGGGGAAGGCGACACGGCGGGGGAGGGAAGAGACGGCGGTTGCGGGAGCGGAGGAGACGGCCAGCGCAGGAAGGCCGAGCGGTGTCAGAATCGCGGCGGCCGTCGGTTACGGCGGAGGGGAAACGCCAGGGTCGGGCTAGGGGAGAAGAGTTTAGCGGGTTTCGGGTCGCGGGTTAGACCCGGATCCGACCCGCTAGGGATTTGGTTTAAATAAACCGGTTTGGTTCAACTATTGGTTTGGTTTGTTTTTTTCAAATAAACCCGGTTTATTTCAAATAAACCCGGTTTATTTTGTTTTAATTAAATAATTAGTTTTTAGGGCTTTTAAAAATACTTTCGGGGTCCAATAAATTCCTAGAAAATTATCCTATGTCTAGTTTTTCATTTTATACCATAAAATATTATTTTCAAAATATTTTAATATTATTTATTATCATTTAAAAATCTTTCAAAATCAAAATACCTTAGTTTTAATTGCTAAAAATTACAAAAAAATTCTATAAAATTGTGAAATGTCCAAATTATCAATTTTTTTAAAATCAGGGGGATTACAGTATAGTCTTCCTGATCATTTATCTCATAGTAAAGTATTCTACACACAACACAATAATAAAAGAATATTGTTCTAATAAAATTAAAATGGGATGAAAGAACATTCTAAGCGAACTAGTATGCAACAAGGTAACCGTTCACAAGTTGATTGACAAGCATAAATTAATCCAAGTCTGTTCCATTTTATCTTGCCATCTTTTAGTTATTATGGTATCGCCTGATCGAAGCAATCAAGAGGGAAAGATTTTAGATGTGAAGACTTGGAATAAGGATTAACTAATCGAAGTATGACCACTCATAAGTTGGTAGGGAGAGAAAAGGAAAGAGGTGCTTCAAGACTCACCTCTCACGATGCCTACTACACGATCACCTGTATTGCCATAATAGACGATAAATACCTATTCTCTTCTTTCCAAGATCGAAATAAAAGTGCAGTTCAACAAACAAAAGCAATAAAATCTATTAAAACCGTTCAAGAAAACGCAAATAAAAAATTAACTCAAAAATACGAAAGCAACAATGCGACAGCGAAAACTAGGCAAGAAAACTTGCAGCAGAGAGGTCCCTCTTGACTCTGTCACTTAGTATGTCTTTAGGACACGTTCCACTGAATATGATAATCGATTCTGATTAAGCCAATCCATAACGAGGAAAGATCTTGATTCAATCTATCCCGATCGATCATTACCGAAAGTATTTTTTAGCAGCGCTCCCCGAAAAAGGAGAACGGGGCACCACATCCTAACCAACTAATAGGAAGTTTTATCCTCGAAACTTAGGAATAGATCCCACCAAATAATGAAGGAAACTTGTCCTTCATCTCAGACTCAAGCTCCCAAGTCAACTCTTTGATTGAATGATTTCTCCAAAGCATATGAACGAGAGGAACCAAACGACTTCGAAGTAGCTTCTCCTTACGATCCAAGATCTGTGCAGCTTGCTTGACATATGTCAAGTCCTCCTTCAAGTCTACTTGATCAAGATCCACAACATGAATCAGATCATACACATACTTCCTAAGTTGCAAAATATGGAAGATATCGTGCACCTCTGATAATGACAGTGGCAGGACAATCTGATATGGGATGACTCGCTTGAGTATTTTGAACTGGTCAACGAATCTTGGACTTAGCTTCCCTTTTTCTCCAAATTTTGTGACTCTTTGCATGGGAGAGATTTTAAGAAACACAATATCGCCTTCTAAGAACTCAAAAGGTTGACGGTGCGCGTCTGAGTAACTCTTCTAATGGCTTTGTGCTACCTTCAGCCGCTCGCGGATCAAACGAATCTTTTATACGGTTTGCTCTATAAGTTTTGGGCCAATAATTTGTAGTTCACCAACTTCATCCCAACAGATAGGAGATCTACACTTTTTCCCAAACAACACCCCATACGGTGCCATTTGGATGCTGGATTGATAGCTATTATTGTATGCAAATTCGGCTAATGGTATATGCATGTCCCAACTTGACTTCGAGTCCAAGGCGCAAAGCCGTAGCATGTCTTCGAGGATTTGGTTTACCTGTTCTATCTGGCCGTCGGTCTGAGGATGGTTGGCGGAGTTGAACTTTAACTTTGTCCCCATTGTTGACTGAAGACTCTCCCAGAAGTGTGATAAGAATCGTCAATCTCGGTCGGAGACAATGGATACGGGCACCCCTGGGAGTTGAACGATCTCATCGAGGTAGATCTATGCCAGACGGTCGATACTCCAAGTGACTTTGATAGGAAGAAAATGAGCTGACTTGGTGAGTCGATCGACGATGACCCAAACGACATCGTTCTCCCGTTGCGTCTTTGGCAAACAAACAATAAAATCTATGGTTATGTGTTCCCATTTTTACTCAGGTATAACAAGGTTCTGTATCTCCCCGTCCGGCTTCTGATGTTCGGCCTTTACTCGCTGACAGGCCTTGCATTGCGACACAAACATCGCCACGTCCCTCTTCATGCCGTGCCACCAAAACCTCGTGCATAGGTCTTGATACATCTTCGTTCTTCCTGGGTGTGAAGTATAACTCGCATAGTGGACTTCAGTGAGTATATCTTTTTTGAGGTTTGCATCATTAAGAACACACAATCTCTTCTTCACCCGCATCATTCCATCCTCGTCTACCGCAAAGTCGGTAGCCTTTCCTGCTGAGATAAGCTTGTGTATCTTTTCTAGGAATAGGTCATCCTTTTGAGAGGACTTAACTTTCTCCAATAGGTCTGGTTTGAGGCACAAGTGAGCCAACTGTGCCCCTTTGTATCTGATTCAGAGTGTAATGCCCAAACTTTCCTGATCCCTTCGTAGCCTATTATCGATAGCTAAGCTCCCTACAAACACTTGACTCAATGCATCAGCTATAACGTTGCTCTTTCCTGGTGTATATCTGATCATCAAGTCAAACTCGCTAAGGAGTTTGAGTCAACATCATTGCCGTAAATTTAGATCTTTTTGAGTATAGAGGTACTTGAGGCTTTTATGATTCGTGAAAATTTTACACGGTACACCATAAAGGTAATGCTTCCAAAATTTCAATGCGAACACTACCGCTTCCACTTTTAGATCGTGTATCGGATTGTTCTTTTCGTAAGGATTTAATTACATCGACGCAAAGGCTATCACCTAATCCCTCTGCATAAGGATGCATCCCAAACCCTTGTCTGAAGTGTCGCTATAAATCTTAAAATCATCGGGCCCGTTTGGGAGGGTAAGAATCGGTGCTGAAATGAGTCATCGCTTTAATTCTATAAATGAAGCTTCACAATCATCCGATCAGGCGAACGTTACTCCCTTCTGAATGAGATGAGTCAGAGGCAAGGCAATCTTTGAAAAACCCTTGATGAATCTCCTGAAGTAGCCCGCTAGACCAAGGAAGCTTCGAATGTCGCTGGTTAACTCAGGTCTCTTCCACTCCACGATGCTTCAACTTTCTTTGGGTCGACTAAGATACCCTCCGCAGATATGATATTCCCAAAAAAAGATATGATGTCCTACCATAATTCGCACTTACTCAACTTCGCGAACAACTTATTGTCTCGATGAGTTTGAAGCACCATCTGCAGGTATCCTGCATGTTCATCCTCATTCTTCAAGCATACTAAGATGTCGTCTATGAATACTACCACAAACTTATCAAGGAATGGTCGGAACACACGGTTCATTAAATCCATGAACGTGGCAGGAGCATTCATCAGTCCAAACGGCATGACAGAAAACTCATAGTGGCCATAACGGGTACAAAATACTGACTTCGGCTTGTCCTCTGGCGTAATCTTCAATTACTGGTAGCCAGAGTGAAGGTCTATCTTCGAAAATACCGACGCCCCTTACAGTAGATCAAAGAGGTCATCGATCCTGGGTAGGAGATACTTATTTCGGAAGGTGACCTTATTTAGTTCCCGGTAGTCTATGCACAATCGCAACGTTCCATCTTTATTCTACACAAACAACACATGCATGCCCCAAGGAGACATGCTCGGACAGATGTATCTATGGTTAAGCAGTTCTTGTAGTTGGCAATTTAACTCCTTTAGTTCTGCATGGGCCATTCGGTACGGGGCTTTGGAAATCAGTCGGGTGTTTGGGAAGGTATTAATAGTGAACTCAATTTCTCGGTCGGATGGCATGCCAGGTAGTTCATCCAGAAATATATCAGGAAATTCTGCCACAACGGAAGAAGACTCAACATTTGCACAATTCTGTAGAGTGTCCCAAACCGACGCTAAGTATCCCTCGCATCCAGAGTGTAACATCCGTTTAGCTGACATTACAGGAATCACCATATAGGTCTTTGACGGTTTTGTCGCTGAACCACTTCTATAATAGAATTCGGCCTCTCCAGGTTTACGAAAGATGACCCGTTTCTCCGCACATTCAAAAAAAACCAAGCAAACGTCGAGCCAATCCATCTCCAAGATGATGTCATAATCCCAAATATCTAGGACTAATACATCGAGCAACAGTTTTCTTCCCTCAATACAGACATGACCGCCCTGACACACTGAACGAACATATATTTTTGTACCCGATGGGTTGCTAACACTAAGTTCTAGAAATAAAGGTGTCATCACTATATTTTTTTTCATGACAAAATCTGCGGATATAAAACTCTGCGTAGCGCCAGAATCAAATAGCACGCGAGCAGGTATGTTATTGAAAAGCAATATACCTGACACAATAGTTTCTGAAGCAAGGGCTTCTTCCTGTGTCAAGGTGAATACCTGGTCTTGAGCTTGACGATGATCTTAATGTGGCATGGCTCGGTTGGCTTGCGTCGCTGTAATAGGTTTGGATGTTGAGGACGGCGATGAGAGGAAAGCGAACAGTTACCCATCAGATAGTTTAAATCACCACAAACGAGGCATAACCCGTTCTTTCGGCGGCAGTTATCGGCCGTGTACCCTGGCTTCTTGCAGTAGGAACATGTTTGCCCTGAATTTCCTCTTTGTTGCCCGCCGTTATTAGGACGCTTTGGAGCAGTATTTTCTCCAGCGTTGCTAGGGCGCTTGTGATTGGAAGTATGCACAACGTCGACAGCAACTGAAGTATACTGTGGTTCAAAGGAAAGGGCATGATTGAGAACTTCCCATATAGTCAGATATTGGAGAACGACCACGTGCACATGGATGCAGGTCGCAGGCCACCTTAAAATTGTCTTGCACCACTCGCCGCATCAGGTAGTTAGGAGATTACAAATTTGACGAGCCGATTGAATTCGGCGGAGTACAGCTTTACTGTTATATTGTCTTGTCGAAGCTACACGAACTTGTTCTCCTTTTGCCAAATTTTTTGTGGGGGTATGAACTCCTCTTCAAATGCGCTAAGAAAGGTAGCTCACACAATTGTCTCATCATTAATGTCTGCGAAGAGTAATCTAAGATATACGTCCCACCAATCATGCGTGTTCAAATGGAGCTGCAGTTGGGCACATGTAACTAGCTTCTTCTCAGGTACCTAAGTAGTTTAAAGTGATCCTCAAGCTTTTCCAGCCAATCTAGAGCCACAACCGGATCTTTAGTCTCCCAAAAAGACGTGTTGCAGACCTTCTTGAATTCGACAAAGTCGAAGGTAGTCACATCCTTCTTCTTTGGAGTTTGAAGCATTTTGACTTCAGGCATGGGTCGCTCCACCGGTGCTGCTGTTGTCATTACAGAATTGTTGGAGACTAAGGTCTGAACGATCTGCTGTAGGGCATCTACCTGCTTCTGTTAGAATACAAATCAGGTTTCAAGATTGCTTTTGAATTTGCTTTGAAGATCTTTCTCCCGCTTCTCGACTCGCTCATAATGAGCCTCATCTCTCTGTTGGCTTACTTGAAGCATCCGCATCATTCGCTCAATCGGGTCAACATGGGGCATAGCTCGCTAGCTTTTAGAACTTTTTGAGGCACCGAAACTACTTTTTTGTGCTTTTACCTCTCCCTGTGCTTGCACTGATGCTTGCGCTTGAGTTATTCCTTCAAAAGAAATTAACTTGCATCATTCTCATAATGTATTATGGACTCACTATATGGAACGCATCTCATTTTGGCTGAACGAGTTCAAGAGTTCGCATAGGGAATAGATCGTTAAAGGATTTTTTCGATATGAGGGTCAAAGGAACTTGAAGTTGTTCTCTGATCATACCCTGATTCTGTGAAATCGATAGTCCTCCCCTGGACGTGATGCCGTGCGTGCCTAGGTTGCGCAACGCACAAGGCCAAGGTATTTTATATAAAGAGTACGTATTCCGAGTACTCAGATAATTGAACACAATATTGAAACAAGGAAAAGTTTTCTTTATTGATATTGAATATTATTTATAAACTCTTGAACAAGTAAAAAAAGGTTGCCGTACGGGCTTACAAAAGGGGACAAAAAAAAAGATATTCGTCCCTTATATTACATCCTTTGACTAAAACTTTAAAATCTATAGACACCTTCGGGCGAAGCTATCTCCTTGCCACGGAGTTACATAGGATATATCGGTAGGTGGACTGGAACTTCCAATACGCTTCAAAAAGTCCCGAACCGGGCCTGTCGGTAGGTGGACTGGATTAGGAAGATGCCTTAACTCCTTGCAGGGTTGCCTTGGCACGAGAAACTTGTTGCAACGAGGGTCAGTACATCAAAATGCACTGGTGAAGGCGGACTAAACCAACTAAACCAATCAACACGTTGTTTATGTGAAGCATGCAAGTTATTATGTGGTCTTTCTATCTTGCCTTAGTTCAATTTACAAGCATGCAATAGTTATAGAAATTTACTGAAATAAATATGCCACCGTTTGGTGACTTTTATCTGCCCATTTGAACCACCTGTACAACACTAACCATGACCTTCCCTGCCACGTAGATATAGTTATCTTGCATAATTTAAATATACATGGGGATCATTTGTATGATGCCATAGTGGACAAATTATAGTTTTGGACGAGAATGGTGTACAACGCTGGAAACTCGAGGAGTCGTGTGACATCCCTCCCGCTCGAGAGACTAACATGATATTTCGTCCGGATCGGATTGGTGCTAGTGCCCCAGCGATCGTCCGCTGGAACTATAAAACCTTGTGCACAAGTTATCCATGACCAAACGACGTCTAATACTAAGCTATCAAACGAAGTAGTTTAAGACAACACAAACATGAGACAAGTAACATGGCATGATCTGATTTGCATAGTCTCCCTGATCATTTATCTCAAAATAAAATATTCTACACATAGCACAATAATAGAATAGTATTATTATAACTAGAATTGAAATGCGATAAAAGAATATTCTAAGCGAACTAGCATGAAATAAGGTAACCGTTCACAAGTTGATTGACAAGCATAAGTTAATCCAAGTCCATTCCATTTTATCTTGATATCTTTTAGTTATTATGGTATCGCCTGATCGAAATAATCAAAAGGGCAAAATTTTAGATGTGAAGACTTGGAAGAAGGATCAACTAATCGAAGTATGGCCACTCACAAGTTAGTGGGGAGAGGAAAGGAAATAGGTGCTTCAAGACTCCGCTCGCGTGACCCCTAAACTACACGATCACCTGCATTGCCACAATAGACGATCCATACCTCTTCTCATCTTTCCAAGCTCGAAACAAAATTATATTTAAATGAACGAAAGCAATAAAATCCTTCAAAACCATTCAAGAAAATGCAAATTCGAAAACTAACTCGAAAGCACGAAAGCAACAATGCAACAACGAAAACTAGTCAAAAAACTTACTGCGGAGAGGTCCCCCTTGACTCTACCGCATAGTCCGTCCTTGGGACATGGTCCACTGAATATGGGAATCAATTCCGAAGAAGCCAATCCATAACAAAAAAAAAAGATTTGATTCAATCTATCCCGATCGAACGATACCGAAATTATTTTTTAGCTGCGCTCCACGACAAAAGGAACGGGATACCACATTAAAGAATACGATATTATTCTCGGAATAGATTGGTTGGTTCCTTGCCATGCAACAATCGAGTACGCAGAGAAGCAACTCATATTTTATCTACCCGGCGAGGCGGACTTCTACTTTTCGTACTGTGTTGCACCTACGGCGATGGTGATATTAGCAGTTATGGCTAGGCGCATGTTGTATTCCGGATGTGAAGGATACTTAGCCTTTGTTCAAGATACTAGGCGGGAAGGTGCATATGCCGCTCAGGCTGATGTCATAGCTTATTTCCCTGACGTATTCTGGGATGAGCTTCCTGGAATGCCTCCTGATTGAGAGATCGAATTCGCCATTGAGACATTTTCGGATACACGGTCGATATCGAAGGTACCCTACCGAATAGCACCAGCAGAGCTAAAGGAACTGAAGGTGCAGTTACAAGATCTATTGGACCGAGGATACCTTCGTCCAAGCATTTCTCCATGGGGAGCTCCGGTGCTGTTCGTAAAGAAGAAGGACGGATCCATGTGGTTGTGCATAGACTACCGAGAACGGAATAAGGCTACCGTGCAGAACAAGTATCCATCCAAGGATAAACGACCTGTTTGATCAACTACATGGGGCAACATTATTCTCAAAAATTAATCTCAGGTTGAGCTATCACCACTTGAAGATCAAATTCGATGACGTCCCCAAGGCAGCGTTCTGAACCCGATACAGGCACTATAAATTTCTTGTAATGTCGTTCGGCTTGACGAACGCCCAGCAGCTTTTATGGATCTGATGAACTACATATTTCGGCCGTTCGTAGATAAGTTTGTGGTCGTATTTATTGATGACATATTAATCTATTCCAAGGATGATACAAAACACAAGGAACACTTGAAGATCATTCTGCAGACATTATGGAAGCATCGGTTGTTCGCAAAGCTCAGCAACTGTTAGTTATGGTTAAACAATATGGCATTCCTTGGACATGTTATCTCGACAGAAGGTGTCACCATAGACCCAAAGAAGATATAGGCGGTGGTGGATTGGAGGCAACTTACGTCATCCAATGAAGTTTGTAGCTTTCTGGGACTAGCGGGATACTACCACAGGTTCGTGAAGGATTTTTCTAAATTGGCCTTGCCTTTGACTCGCCTTACTCAGAAAAGGATTGCATTCAAGTAGGGTAACGAGTGCGAAGCTAGCTTTCAGGAGCTAAAGCAACGACTCATTTTTTCTCCAATACTTGCACTTCTTAATGGAGTAGAAGAGTTTCAGAATACAGCGATGCTTCGGGACTCGGCTTAGGGTGTGTTCTTATGCATAGGGATAAGGTAATATTGTACGCCTAAAGACAATTGAAGCCGCACGAGAAAAATTACCCAACACATAGCTTGGAATTGGCGGCAATTGTGTTCGCGCTGAAGTTGTGATGGCATTATCTGTATGGTGTTGCTTTTAAAATCTACATAGACCATAAGAGCCTCAAGTACCTATTCACCCAACGGGAACTAAACTTTCGGCAGCGGCACTGGCTAGAACTGATAAAGGACTATGACCTGAGGATCGGATATACGTCGGACAAGGAAAACATCATTGCTGATGCTCTGAGTAAAAAGCATATGGGCTCTTTAGCCATAAACAACCATCTGCTTCAGGATCTAGTGGCGATGGGCATCGAATTTTGAGTTTGATATCAAAGGATGCAGCTGGCCCCACTCCATCTTGAGCCGAGTTTGAGTGATAGAATCAAGTCTGCTCAAAAGTAAGATCAATTCTAACAAAGATGCATGGGCTGATCTCGATGAAAAAGACGTCCGACTTTATAGAAGGCGAAGATGGGACCCTACAAATAAAAGAAAAATTATGAGTTCTTAGCGATCCAGAACTTCGAAAGAAAATCATGACAGAGGCATACTATGTGAAGTATTCCTTACATCCGGAGAGCACCAAGATGTACAAGGACTTGCACATGACCTTCTGGTGGCACGGTATGAAGCGGGATGTGGTGACCTTTTTATCACAATGTATGGACTATCAACAGGTGAAAGTTGAACATCATGTGGCGCCCCGTTCCTCCTATTCGGGGAGCGTGACTAAGAAATACAAGACAATATCATTCGATCGGGATAGATTGAAACAAAAACTTGTACTCGTTATGGATTTGCTTCTTCGGAATCGATTTTCATATTTAGTGGACCGTGTCCCGAGGATGGGCTTAGCGGCAGAGTCAGGAGGGACCTCTCCGCTGCATCTTTTGTTGCCTCAGTTTTTGCTGTCGCTTGTTGCTTTCGTGCCTTGAGTTGGTTTTAGAATTTGCTTGAGATTTCTTGAACGATTTTGATGGATTTTATTATTTTCGTTCATTGAACTGTACTTCAATTCTGAGATTGGAAAGAGTGGAAGAGGTATTAATCAATTGTTCGTGGCAACGCAGGTGAACGAGCAGTAGACGACGCGTGAGCGGAGTCCTGAAGCACCTTCTATTTTCCAACTAAGTGAGTGGCTTATCTTCGATTCAGTTGGCCCTTCTTCCATGCCTTCACACCTAAAAATCTTGCATACTTATTTGCCCTGATCAAACGATACCAAGTAATAACTAAAAGATGTCAAGATAAAATGGGAATAGACTTGGACTATTATTGCTTGTCAACAAAACTTGTGAACGGTTACGTATTGCATGCTAGTTTATTCAAATGTTCATCATATGCTTCAATTTTAGTTAGAATGCATATTTTTATATAAATTGTGCTATGTATAGAACATGCCATGCTTTGCTAAAAATTGTTCAGGGAGGCTATGCAAAATGAATCATGCAATGCTACTTGTCTTGTACTCGTATTGCCTCAACTGCATGAATTGTTAACTTAGTAAACATACCGTTTGATCACGGACAACTTGTGCACAAGGTCAATGGTTCCTGCGGACGGTCGCTGGGGCACTGGCACCGATCCGGGCAAAAATTTAAGTTAGTCTCTCGAGCGGGTGGGTTGGCATGCTTCGCCTCGAGTTCCTAGCGTTGCATACCACTCTTGCCCAAGACTATAACTCGTCTATTATGGCATCAAGCCAGTGATCACCACATATATTTAAACCTATTGCAAGCTAACTTGTGTCTTCGTGGCAGGGAAGAACATGGTAAGTCTTATGCAGGTAGTTCAGAGGGGCAGGTAAAAGTCACCGAACGGTGGCAAGTTCATTTCAGTAAATTCTATATACTTCTTACTTGTAAAATAAACTAAGACAAGATAGAAAGACCACAAATAATATGTATGCTTCATATAAACAACGTGTTGATTGGTATAGTTGGATTAGCTCGCCTTCACCAGTATATTTCGATGTACTGACCCTCGTTGAAACAGGTTCCCCGCACTAAGGAGATCTGAGCGAGGCACTGAAGTTGTCTTCCCGATCCAGTCCAGCTGTAGGCGTGTTCAGATCGCGCCCCTTGAAGCATTTTGAAGCAAGAGCTTACAACCCAAACACAATACAGCTCAGAGGGAAAGCCGTCATCCCTCCAGGAGGTCTTACATTTTAAAGTTTAGTAAAGGGATGTAATGTACAGGACTGCAAACTTATTTTGTGCCAATACTTTTGTAAGCCCGTGCGGCAATTAGCTGACTCGTTCAGGAGTTTATAATAGATACTCATATATCAATAAAGAGAACTTTTCCATGTCTCAACTTGTGTTTCAATTTATCTGCGTACTCTGAATATGTGCTCGTTATGCAAAATATTTTAGCCTTGTACGGTGCGTAACCTAGGCCCGCACGGCGGTCACGCACGGGGGACAACTATCGATTCTACGGAATCGGGGCATGATATGTTGGTATCAGAGCACAGCTTCAAGTTTCTTTGACCCTCGTACTGGAAAAGTTCCTGTAACGATCAAATTCTTGTACGAACTCTTGAACTCGTTGGGCCAAAATGAGATACGTTCATGCAATAAGTCCATAATACATTATGATCCTAATATAATTTACCTTTTTTGAAGGAATGACACTAGCGCAATCCTCAGCGCTAACACCGGGCGAGACACAAGCCCAAGGAAGTAGTTCGGGTACTTCAGAAAGTTCACGGAGCCAGCGAGCCATGTCTCATGTCGATCCTATTCAGCAAATGATACTGATGTTGGAAGCTAACCAACAAAGGGAGGATGCTCGCTACGAACGGGCCGAGAAGCGAGCGGAGGAAAGGCAACTCAAGTTTCAAGACAATGTAGAAGCTCGATTCTCAGTCCAACAGAAGCAGGTAGATACCCTGCAACAGATCGTTTAGACTTTGGCCTCCAACCATTCTGCGGCAATATTGGCGACTCTGGTGGAGCAGCCCGTGCTTGAAGTCGAGATGCCTCAAACTCCAAGGAAGAGGGGTGTGACTGCCTTCGACTTTGGCGACTTCAAAAAAGTCTGTAACACGTCGTTCAAGGGGACTGAGTACCCAATCGTGGCTCTAGATTGATTGGCCAAACTTGAAGACTATTTCTTCCTGCTTGAGGTCCCTGAAGAGAAGCACGTCGCATGCGCTCAACTGCAGCTCCATCTTAACGCGCACGATTGGTGGGACGTGCATCGACGATCTTTTCAAGTTGACCATGGAGAGGAGGCGATCTCGTGGGCGACTTTTTGTGCCGCATTGGAAGAGGAGTTCATACCCCCTCCTGTGCGTCATCAGAAGGAGAACGAGTTTCTGCAGCTACGGCAAGGCAGCATGACAGTTAAACAGTATTCTACCGAATTCAACCAACTCTTCAAATTCGCTAGCGCCTATTTACCTGATGCAGCGAGTCAATCTAGAAGGTTTGAAGGAGGTCTACGCCCTGCCATCCATGCACACATTTTCGTTCTTCAGTACGAGACTATGCGGGGAGTCCTGAACCACGCTCTATCTCTTGAACCGCAGTATCCTCACGTTCCTACCGGCGCTGTACACACCTCCAATCATAAACGTCACATCAACGAGAAAGGAAACAACGTTGTAAAGTGTCCAAACAACGACAATAAGCAAGAAGAAAATTCTGATAGACTATGCCACTTCTGCAAGTGGCCAGGGCACACGATCGATAAATGTCGCAGAAGGCCTGGGTTATGCTTAGTATACGATAAATCAGACCATAAGATAAATGAGTGTCCGCGTTCGTCTTATCTCCGCCCTCAATATAATGTTCCCTAGTGGTAGGTTCTATTCCTAAGTTTCGTGGATAAAACTTCCAATTAGTTGGGTAGGATGCGGCACCCCATTCCTCCTATTCGGGGAGTGCGACTAAGAAATACAAGACGGTATCGTTCGATTGGGATAGATTAAAATAATAACTTGTCCTCGTTATGGATTTGCTTCTTCAGAATCGATTCCCATATTCAGTGGACAGTGTCCCGAGGATGGGCTTAGCGGCAGAGTCAGGAGGGACTCTCCGCTGCATTATTTGTTGCCTCAGTTTTTGTTGTCGCTTATTGCTTTCGTGCCTTGAGTTGGTTTTCGGATTTGCTTGAGATTTCTTGAACGATTTTGATGGATTTCATTATTTTCGTTCATTGAACTATACTTAAATTCTGAGATTGGAAAGAGTAGAAGAGGTATTAATCAGCTGTTCGTGGCAACGCAGGTGAACGAGCAGTAGATAACGCGCGAGCGGAGTCCTGAAGCACCTTCTTCTTTCCAACTAAGTGAGTGGCTTATATTCGATTCAGTTGGCCCTTCTTCCAAGCCTTCATACCTAAAAATCTTGCATTCTTATTTTCCCCGATCAAACGATACCAAGTAATAACTAAAAGATGTCAAGATAAAATGGGAATAGACTTGGACTATTATTGCTTGTCAACAAAACTTGTGAACGGTTACCTATTGCATGCTAGTTCATTCAAATGTTCATCATATGCATCAATTTTAGTTAGAATGCATACTTCTTATATAAATTGTGCTATGTATAGAACATGCCATGCTTTGCTAAAAATTGTTCAGGGGGCTATGCAAAATGAATCATGCAATGCTACTTGTCTTGTACTCGTGTTGCCTCAACTGTATTAACTGTTAACTTAGTAAACATACCGTTTGATCACGGACAACTTGTGCACAAGGTCAATGGTTCCTGCGGACGGTAGCTGGGGCACTGGCACCGATCCTATCCGGGCGGAACTTCAAGTTAGTCTCTCGAGCGGGTGGGATGGCATACTTTGCCTCGAGTTCCTAGCGTTGCATAGCACTCTCACCCAAAACTATAACTCATCCATTATGGCATCAAACCAGTTATCACCACGTATATTTAAACCTGTTGCAAGATAACTTGTGTCTTCGTGGCAGAGAAGGACATGGTAAGTCTTGTGCAGGTAGTTTAGAGGGGCAGGTAAAAGTCACCGAACGGTGGCAAGTTTATTTCAGTAAATTCTATATACTGCCTACTTGTAAAATAAACTAAGGTAAGATAGAAAGACCACAAATAATATGTATGCTTCATATAAACAACGTGTTGATTAGTATAGTTGGCTTAGCTCACCTTCACCAGTATATTTCGATGTACTGACCCTCATTGAAATAGGTTTCCTGCACTAAGGAGATCCGAGCGAGGTGCTTAAGTTGTCTTCCCGATCCAGTCCAGCTGTAGGCGTGTTCAGATCGTGCCCCTTGAAGCATTCTGAAGCAAGAGCTTACAACCCAAACACAATACAGCTCAGAGGGAAAGCCGTCATCCCTCCAGAAGGTCTTACATTTTAAAGTTTAGTGAAGGGATGTAATGTACAGGACTGCAAACTCATTTTGTGCCAATACTTTTGTAAGCCCGTGCGGCAATTAGCTGACTCGTTCAGGAGTTTATAATAGATACTCATATATCAATAAAGAGAACTTTTCCATGTCTCAACTTGTGTTTCAATTTATCTGCGTACTCTGAATATGTGCTCGTTATGTAAAATATTTTAGCCTTGTACGGTGCGTAACCTAGGCCCGCACGGCGGTCACGCCCGGGGGACGACTATCAATTCTACGGAATCGGAGCGTGACACATCAGAGGTCCGGCGGGGAGCTGCAGTACCTCATTATTTTCGAGTGGAAATGGGACAACATTGCCATAGAATTTATCGTGGGCTTTCCAAAGATATCGCAGGAGCATAATACGATTTGGGTCAAAGTTGATCGTTCGACCAAATCTACCCAGTTGCTCCCTATAAAGTTATATGGAGCATCGATCGGTTAGTACAGATTTACATTGATGAGATTGTTCGATTACACGAAGTACCTGCCTCAATCGTCTCGGACCACGACGGATGTTTTTTATCTCATTTTTGGACTAGCTTATAGTCTATATTGGGCACCAAGCTAAAGTACAATACCATATATCACCCCCAGACTGACGGCCAGACAGAGAGGATGAATTAGATAATTGAAGATATGTTACGACTGTATGCAATCAATCTAAAGACTAGTTAGGACATGCATATACCGTTAATGGAGTTCGCATACAACAAAAGTTATCAATAGAGCATCCAGATGGCATCGTATGAAGCACTTACGGGCAAAAGTATCGATCTCCAATCTGTTGGGACGAAGTCGGCGAGCGACAAGTTCTCGGGCCAGAGCTGGTGGAGCAGGCCATTGAGAAAGTTTGCTTGATTCGGGAAACACTTTGTACTGCGCAGAGCTGACAAAAGAGCTATGTTGATGTTCATCGAAGACCCTTGGATTTTATGGTCAGGGATCATGTCTTCTTGAAAGTGATACCAATGCGAGAAGTGATGCACTTCGGTATTAAGGAAAAATTGAGTCCCATATTTGTTGGCCCCTTTGAGATAGTTGAGCGAGTGGCAGTTGTGGCCTATCGGATTGTGCTACCCCCTGCCCTGACTGAACTGCATGATGTATTCTATGTCTCTTAACTTTGGAAGTATGTGCATGATCTGAGTCATGTGGCTAGCTTCGATCAGTTAGAACTGTATACGGATTTATCGTACTCAGAGAAACCTGTGCAGATCTTGGATTGCAAGAAGAATGTACTGTGGAACCGAACAATGTCCTTGGTTTGCGTGTTGTGGCTGAACCATTCGATGGAAGAATCAATATGGGAGATGGAGTCAAAGATGATAGAGAAGTACCCTTCATTGTTCGTTCAGTCGAAGGTAAGACATTTTTCTTAAGTTTTAGGACAAATTTTTTTCATAGTGGTATATTATGTAGTGCCTCAAATCCCGATCTGACTGGGATGTGCACTATATAATTGGGCTTGTGGCTAGTCTGTTTGAGTCGTAACTTGGTATTTAGAATCTTCGACATCCTCTTGCCACGGACAAAATGTGATGATCCTTTACAACTCATAGATATAATTGGGCTTGTGGCTAGTTTTTGTTGTTGGCTTTCTCACTTGGAGCTTTAGTTCTTAGAGATTTTGGGAGGAAGGATAGGCAAAAGGATTCTAACTCGGTGCTCGTGCTATTGCAGGTCCGCGTAACTGACGCTTGATCGTCGCTAGGTGAGACTCCTTTTAGCACTTTCTTTAATCGGTGGATGGTTCGGACCCTTCTTTCCTACTTATTTACATCCACATCCCTAATGTTTTAAACTTTTAATCGATAATGTCCGGCTGAATGCCTTGGAAATCCTTAGCCATAACGCATACAAGCTACTAAGAAAGGAACATGGGAATTGTCAACTAACTTGTATATTCATATACACGATCTATAACACAAGATTCTCAATGAAGTGGGCAGTTGTGGTTCAAAACCAAGGAACTGCTTGATGGAATATGATATCTGGAAAATTGGTTGCGGCCTGGTGCCTCGGAGATTTTGGACCCACGGGACAACAAAATTGGAACATGACTTTGAGAAAATATGAACTATTGTATAAGTATATATATAGTTGATTTACTTCCTTCTGTTTTATCTCATGCATTATATGATAGTTGAACTGTTCACACATTTTTATGGTCTGGGATAAATTGTGCACAAGGTTTGGCATTTCCTAGAATCAGTTTTTCGGGGCACTGGAACCGTATCGACCCAGGGAAAGATATTTGATCGTGCATGGCACGATGCATTGAGGGACCTTAAACAAGGCTTGCTACCCGGGCTGATAGGCCCTACCACAATGCCTTGGATAAGGCCCCATAGTGTTGATCACACCAATGACCGCATATAGATAGAATACATGCTAATCTATTATCTTGTGTAGATGGTAAGTATACTTGTATTTTGGTACAAGGAATGAGCGTATCGGTTGAGTAAGCGACCGATGTGCTATATGGTTTCTATGTTATGTTTTCTCAAAAAATTATGCAATTGATATGAACTGAATTTACTTAGTTTTTAATAGCAAGATCATACTAATGCATACTCGCCCCTAATAAGCAAGTATTGATTTAGGCGAGTGGGTTCGTCCCGCTCACTAGTACATCTGAGTACTGACCCACGTTTGTGAAAAAATATTTCAGGCACTCAGGGTGTGCAAAGCTAGTGGATAGACGAGGAGGCGTTAGAAGCTCTTCTATTTTGAAGTATAGTTGAAGCCAGTTCATTTTGGAGGCATGGATTTTCAATCTATAGAAGGGTGTAATGTACTAACGACGAAGCTTATCTGATGGAGCGAGGTCTACCTTTTTAGTTTTATTTTATAATGTAATCAATGTAGCCGATGGACGCATCAAATGTAAACTCTATATAAATTACTCTGAATTATCAATAAAAAGCATATTTTCTTTATATACTTTGTTTTTAACTCTCTGTGAATGTATTTTATAACTTGTTTTTCAAATGGATTCCTATTACTGTACGTTCTTACCTTGTGAGAGCGCAACTCCAGGCTCGTACGGTATAATGCCCTAGCGAGGATGATTGGTTCCGTAAAGGATCCTACCGAGGACGACCGACCCTTGCGAGATCGGGGCGTGACATTATGGAAGAACAAGTTTTTCGGATTCTTGGAGTTTTTCTATGGCCGAACTTGCTGTTTTGGGACAATGGAGTACCATGCCGCCCAGCAACATGCTCCCCCTCCAGTATGCGCCCATCTTATTGGACGCATGTCTGCTTTGTGCATGCTTTCGAAAGTCAGATGCGTAGTACCTTGAATGCATTGAAATTCACTAAGGCCTGACTCCATGCGCCCTGAGTCTATGCGACTAGGATGAGTCTATGCGACTAGGAGATTATGAAACCATGAGCCATGTGTCTCTTCTTGTTTGGCACATGCCTCTACACGACTTTTGTGTCTGTGTACGACTTTATGTGTTTTATCTTTTCTCACTGACACTTATGACTTGTCACATCAATCACCTTTTTGTCACTTCACTGACACTTTATTTTTTGTCCATCACTTTGGTACTTGTCCCAAGTAGTAAACTTTTGCCCGAGCATGCGGCTTGGAGTAGCATGCAGCCAGGTTTGAACATGCGACCAAGTTGGTTCATGCGGCCTGACCTTCTTGTATACGACTTAGACACGTATTATCCTTAGTGACTTCCTGTGTATACGTAGTACTTTCTTATTGGGATCATATATTTTATTTGGAATATTTCTTACTCTATGTGGTTGATTCTAGTAATGTTTGTGTCTTAATTCTAAGAAAGAATGGACTTAGTAACCAGACTTCGTGCTAAACATGACCATGTGCTAAGATTGGCTATGTACATGGCAAAAATATGTGTTGGACTGAGATTTTTGTGTGGACTAGACTAAGTAATAAGTGGCTAACCAGCTATGTGCATGACTTAAACTTTGTGTTATAATGTGATAAAGATTCATGTAACCCATGAATAATTGGTAATTGGACCTGAATACTGTATTCGTGCTGATTATATTAATTTCCTGATATTATGCATGATCTAATGTGCACTGAGGTACGACATACCGTTTTACGTGTTAAGTGATTTATATTTGGATTGTGCATCGAGAATGCCTCTAAATTTCTGAATGCATGATACTATATATATACTTTTCTCCCAGCACGGGCATGATATGCGAATCAAGTACCAAAGCATGACTAGGATATTGATTTATTGAATGGTGAATACACGCTCGGATGAATCCAGAATAAACTTCCATGCATTGGTATCCAGCGTGCCCGTACTATGTACGACATCTTAAGGGTAATTCTCATGTGGCCACGCCTTAAGATTTTGATCAATATAGGGTTAATTAAGCAACCAAAAGTGATAGTAACATTGGAAGAAAATGGTATCCGAGATCATGCCAACGAACCTTACCACAAAGATTTATTCTAGTATGTTGTGGGCTGGCCACCAAAGATATTATATATCATCCGCCTTAGTGGAGTGCAGTATCTGACATATTATAAATAATACTGAGCCAATATTTCACTATAGGAACATTAGACCCGCTAATACCGTGATCTATCGCAGTGGCCCTACGGAGAACTGGTATAATTCGTGAAGTGCCGGTATAATCATCTATTGGCTCAGTTAACTCATATTCAGCAATGGCGTGATCTAAGGATACCTATTATGCATTATTCTGAGATAATCTCAGAATCTACAAATAGCAAGCCGTACAACTGATTGGCCAATTTTATTAATTGGACTTGGTTGTGATTGTATTATTCTGTTTGTAGCCTAGGAAAATGGACTATCATAGTGTGATGGATTCAATCTCTGTCCTTATTTGGTAGTAGGATTGGGCCTTTGTGCTAGGGTAGGCCATGGACCTTATAAGTTGGGACACATAACCTATATATATTGTATATTTATTGCTTAAGGAATTTTGTTTCTCCATTTCGTGCTTCCTTTGTGGTACTTGCTATTTGGGGTCTAACCCCGCTGGTTTTGCATGGCTAGGTTTTGAGTCAGCACCCGAGGATCCAGCGTACTTTCCTCCGACTCATGGCACGTACAAGAAATATGGTCACCGAGGATAGCGAGCGAGTTTCCTTATTCCCCGTTCGTCATTGTGCATTTTACTCTTTTGGGCATTTATCCACCGGTACCTGTTAGCCGACACGTTTAGACATTTAGTTTCATGTTCATTACTGTATATAAATCAGACTACAGCTGTAATACGGTTATGTACTTTTGTTATTCTACCAGCTTCTTATTTGTACAGCTGGTCTCCAGAACATATTGAGAAAGCGTTTGGGATGCCTTATTGCTTTATCATATATGATCTATGATTATTGTTTCTTACTTGATTGATTAAGACATAGATGTTCGTGTGACCCTAAGTGACCTGATTCTAGCATATACCCCCTTGTATAGTTACAACCGTGATTGCCGTACAACATATAGTACCTTGTACGGGTAGCTGGCAATGTCCGTCTCCGTATTCTGGTACTGAGATGTAATAAGATTTTAGTGGTAGCCCATGCAGGTCTGTTCTACAGACTTGTGGGGTTTTATGGTCATAGGAGTCTCAATCAAACATGATCCTTCTTAAAATTTTGAATTCTTCCTCTTTGATACTCAGCTTAAAATTTTCCAGATTGGTTGCTTTCTTGTTCCTTCTCGTCCTGTACTAGATGTTTCTTGTGCTCTTTTTTAGGATTTCTCCTCCAGATTTTCCAACAACAAAAGTGTCACTCCCTGTTCCCGGTATACGTATTTGGAACGTATTTTATTTTTAGCATGGTTGCATGTGCATGGAGACTAAACCCATTCTTTGGTTTAACCTGGTTCATGGTTCATTTTGTGGGTTGGTTCAAGTCATGAGAACCCTTGGTTCAACCCTCAACCCTACCATATATAACCCAACCTTTTTTTTCTCTTTCTTCATTACTTCATTCTCTTTCTTTCTCTTGTGTTTTCTCTCCCCTTTCTATAGGCAAGTACACCTTACATGAGAAATGGAGAAACCCTCTATATTATTGGTTCATTATATTTGTTATTAGTTTCTAAGCACTTTTAGAACTTGAAGTTTTTTGTTTTGATGTGTAGTTTTGAGTAGATATATATTTCTAACTTAGGGTTTTATGGGTTATATGAGTTTTTTTGGTTATGATCTATTAAAAATGTATTTTTGAAAACTAGTTTTTGCTACATGATAGAGCTTTCAATTTCAATCATTTTGGCTTTTGGTTCACTCGATTTGGACTTAAAATGAGGATTCTATGGACAATTTTTTTTAGCTTTTTGCAGTTTTTGCCATGGCCGAACCTGTTGTTTGGAGAAGACAAAGTCTTTATGCGGCCAGCGAGTTATGCGGCTGAGAGTGCTATGCGGCCTGAGAGGGCTATGTGGTCTGAGCTTTCACCGCATACTGATCAGCATGCGTCTATCTTGATGGACACATGACTGCCATCACATAAGTGTTCTGGAGCTAATCCTTGAACTTCTTGTATTTTTACTCGCTGAACGAATAAGAAATTTGCTAAGTCCAAAGAGAAATATGTAGTCGAGTGACTTATGCGGCCAAGGGACTTATGCGGCCTGGAGAATATGGCCACCATTTCCTTGGACGCATGACTCCGAACCATGGCACATGTTTCTATAATTTTTTTTTTCTCTGACACACTTTATGGCTTGTCACATCAATCACTTTATATAACTTTACTGACACTTTTCATTTCCCGTCACTTTAACACTTGTCCCAAAGAGTAGACTTTAACCCTGAGCATGCAGCCCAGACTCCCTATGCGGCTAAGTGGTTCATGTGGCCCTGACTCCATATGCGAAAAAGTGTTTTATGTGGCCCTGACTCCATATGCGGCAAAGTGGTTTATGCGGCCCTGGCTTCATATGTATCCAGGACTTCTCATGCGGTACTGACTTCATATGCGGCTAGGACTACTCATGCGGCCCTGACTTCATATGCGGCCTAGAGACCCATGCGACTTTGATTGTTTGATTGAATGTTTTCTTATTCTTTTGTGACCCAATGTATAATTAGTAAATTGGACTCAAATACTGTATCCGTGCTGATACAAATTATTGCCTGATATTGTCCATGATTTAATGTACACCGAGGTGCGACACATCGTGTCATGTGTTTAGTGATTATATTTGGATTATGCATCAAAAATGTCTCTAAATTCCTGAACGCGTGATATTATAAATATATATTGTTTCCCCAGCACGGACACAATAAGCGAGTCAACTACCAAAGCGTGTCTAGTATATTAATTGACTGAATGTTGCATACACGCTCGGGTGAATCCAGATTTGACTTCCATGGATTTGTATCTAGCGTGTCTGTACATTGTACGACATCTTAAGAAAAATTCTCATGTGACCACGCCTTAAGATTTAGAACACGATATAGGGCTAATTAGGTAACTAAAAGTGGTAGTAACATTGGAGGGAACAGTATCCCGAGATCATGCCAACGAACCTTTCCACAGAGATTCATTCTAAGTGCGATATGGGTTGGCCACCACAGATACTGTATATCATCAGCCTTAGTGGACTACAGTATCTGACATATTATTATGCCAAACCACTATTTTACTATAGGAATATTGGAACAGTTAATACCGTATTTTTAGCGCAATGGCCCTACGGGAAACTGGTGCATCTCGTAAATACCTGTTTTATTCATCTATTGGTTAAGTTAGCTCATGTTCAACACTGGCATGATGTGAGGATACATATTATGCATTATTTTTGAGATAACCTCCGACTCCACAGTTAGCAAGACGTACAAGTGATTAGCTGATATAAAAAAGTGGACTTGGTTGTGATTGTATTATTCGGCTAGTAGCCTAGGGAGATGGACTATCACAATGTGATGATTCAACCCTTGTCCTTGTTTGGTTGTAGGTTGGGCCTTTGCTCTAGATATACCATGGACCTAAGTTGCGACATTGAACCTATGTATTATTATATAATTATTTTCCTTGGGTTTTTGTTTATCCATTTTGTGCTTCCTTTGTGGTACTTGTTATTTAGGGTCTATCCCCACTGGTTTTGCATGGCCAGGTTTCGAGCCAGTATCCGAGGATCCAGCGTACTTTCTTCCAACTCATAAAGCGTACCAGGAACATGGTCGCAGAGGATAAAGAGTAGATTTTCTTCTTCCCTGCTCATCATTGTACATTTAATTATTTTGGACGTTTAGCCACCGGCACCTGTTAGTTGGCTCATCTGGACAGTCTACTTACATCATTGTATTAAATCAGAATGCACTGATCACTGTTATGTACTTTTTTTACTCTTCCAGCTTCTTATTTTGTATAGCTGGTCTCCAGAATATTTTTAGAAAGCATTTGGGACACCTTATTGATTTATCATATATGCTCTAGGATTAATGTTTCTTGTTTGAATGATTGAGACATCGAAGTTCTTGACCCTAAGAGACTTTATTATAGCATGCACCCCCTTGTCTTATACATCCGTGATCGTCGTACAATATATAGCATATTGTACGAGGTAGTTGGCCATGTCTGTCTCCGTATTCGGGTACTGGGGCATGATAAAGTTCTAGTGGTGGCCCATGCATGCCTGTTCTTCAGACTTGTGGGGTGGTCATAGGAGTCTTAATCAAACATGATCCTTCTTAAAATCCTGAATTTGTCCTCTTCGATACTTAAATTAAATTCTTCCAGATTGGTTGCTTCCTTATTTTTTCTCGTCCTGTACTTAATATTTCTTGGTCTCTTCTTTAGGGATTTTCCTCTCCTCGATGCTTCAGCTAAAAGAGAGGCAGAGTTGCCAGTGGAATAAGATTCTGTAGAACCCCAGCCAAGGATCCGAGTTGAGCCCACGATAAATAGGATAGAGCAGCACGCTCCAGGTATTTCCATACCTCCCGTAGTGCCGGCAATACTAGATACCCCGACCTTGCTAAAGATTATTCGTAGATTGTTGGCTGTCCAACAATACCAGATGGTGGTACAACAACAATAATAACAACAACACCAGCAACACTAGCAACAACAACAACAACAGCTTCAGTAGCAAGAACATAATATCCTGTTGAACGAAGGGTTGCAAATGGCCCTAGAGCGAGGCAGGAGAATAGATTCTGGGACATCTGTTAGATTTTGCAGACTAAACCTCAGATATTTTGATGGCACAGAGGACGCAATCACGACAGATGATTGTCCCCAGGATATTGAGACCATTCTGGCAGCAGCTAAAGTTTCGGTCGAGAAACAGGTTGACCTGGTTCACCTACAACTCCTAGATCTGGCAAGGGATTGGTGGGCCATGATGTAGGTAGGATTTAGGCATCTTATTTCAGGGGATAATTTTAGGACACGATTTAGGGTGAAGTACTTTGGAATTGTGGCTCAATGTGAGTTGCAGCAAAGCTTCATTAACCTTAAGCAGTTGGAAGGACAATAGACGGCTATGCGGCAGAGTTTTGTCGACTAAAAAGATTTGCTCTGACCATGGTGGCAACAGAGTTGGAGAGAGAAATGAGGTTCCAGTAGGGACTTTACTTGGAAATCTTATACATGGTAGAGGTGCATGACTACTATACCTTCGAAGAGGTATTGATAGTAGCTAAGAGGGTTGAGCTTACTTCCCAGAGGATGGCATCAAGAAGAGTGGATCGAAAGAGGCCTCATGGACAGAGCAATGAGGGAGGACCAGTACAGCGGACGTCAGCACCATCCCCTAGCATTCACATCCATGATGTAACATAGAGGAGACCAGTGACCTCGACCGTAATGGTAACAATTCGGCAACAACAGCCAAGGCAGCAACAACTGTAGCAGCAACAACAACAACAGGGAGCGTCGACAGGTTGTACCTACTATGGAAAGGGAGGTCATACCCGGGATGTTTGCTGGACAGCTAACAGACTATGTTTGAGATATAGGAGCCTTGATCACAAGATTACCATGTTCCCATTGATACAGAGACCAGAAGGGCCAGTACAACAGTTTCTTCCATTGCCATCTCCAAAGGTAGTACAACAAGGAGGACCAGCAGCATCAGTATGACCTTTAGCTCAGCGTCTGTTGTCGATGCAGGCCCAGATTTATAGACAACAACAATAGCAGAATCAGCAGGGGCCGAAACCAAAGCAGTAAGGAAGACAACAGCAGGAAGCTCAATAAGGCCAAGGGCATACACTTACCTTGTCTTTGGAAGATGCTATGGCGTCGAACGACGTAGTGTCATATAATATTTTCGTTACAACCTTTTCTGCCATAACTTTAATTGATTCTGGAGCTTTGTACTCATTTATATCTGCATAATAAGAGACACATATTGGATTAAAGTTTGAGGCATTGCCTGAGAGGCTGAATATACTCACTATCAATGGGATCGTAGAAGTTAGTAGGGTATTCCTAGCATGTCCAGTCGTAGTATATGGGCATTTATTACCTGCAAAGTTGATCGAGTTTCCTATGAGTAACTTTGACGTTATCTTAGACATGGACTGGTTGAGAGACAGTCATGTAATAATAAACTATCGTAAGGGTAGAGTGTTGTTTAGAAATTCCGGTCTAGAAGAGTTTGTCCTTAGCAGAATAGCAAGAGACCAGCATAAGGGAAGAGTCACAACAGTAGCAAAGGAAGAAGACCCGCTTCTTAAGATAGTTGAAGAGTTCATAGACGTCTTTCCGGACGAGCTTCACAGATTATCCCCAGTTAGAGAAGTAGAGTTCTATAAAGAGTTGATGCCAGGAGCAGAACCAGTATCCCAGAAGGTGTACCCTATGTCACTATCAGAGTATGATCAGTTATATCAATACGTAGAAGAACTGAAGATAAAGAAGTTCATTCAGACCAGTAGATCACCGTGGGGAGCACCAGCGATGTTGGTGAAGAAGAAAGATGGATCGACGTGGTTGTGTATGGATTGCAGGCAATTGAATATGGTGACAGTTAGAAAAAAGTACCCATTCCCCAGGATTGATGATTTGTTTGACTAATTAAGTAGAGGAAGAGTCTTCTCCATGATAAATCTGTGATCGGGATATCATCATGAGCGAGTTCGGGAGCAGGATATACCGAAGATAGTATTAAAGTCACGATATGGGCATTACGAATTCTTAGTTATGTCATTCGGACTGACTAATGCTCTAGCGGTATTCATGGATTTGATGAACCATATTTTTATGCCATACTTAGACTAATTTATGGTAGTATTTATCGATGACATCCTTGTGTATTCTTGTAATGAGAAGGAGCATGAAGAACATCTCAGGATAGTATTGTAGACTTTGAGAGAGAACCGGTTATATTGAAAGCTTACTAAGTGTGAGTTTTGGCTGGATCACATGTCCTTTCTTGGGCATATTATTTCTGAAGCAGGAGTTCCAGTTGATCCAAAGAAGGTAGATGTAGTAGAGAACTGGCCTGTTCCGAAGACAGTGGCAGATGTACATAGTTTCCTGGGCTTGGCAGGATACTACAGAAAATTTATGTCAGACTTTGCTAATATCTCAGCACCTTTAACCCGGTTGACGTGCAAGGAAGTCAAATTTGTGTGGTCAGCAAAGTTCCATATAGCCTTTGAAGAGTTAAAAAAGAAGTTAATCTCTGTACCAATCCTTACTATTCCAACAGGCTCCAGAGGATTTATGGTGTATTGTAATGCATCTAGAAAGGGGCTTGGATGTGTTTTGATGCAGCACTGGAGAGTGATAGCGTATGCTTCTCGGCAGCTTAGAGATTACGAGAAGAACTATCTAACACACGATTTGGAGTTAGCAGCAATAGTGCTTGCACTTAAGTTATGGAGGCACTACTTATATGGTAATCGGGTGAAGATCTTCACAGATCATAAGAGTTTGAAGTATATATTCATGCAGAAGGACTTAAACATGAGGCAGAGAAGGTGGCTAGAGAGACTTTGACGTGGAACTTCAATACCATCCATGCAAGACAAATGTAGTAGCTGATACACTTAGTAGAAGAGATAGAGAATTTATGTTGACCACTCAGAAGTACATTCTAGAAGACTTACGAGAGATAGAAATCTAGATAGTGCTTCCACAGGATACAAGAGTTCTGGCTAGCCTATAGATCCAGTCAACTTTGGTAGATAGAATCAAGATAGCTCAGGCAGAGGGCCCGAAGATCCAGAAGTTACGGAAAGAATGTAAATCCGTTTTTCGGAAAGAGTTGGCGATTCATGCGGATGGAATACTGAGGTTTAGGAATCGTCTATGTGTACCAAGCGGGGATATTCGGCAAAAAGTTATAACTGAAGTACATAATTTCCAGTAATCCATTCATCTGGGAGGCACGAAGATGTACCAAGATATCAAGCAACACTTTTGGTGGAATGGGATAAAGAGAAAAATAGTACGCTTCGTATCTCGATGTCTGATATGTCAACAAGTGAAGACAGAACAATAGAGACCGACAAGGTTATTACAGTTACTTCCTATTCGAGAGTGGAAGTGGGAACACATCACCATGGAGTTTGTGACCGGTTTACTTAGATTTTCGACTGGTCGAGATACAGTTTGGGTGATAGTGGATCAACTCACAAAAGTGGTATATTTTCTCCCCTTTAGAGTGGTACAATCTACAGAACAGTTGGAAGATTTGTATATGCGACAGATTGTGAGGCAACATGGCATGCCGATAAGCATAGTGTCCGACCGAGATATAATGTTTACTTCTCATTTCTGGAGAAGCTTGCATAAGAGATTGGGTACCAAGTTCAGTATTGCATACCACCCAGACAGACGAGCAATCATAGAGGACCATCCAGACCTTGGAGTATATGTTATGAGCCTGTACCCTAGACTTTAGTGGATCTTGGAATAATTACCTTTACTTGGTGGAATTTTCATATAACAACAGTTATCAGGCCAGTATTCAGATGACACCTTTCAAGGCACTATACGGCAGGAAGTGTAGATCACCGTTGGCATGGGACAATATTGGTGAGTGAAAGATGTTAGGACCCGAAATGATCACGCAGACAGTAGAAGTTGTCAGGCAGATCAGAGAGCGACTTCGGGTTGCGCAGGATCGACATCGTCACTAGGCAAACCTGCATCGTAGGCCTTTAGAGTTTCATTTCGTCGACCACGTGTTCTTGCAAATTTTGCCAACCCGTGAAGTTATTAGATTCGGGGTCTGCAGGAAGCTTAGTCCGCGATACATTGGGTCGTTGATATTCTCGATCGGGTAGGCGATGTGGCTTATCATCTTGCCCTTTCACCTTTGCTACGTGAAATGCACGATATATTTCATGTATCTCAGTTACGTAGGTACGTCCCGGATCTGAGCCATATCCTTGATCACTCTGAATTAGTCGTTGGTCTCGACTTATCTTACGAGGAGCCACTACAATAAATTCAAGTTTTCGTGAGAAATAGTTTGTGACAAGTGTTAAACTTGTTACTAAAAATAATATTTCTATGACAAGTAAATTTGGTTGTCACTCATAATTTGATTCAGTAACAACAATTTTTTATCGTCACACAATTTAATCATTCAGTGACTATTTGTTTTTGTCGTCACAAAGTGTTATCACTGAAATAAAATTTTAATTTTTGACTCATGTCGAAAGCAAGTTTTATGTGACAAGTGAAAATAATTGTCACCTAATATTTTTCTTTAGTTACCATAAACAAATATCGTCACAAAAAAGAATTAGCCACATGTTGGAAAAAAATTATTGTCACTTAAGGTTTGTTTTAGTTACCAAATAATTTACGTCATACAAAATTATTTGACACATATTATTATTATTTTTTGTAAAAAATATTTAAAAATTAAATTTTTGTTGTTGTCTATATTTGACATGAGATGAAGATTTGACATCAATATTCAATCCAAATCGGATTTGAAAATTACAAAATGTTTATGTCAATCTCCTAGTCCTAACAGGATCTACGAAAATTTTCCTACGAAAATTTTCCAGGAAAATTTCTTCTTCCCGCCCACAATAAATACTTCTACTCTTTCTGTAGAAAAGCATAGCCCTAACCCTAACAAAAATTTTCCAGGAAAATTTCTTCCCCCGCGCACGCCTTTTCCCAGGAGTGGAAATTCCCCCCACCTTTTCCTACCGTAAAACCCTCCCCCCCTGTTTTCCCTCTTTTTGCCACCGTAAAATAGCCCCCCTCAAAAACTTCCTCCCCAAAAAAATTAATTGAAGAATAGGTATGGGTTCTCCCTCCTTTATATACTTTTTTTCTATTCTTAAATGGTGTTTAACCCTAAAATTCCTCTACTCTCAACCCACCTATCTATCGTCTATCCCACAGTTGCAGAAATCTTCCCTAAACGAAGCCGAAAGCCGCTCACGAAGGACCTATAGCCATCGATCAACCATCATCATTGAATTCTTAAGGTGCATGCATCTGAAATTTACCAATTGAGGGAAACTTTCTATGATTTTAGCATATATATATATATATATATATATATATATATATACATCTGTCCTGGTGTTGTACTGTGTTGTTATATATGTTGTTGTGATGTCGTCTGATCAATGTACGTCATAAAGATACACCAACACATTCTAAGTGTTTGTATAAATGTCACTATGAAATTTTTTATGATGCTCTATGTTAGTAATGAACTTTTAGTGAGCTTTTTGATGCTCCAAATCTACACCAAAACAGTCTTTTCCTAACGACTATAAGCATTAGAAAAATTATTACTAGCGGTTTTATACCATTGGTAATATGGCGTTGAAAATTTTTCTAACAGTAAAAAACCATTAGTAAATTTACTTTGCTAACGGTAAAAAATCGTTGGAAAATTAAATTTTCTAACGGTAAATAACTGTTAGAAAATTCACTTTCCTAATGGTAAAAAAATGTTGGAAAATTTGCTTATAGCCTTTGGTAATTGTTGACTCCTAACGCTTATAACTGTTGGTAATTGTGGATCGGTAGAGCTTTTGTAAAAATTATTTAGGAGAATGAACACATGCACCATAAAAGAAAGGGAAATGTTAACTTGATACTGCTGCTATATTGGTTGTTTATAAACAACATAGACAAACCTATAAGCACAGGTTCTGAAGGTCCTTACCTAAGAAATTGGATAATAAAAATCTGTCACCAACAAAAGCTGAATTATTCAACATAAAGGATAGAACAACTGTTCAACCTTAAGTAGGAAATATACCATGTACCTCAATCTAGAATACAAGTTAAAAGGGCACTTAAATGTAAAGAGCCTATCAACTGGCAATTATATCGGAGATACAAATGCAACTCAACATTTGAACCCGAGATGTAAGCTCTTAGGCATGAAGTCTAACAGTTTACCAAGGTGTATATGACTGCCATGTAAAAATAATTGATTTGGATCATCTCAATGTGTGTACCACTGTAAGTAAATCATCTCAAGGACATAATTCTTTTAGGTTTTACATACTAAATTGATTTGTAATTACTGGAAATGCTAATTACTTCTTGATTCATTTAACTACTTGAGCTGCTATATGTATATAATGAGAACACTATGAACTATTTTTAGAAGTACAAGCATAGTTTGTAATATCAGCCGATACTGATACGATATGGCCGATACCATATAGACCATTTGTGTCACTACCACATTTTCTAGGAAATGGTATTTTGGTCATTTCATAATTAATTAAATATTATGCATGTTGGATATTTATTTATTGTAATACTTAAATATATTGCATGTTAGATTTTATTTTTGGACTTGTGTTAGTAGACCTAACTAGGTTTGATTATATCCATGGACCAACATTTAATTTTAGTTAGAATTAAGCCTAATAGCAAGCCCATTCATTAGGAGGAAGATTAATTAGTTAAACCAATTGGACTAGAACCTTCCCTCCTTAATTAATTTTTTTATGACAAGCCCCAAGGGGTATTGTGGAAATTTTATAGTAGCTTGGGAGAGGGGGCAAGGCCGGCCACTACATAAGGGGGTGGAGACTTTCTCTCTCTTCATTTTTCATTCCAAATCTAGATGTAGAATTTTTCTCAACCAAATTCCTTCATCCCTACACCAATTCCTACCCAATTTTTTTTCCAATTCTTTCCCTATTCATCATTAGAGGCCATTAGAACAAGGACAAAGCAAGGATCTACAAGGAGAAGCAATGATCCACAATGAGGAAGTAAGGATCTACAAATTGAAGGCTCTTGACACTCAATTTGGAGATTTCATTAGAAATTCATCTTCCAATAGGTATAATTCAGTTTTCCCCTCTAATTAGACTCTAAATATGTAATTTAATCATTAGAAACCCTCCCATGTACCAAGGTTACCCATAAGAATTGGAATTAGGTTCATAGGAGGCCTATGGAGAAAATTATATGGTATTTTGTGTCAATTTTGGAGAAATTTTGAGATTGGCACATCATGTGTTTGTCAATAGGTCAATTAGACCAAATTAATTTGTGTTTGGTTGTGTGAGACTAGTGTCGTATCCACAATTGGATACGTGTAGGCCGAATTTCGACAATTTGGCGATACGGGTTGATTTAGGGATTTTCTTTCGACACGGGGGTTTGAGCATGTCACATTTTAACATGGGCACGTAGTTGAGTAGCTAGCTCTTCGTATGTTCATAATTATGATTTTATACTTGCTCGTGTCCTTCGGGATACGTTTTGTGGTGTGGTAGACTCATATCGCAAGCGTATCATAGATCTAGTGTGATACGGGTGCGGTGCACTCCACGTGTTTGTTTCCTTGCTTTATAATTTATTTATCTTGGTTATAGATATTATAATATTATAATTATAATTTTTATTTAATATATATGTATATATATATTTTATGTGTATGTTTTATATTTCTTTGTGATGTGTTGGTGGTCATTGGAGAATAGGGGAGTTCATGTGCATCATTAGTGTGGGTATGTGGTAGCATATATATATATATATATGTTTCTAATTATAATTGTGATGTGTTGGTGGTCATTGGAGAGTTCATTTAGTGTGGGTATGTGGTATCGTATATATATATATATATATATATATATATATATATATATATATATATATATATATATATATATATATATATATATCTATATATATATATATGTGAGTGAGTGTATGTGTGTGTAGGGATGTATGTGTATGTGAGCTAGAGGGGAGAAGAAAGTAGTGAAAAACAGTCAATAAGAAGTAAAAAATAGTCAATAAGTAGCGAAAATCTGCCAATAAGCAGCAGCAAAAGCAGCAGATAAGCAGTAGCAGAAGCAGCGAGTTGAAGCAACAGCTGTAGTAAGCTGGAGTAAGCTTACTGCAGAATATATATATATATATATATATATATATATATATATATATATATATATATAGAAGTAAGTTTAGTAGGTATAGTACCTTGCTAATTTTAAGTATAGTGGTCGTAATAGATAGAAGGTAATTGTGTATGTATTGTGATACTAATGTCTAGATGAGAACCTTAGGGTAATTAACAAGTATTAGAGTATGAGTTGCACCAAGTATTAGATAGAAAGAGTACCCTAGTAACAAGATCCGGAGTACCTCAAGTATTATAAAAGTTTAGACACAAGCATTTTAGTAACTAGTATAATAATATAGAGGAGAGACGTGAGTAACTTGGTATGAGGATATCATCTAAAGTGCCATATAAGAGCTGGTACCTCGTGTAGACAGTAACAAGTTTTGAGTAGGCATCATATTGGGGTTATTCAAGTTGGACAAGGGTGTGCTAATAGAACACATGATTGAAAAAGTATACTAGTATTTCTTGCAAGAGAATGGTTGAAAATTTTTGGTGATTACAAGAACTGAAACAGATAAAGGAGGTAGTATCTTAGCGATATTTTGTATAGTATCCTAGGTAGCAAGTACCAGTGAGTTAAGTATATCCATGACCTAGAACTATAGTATATTACTAGTATTTGGTAACCCTCAGTATTAAAAATATCTTGACTAGGTTGATGATTAGTGAATACTTAGTGTGAGATAAAGTAGGCCACCAGTGGCATAGCAGATTATCCCGCACCAGTAGAGGGAGACACCCCAGTAGGGCAGAGACTAAAATTTATGATAGTTAGAGACTATATCAAAGTATGATTTCTCTTTCAGTAGAATGGTAGGATTGTATGTTATATGATAGGACTATTTTAGACTATAATTGATGGGGGTTGACCATAGTAAAATTTGTATGAATAGATTATGACTGGCCTAAGAGAGATGTATGAGAGTTTTAATTTTGAGGACAAAATTCTGCTAAGGGGGATAGATTTGTCACTACCATATTTTCTAGGAAAGGGTATTTTGGTCATTTTATAATTAATTAAATATTGTGCATGTTGAATATTTATTTATTGTAGTATTTAAATATTATTAGCATATTAGATTTTATTTTTGGACTTGTGTTAGTGGATCTAACTAGTTTAGATTAGATCAATGGACCAACATTTAATTCTAGTTAGAATTGAGCACAATAGTAAGCCTATTCATTAGGAGGATGATTAATTAGTTAAACCAATTGAACTAGAAGCTTCCCTTATTAATTAATTTTTTCATGACAAGCTCCAAGGGGTATTGTGGACATTTCATAGTAGCTTGGGAGAGGGGGCAAGGCCGGCCACTACATAAGGGGGTGGAGACTTTCTTCATTTTCATTTTTTATTCCAAATCTAGATCTATAATTTTTTTTAACAAATTTTCTTCATCCCTACACCAATTTTTATCCAAATTTCTTTCCAATTCATCATGGGAGGCCATTAAAACTAGAAAAAAAATAAGGATCTTCAAGGAGGAGCAAGGATCTACAAGAAGGAAGTAAGGATCTACAAGTTGAAGTCTCTTGACACTCAATTTGAAGATTTTATTGGGAATCCATCTCCCAATAGCTATAATTTAGTTTTTCTTCTCTAATTAGACTCTAAATATATAATTTAATCATTAGAAACCCTTCCATATACTAAGGCTACCTATAGAAATTAGAATTAGGTTCATAAAAGGCCTGTGGAGAAAGTTATGTGAGATTTTATGTCAATTTTGGAGAAATTCTGAAATTGGAACATCATGTGTTTGTCAATAGGTCAATTAGACCAAATTGACATGTGTTTGGTTGTGTGAGACTAGTATCGTGTCCATAATTGGATACATGTAGGCCGTATCCTGATAATTTGGCGATACGAATTGATTTGGGAGTTTTCTTCCGATACGGGGGTTTGAGCATGTCATATTTTGACATGGGCACGTAGTTGAGTAGCTAGCTCTTCGTATTATTCATAATTATAATTTTAGACTTGTTCGTTTCCTTTTGGGTACGTTTGGTGGTATGGTGGACTCGTATCGCAAGTGTATCATAGATCTAGTATGATACGGGTGTGATGCACTCCACGTGTTTGTTTCCTTGCTTTGTAATTCATTTACCTTGGTTATAGATATTATAATATTATAATTATAATTTTTATATGATATATATGTATATATATATATATTTTATATGTATGTTTTATATTTCTTTGTGATGTGTTGGTGGTCATTGGAGAGTTCATGTGCATCATTAGTGTGGGTATGTGGTAGCATATATATATATATATATATATATATATATATATATATATATATATATATATATATATATATATATGAGTGAGTGTATGTATGTATAGGGGTGTGTGTGTGTATATGTGTATGTGGGCTAGAGAGGAGAAGAAAGCAGTGAAAAACAGTCAATAAGAAGTGAAAAGCTGCCAATAAGCAGTAGTAGGAAGCAGCAGATAAGCAGCAGCTGCAGTATGCTGCAGTTAGCTACAGTAAGCTACAGTAAGTTGCAGTAAGCTACAGTAGCTTGAGTGCTTATAGTTTAAGTTTTGGATAAGTTTAGATAAGCTAGTTAGTATATATTGATAAGTTAGTGTATATATTGATAAGTTTGTAAGTTATGTATATATTTAGTAAGTTAAGTTATATATATATATATATATATATATATATATATATATATATATATATATATATATATATATATAAGCACTAGTTAATATTATTTAGTATTATTTCTAGATTACCTTGAAGTTACACCGAGGTAATGAGAGTTGAGATTTCTTGGGTATGAGTATTTAATATCCAATGGGTATGCTAGTTATGTTAGTTGTAGGTATTGATTTTAGTATTAAATAGTATGTTAGTATTATATAAGTTAGTTAGTTAATTGGTATATATATATATATATATATATATATATATATATATATATATATATATATATATATATATATATATATATATCTTAGTTGGTATAGTTAATATGCAAACTTCATACTTGATTGAAAACCACTAAAAACCACCCTCCGTAAAGACTGCAAATTAAAAAAGAATAACATAAGGCTCAACTTGAAAAATCTAAAAATAGTAACTAAAGACCACTTAAACATATAGCAGCAACAAAAATAATCTGAAGGAACCAAACATCTTACCTCTGTGTGTAGCTTTCTCAAGTTGTAAGGTTTTGGAAATAACATCCAAGGAATTGCAACAAGGGCCAAAAGCAACAAGATGATCAGAGAGAAAGAGAGAGAGGTTTAAACTTTAAATGTAGAATACAATAATGAATTAAATATATGGATGCAAGAGAGAGGTGTAGATGCATAAATCTATGCCCCCAAAACAGTTGGTTTCACTTAAAACTGATTTTATCATGCATATGAACATGGCATTTAACTAAGGATGTTTCTCCTCTTCATTAAATACTTGTAACTCTTCAAGTTTGTAACTTTAGCTTATATTTCCAACAAATTTCACAACAAGAAGTCGGGAAAGGCATAGTTTACAGGAAATAAGCTCTTCACTTAGGTTCTTAAGACTGGTGAGTTGTTTGTGTTCCCCAAGCTCTGTATTTGGAAGTGCAATAATGATTTGTTGGCCAAATCCTCAAGACTGATGCATATACCATCAACAACTTATTTCAGCTGCCATCTTAGGTTGAATGGTGTAGGGACTAAACAAACGTGGGCATGTATTCATTTCTTCTTCTTCTTTTCAATTTATGTTCAAATAGTTACAATTATATAGTCATGCAACTAAATGTTGGTTGTGGCTGTTAATATTCTTATTCGACAATGAATAAATTATCGGTGGCTTGAATTTTTCTTATTATACCCAACTTTTGTTCAGCCGCTAAAATATATTCAGTATGAAGTTACACCTACTACCTATTGTTCATATTTTCAAATTTTCCAGAAAACATAATATTCTTCTTAGATTAAACATGCGTTCACATACTCTTTTGAATTTCGTAGTTTTAGATTAGTAGACACACCATCGCCAAGGATTCCGAAATCAAAGAACTCATGATATAAAGACCTGTTCTAGAATGCGTACATAATTCTTTTGCTATTATTTAATACATGCCACACTTAGAAGCTTAACAATGTTTCTGAATATACTCTTGCACATGTTACACGAGTGAATGAAAGAGTGAGTTGTTTATATCATTTGTGGGTATATATATCATTTCTCATTCCTTGCATCAATAGATGGAAATCTATAAAATTTTGAATGGACTGCTGCTATGAATTTTTGCTAGAAATGTGTTAAAATTGGTATTACGAAGTTCTGTTATGAATTTAACTATATGCATGAAATACACAAATTGCTTTAACCGAATACATTTCTAAAAGACTAGATCAATGTCCCTTTTGTTTTTGGGTGTTGTGATACAACTTCATTTGAGCCTGGATCTTCTTGTAATGTATATGACTACTTAGGTTTGAATACAAAACCTCAAAATCTGGCGCCACATTCCGAACCAACGACAACTCGCTAAACTGATCAACCAATCAAGGAACTAAGTTTTTTTAGTAAACATAAGAAAAAAGTAATGATAACCTCTTTCTACTTCGAATTAGGAAGCATATATATGTCATGCCCCGATCTCCCGCAGGTAATTGGCCGTCCCCGCTAGGCACAAATCACCGCGCCAGCGCTCCCGCGGGACAATCGCTCCCATCTGGACGTGATACTGCACAAGTGTAAGCCGTGCCCGTGCAAGGCCATAATCCTATCAGACGGTAAAATGACTAAGCCACATAGTCGCACAGATAGTCCTAGTGCAGCGGAACAAGAAACGAACAGGCGATTGGTAACAAGTTCACAGAGTTGTCAATAGCGGAAGCATTGAATAACACAAGTATAGAAGTAAAACAAGCACTTTATTGATATTGAACAAATGTTACAAGCAGCGCTAGGCCGAGATTACAAGTCGCTCAAGTCTCTCTCTCTCTCTCTCTAAAACGATAAAAGTGTGCCAAGTGGCTACAATTGTGGAATGATACATAGGCGATTTTTCAATATTATGTCTTGTATATGTGCTTCAGTGTCCGACGCAATGCTCCAAGGATCCAGAATGAACTCCACGCATTAGCACGCACGAAGGGAATTTTCGTACCGAACGAGGTTCTCCCGTACCCTGCAAGCAATCTGGTGGGTTATCAGTACGTGAATGCACTAGTGGGGAGGCTTCTCGCCCGCTCGACAAATCCAAACACGTTATAAAAATTTTGTGCACCATATATTAAGTTATCTTTCTATTCTTGCCTTAGGATCAGTTTCAGGCATAAATAAAAAACATAAATCGTGTGGCAGTGCATCGTGCGATATACAAAGGAACACGACGAGACTTACTAACTTACCATTTATCCTTCCCTGTCCAAGGCAAACCAAGTTAAACCAAGCACAAGCATATACAATAAAATCCAGGAAAAATTGAATAAGCAAACACAAGTGTCGTGAGCGAGGTTCTGTTTCAGGTATACAAGTAACACGGATTACTCAGGTGTGTTGTATTGGATGTTCAAGTGTTCAAATATATACAAGTGTGTTATACTCGTATCCGTTCAGGTATTTCGGATTATAGGATACGATGCAATGACTCACATGCGGATTACCGCTAAGCGAGGATGACTTATCTATATCAACGAGAGGTCACTGACATGACGCCATTGAGGACAATATAGTCTTAGGACGGAATGGTGTGCAAGTAGGAACAGGGGATATTGCACACATCCTGTCCGACGCAGACGACTACAGTCAGGAGGTTCCGACCGGTCGGATCGGCCCCGGTGCCCTAGAGATCGTCCGAGGAACGAGATCCAAAGATCTCCCTTATGCACCAAGTTGTCCGTGACCATGCAAGTCTCTAATCTTCTGGGCCTCTGGTCAGGTACAGGAACAAGTCAGGATATATCAGGTACAAGTTCGAGTCAGGATCTTGTCAGGTCGTTCTCAAGTTTAAGGCAGGATTATTCATAATATATATCGACTCCCCGAGCCATTTAATTCAGTACGGGATGGGTATTGCTCCACGAGCTGTGATTTTTGGATTATTGATATTATGCAAATACCCTGGTTCGAAAACTTCCTAGGCGATCTAACGGTCCCGAATACTTTCAAGTTCATACTTGCACGGAACGACTATTCGATAGTATTCTGGGAAACTTAGATAAAATACAAGGCAAGATAGTATTTACTTGATTGTGACATAAATTCATATGGCAAGCATTGAAACGAGGAAACAAGTACTAACTACAATATAAGCAAGCAAGCATGCATTTTATATAAAAAAAAAATATTTACGTTGGCACGGTCTAAGGGGTAGCGTGAGGAGTACAACCGTAAAGGGACATACCGAGTGACATAATCTATGGGTGTGCAGTATAAACAAGTGAAGCAGTGCACTACGAAGGGTCCATAATGATATACTCGAGGCATAGCGGGGTCTACTTGCACGAAGCAAATGTAGCATGCGATGGTCCATTTATAAGCCAAGTTTTATTTCCATGTTCTAACACAAGCAATACAAGATGAGATTATTCCCTTAGCTGGGTGCGTTGTATTATTTATTAGCATGCATGGGTGATTCACCTAGAGACTAGCATGTATCATCCATATTTTAAGTGTGCTGGCTAAGCAAAGACAAGTTCATCGTAGCCACTCACCTTAGTGATGTTTTACCTCGGTTGAGCGATACTCCGAGCGAGCCTTTGAAAGTCTCAGTCTAAACTCCTGAAGGGCCAAGTCTGAAAATCTTTTGCCTCAAATGAGTCTTCTCGCTGAGCAAAGTGGGTCGGGTCATTGCATTTTTGCCGTTTGAATCGGTTGTCCGCTTGAATGGAATGGGTCATTACATTATACACCACTCAAAAAAAGTCTCGTCCTCTAGACTTTCTGAGCGCAAACCGTTCTATCGCACTATCGAATCTATCTCAAGCATAGCATTTAGTACCACTAGATCCGTTAGAACACAATTTTCTACTCGTTCCTTATACTGTATCGCATGTATGCTAGGTCTGTCTCTTTGAATGACTCTATCATTCAATCCAAGCTCTGACTCGGTCTCTACTGCGCCTTAGCGTGGAACATATAGCTTAACGCATGGTACGTTACAATCCCTCTTTAATAATGATCTAAGGCTGAGGAAAATTTATCCAAATTGTTATACTCGTTCATGTGAATCTAACATATTTACTTGCACCAGCATTCGAGATCAGCATATCGCGAGTCTGGATCATGCATATATTCAAAGCGTCCCTCAAACATATGCATGTCAACCAACTTAGCGATAGCGAAGTCTTTGCACTCGAGTTCAGCATATCACTGGGTCTTGGATCGTGTACACGTTCGAGGCGTCCCTCAAATATATGCATTCAACCAAACTTAGAGATAGTAAAATCGGACAAGCAACTTGCAAAAAATCTCAAGGGTTCTCGTCTTACGAATCACGATGATACCTCAAATATGGTCAATAAAATCCAAGTCATTCCCATTCTGACCAAAAATCATGCATTGCACTACCGTTTAGTATGATCTACCCGATCAACCGACTAGCGTCCATGTCCATCATGTCAAACATAGCACACACTTACCGTCCAAGTCTAACTCTAAGTCTTGTTGTCCCAGTTCTATGGCTTGCTCAAGCAATATTCTAAAGTCGGTTACACAAGTTTTTTCACTCGTCATAGGGTCATCTGTCTAATTACTAGATCAGCTCACAAGGTCATAGGTTCAAGTTCAAGCACACGATTCATCGTACAAATGTGTCGCACGATGCTCGCCCCAATTGCTAAGGTCAAACTATTGTTCATTTGCACGGGATATTCTACCCAAGCTCGTTTCACTCAGATTTCTAAACATCTAGCACAGATTATCCTACTCATAATAACACGTTCGTTTGTACCGTGTTCAAGTTCGTTCAGTCAAATCTATTGTATATCTAAGATGCAGGGCAAGCCTAGAAATTCGCATAGTCTATTTCCACAAATATTATTTTGATAGAATCTATATAACCATTCTAAGTCTAGACCACCAAGCTATAGTTAAATTCTAAATCTTTGATCTCAATCATAAACTCTAAGTCGTCCAACTAGATTCATATATCCATTCACGAAACCATCAAGCGTGACTTATTCCAGGTTCTAGGCTAACTCATCCTTGAAATACTTTCGATTCACTTATATTCCTAATTTTGTCTTATCGTGTCGAACCACAAGTCAAGACGATCCATCAATTATCACGCTCCGGTCTCCCGCAAGTTTGATCATCCTTGCTGGACGTGAGATCACTACGCCAACGCTCTCGCTGGATAATCATCTTAATCTGGGCATGACACATGTACGAACATAGAGTTACGCTCGCACAAGACAATAACGTCGAACATTATGGTTATCATCGAAATGATCGAGATATCTTATCATTTTACTTTGTTCCATCCAAGTTATATATTTTTATCTACTAAGTCATGTTCGTTCATGCTGTGATTATAATTCGTCTAGTAAAATTATCAAACTTCAATGTTACCATTTGATAAATCCATAGTCTACTCCTGGCATTCCTAAAACAACTATGTTTCAAATATTCAAGCCAAAGTCTATCCACTTTTGATACGTTCCATTCATCGATTTTGTTTAGAATAATCACCGAACATGTTTTCTTGAGTTCGATCATCCCCGCCGGACGTGAAATTACCATGCCGGCGCTCCCGTAGGATAATCGTTCTCGCTGAGACTGATTTCAAATTTTATCTTTTTTAAACAAGATTCAAGATCGTTCTTCCAAACTCCAGGTCAAATCCGTTATCGCTTACCTCTTTCATTGAACCACAATATTTCTTTCTCGGGCTAACTTCTATTCGAGCGATATCTTACTCAAGTTTCAATCCATTTGATTCAATTTAAAATCGCTCGCACGATCCTCTAAGTTTTTAACAAGTTTTCTTGACCAGGATATTGATTTTATTTTCTTGAATTTCTATTCGATATAGCCTTGTCACTTATTCAAGACATTCTGAAATCGTTCAAACCAACTATCATACGAGACCTATGAATTCGTTTGAACATTTCTAAAATGATCTATACACCACTCAGGAATCGAGTCATCCAATTAAATCCTCAATCGTGTTCGCATCTATCGCTTGCATATTCACCAAGTCATTCCTTAGAATTTTTGCATGATACCTAAGAATCGCCTGATAAATCTTAGTCTCGTATATATCTCTATTGATAGTCATCCAAGTAAACCATATCTGATTTGTATCTTCCGACACGAAATACCGTTCGAGTTATTTTCCAAAATTCAAGCACGATCCTCTATATTCTCCTTATTGACAATTTGATAATATTTCTATCGGTTGCCATTCTAAGTCTGACTTGTTCTTATCTGAATGGTATTCCAATCTCGCTTGCAACTAGCTTGTACTAAAAGGGTCTTGGCACCCGATACTCAACACAACTTAGCTGAAAGGCTGTGTGCATTGCTAACCGTACGAACGATATTCTATCTCGCACACTAACTAGCTTGGTATTCACATATAGGTATTCGGGTTAGCACATAACTTACAAATTTTTAGCACAAGTCTATTCCCACAAAGCCTAACACAGGTCAGCACAAAGGCCTTTGTATCATAATTTCTTACAAGCAATCATATCATTCACATGCCCTTTTGAAATTATTTAGTCTCATTGTATAGAACATCCCCAACGGGTCAACGGGAGAGAGAGAGAGAGAGAGAGAGAGAGAGAGAGAGAGAGAGAGAGTATGTACATAACCTACGAACAAAGCCTACCTTTCTTGAGGACAGTGCGACTCAAGGAGCAGAAGCAAAAAAACAAAGGGTCTACCACCCTATCCACCTTCTCCCATGTCATGACAGTATATATGGCAGGAAAGGATAACGAGGGAACCAACAATTGCAAACGTCTCGATGCTCTGGAGGCAATGATGCACACCATGAGTGACACAATACAGACTTTGGCCTAGGCGATACTGGAGACAAAGGCGAACCTGGTTTCGCTACCCTCAGGACCCGTAATAACTCTGCAAGCCGGGAGTAGCAATCTTCCAGTGATCTACACCAACTCGTCATTCCTTGAGGACAGTGATTCCCAGGAAAAAGATAATGACAAGTCTGGGGGAGTCTCCCTCGACAAATCAGAGCAGCATGCAAAGCTGAGGTTAATATTCCCTCTGAGTCTAAAAAGGATACAAAACTAACAGTCTTCCCTGAGGACTGTGTGACTCAGGAATCATAAACCCCAAAGACAAAAGAGAAGTCAAAAGAGACTTTCTCCTTCGATGACGACGACGTCAATAAAATCTTTAACATACTAATAAAGGGCAACAAACACCGGCTACCAAATATTAGATACCGTAAGGAGGCAGACAAGGTCGATGACCCCAAGTACTGCCACTACTATCGGTATGTCCATCAGCCAATCAAAGACTAATCTATGTTGAAGAGGCATATCTAGCAGCTGATCGATGCTAAGGTGCTCACCCTCGATTTCGAGGACAAGACGGTCATTGCGAACATAGTGTCCCTCAAATTTGGTGACTTCCCAATAACGGAGGCCTAGGACGGTGTTGTCCTGATCCCGAGGTCAACAATGGATGTTGTCAATCTTTCCCCAACTCACGGCCAAACAACCGGGCTGGTACCTCTCAACACACCATAAGATGAGGTTATGTGGGTTGTCACACCCTAATCCCAAATTATACGGGACTAGGCCACGTGGCAATGACCAGCTATGTACCATGGGGACTCCAGTCCGACTCTAAATACGTATAAGCTGTAAATGAGGGTCACTATCTAGATAACACGGTCTACATGTCTGTCTCAAACCACAAGGATATACAATAAAAAAAGGACAACATGTATCATGGTGTGCACCCCACACTACACTCGTCTAAATAGACTCAAAAAAAATAATATGAGCCTACAAATATTGGGCTATACTAGCAGAAAATAAGCAAAGATCATAATAGCTGAACAAGGAAGAAGTGAATACAAATTTTGAGAAATAATACTTGTATATCGGTATAATACTCATCAGCAGCTCCAGCCTCCAGTCAGTAATCGACCCTACAATCTGGCAGGGAACCAGGTCCTCAGAGGGACGTAACAAGGTACAAAAATAATATACCATAGTATAACAGAAAGAAACATGTGATATGCCGGTATAATCTTACATAACCACCTAAGTGAGACGCAACTTTTGTCACGACCCGCACCCAGAAAATCGGGCATGAGTTGTGGGTACGTCCAGCCTACGCCGCAGCATCGGCGGTAGAACGCTGTCTAGGTCAACTATCTAGATAACTCACAAAAAAAATCTGCCATGACCTCTCCAAAAGGAGGGCAACCACACAATCAATATATAAACCTGTCAAGATCTTAACTCCAAACGGAGGAGCAATATCATAATGGTAATCTCAAGTACTCAATCACAAATCTAAGCACGATAAGATAACAAGAAGGTCTAACAACTATAAAGTCTAACCAACAACAACAACTAAAACCACCACAACATCATTAATAATAATACATCATCCAAAATAATATACAATACAATGTCTCAATCCAAAATCGAAGACAAATTCGGTGCTAAAAGCTAATAAAAACAACAACAAGATCTCAGTGATCCCGGCTACCAACCCGAAAATCATCCCTAAACTAGAAGGTCCCTGTCTGCACCATCGACAGGCTCAAGTCCATAAAACGTCGGACACCAATCCTCTGGATACTCTGAAAAATATGTCCAGTCAGGACTGGAGCAAGTACATCTCTAACAACAGTTCCATTTAAATGATAAAAACTATAAAACAGTTATAGCAAGTAGCAAGAAGAATGAAGTAAGTATGAAATAAGAAATATATAAATCACTGGTGCATAAAGGTAAAGGTGCAGGAATATCAAAAATAAGATAGTAATAACTGCAAGATACAAGATATCTAAGCTAAGATCAAGTCCGTGTAGTGAGTCCAGCATAAAATACATGTAGTGAGTCAAGTCCAGAAATATGTAAGTGAGACCAACAAGAATACAAGTGAGTCCAGACTATAAAGAATGAACTCGGTGTCTTTGAAATACTTGTTTCGACATATAAACGGCTAAGGGTAAGTACGGCTCACCACGCACTGGGTGCGCGGCTGCTATCATTCCAGATTAGACCAGAGGGAGTGATTCCTAATGATTCCAGATGGGAATGTTTACATGTCTACTCGAGTATTTCCCCGCCCGACTAATACAAGTGGATCCAAGACCCGACACGCAAATTAAGATGAGTCCAGCCTGAACATAAATGATGCCTGTAGTGATGCTTGTAGGTGATGCCAGTAGTGATTCCAGAATAGAGGCCAAAAATATGAAATATACGTGTCGCAAGTAAATGAATCCAGAAATACCATTCAGTGTCCCGTGTTGTGCCAGAATAATCAGATGATACTATACTAGAAGCTGAATCATAATAATCATCAGATAATGAAAACTATCAGAGAATGTACTCGCCTGACGTCCTGAGCAAATGGCGATCCGAACCGGTGTCGCAAGGGCCTAATGCAAAAAGCAAGGTTAAACAGGGTTCTAATGAGTTAAACAGATATAAAATAACTAAAAATAGGCTTCTAGGGTCGTTCTAGGTCAAACGGGTCAAGCCGGTAAAATCTGGGTCAAAAAGTCAACTCTACTTCCAAAAAGTCAACTCTGGGTCAAAACTAGGTCAAAGGTTGACTTTGGCGGTCAACTGAGTCAACTACGGTCAAGTCTGGGTCAAACTAGGGTGCTCCTGAAATTCTAGGTCAAACCGGGGTCATTAAGCAAGAAAACTCACAAACTCACCTCCTTGAGATACCGGGATACCCTCGGTATCCGATACCTCAACCTACGCTATATACCCCGCCTAAACCCGTTAAAACCTATGCTAGCACGTGTAAATATATACACATATACATATAAAAATCACTCTAATACTATTCCTAGGCTATTGCTCAAATACCTCGCTCGAAACTCAATACTTTGGTTATCTTAAGGTATTGAGATACCTTGGTATCTCAAGGTATTGAGATACCGCTCTAAACTCAACCCGACTACCCCTCTAGCTAACTAACTATGCATAAACATATATGTCTAGCTATAATCTAGGCTAAAATATAGATATCTAATACGTATAGGCATATACCTATATATCTTCATATATACACATATACACATACCTTATGGATCTTACCTTACATATACATATATACCTTACCTTACCTATATATATATATATATATATATATATATATATAGATCCTACTATCTATCTAGCTATGTATATATCTATCTATCTCTCTCTCTAGATATCTATAGATATATATATAGCCATAGGTATATATATCTATACCTTAGATATACATATAACTATCTATCTATCTATCCATTACCTACCTATCTATCTTATTATCTATCTATCTAATAATCTAACTATCTATCTATATCTATATATCCATCTAGATATCTAGTATCTATTAATCTATGTATGTATGTACCTATCTATCTATCTATCTATCTATCTATCTATCTATTATATCTAGGTATATATCTATCTATCTATCTAGTATATCTATCAATCTATCAATTTCTATTTATCTATATCTAGCTATCTATCCATCTTATTATCTAACTAGCTATCTAGATGTCTATCTATCTAACCACCTATCTATCTATCTAGCTATATAACCATATATCTATCTATCTTTCTATTCCTCTACCTATCTATCTACTATCTATCTAATCTATCCCTCTACTATCTAACTATATATATATATATATATACCTCTCTCCCTCGCATTTGCTGCTTAAACTGCTGCTGCTACTGCCTGAATGCTGCAAAAACTGCTGTTGAAGCTACATGGCTGCCTAGCTGCTGCTACTGCAGCATTTACTGCTGCTCAAATGCTGCTGCTGCAGCTGTGCTTCTGCTGCTGTTGTGTTCTCAGTTTCAGCCCCTTCTCCCTTCTCTCATACACACACACACTCCTATATACATATATATATATCACTATATATATATACATACATATATATAACTCTATAGATACATATATACACACGAACTTATATATATATACACACACTTATACATAAACTCTAACGCACATACTAACACACTCACAAACACTAATACACACATACTCAAACACATATCAACACACACACACACACACATAATTATATATATATATCTATATATATATATATACACACTAATATATATATACATACACTCACTCTCAAACATATATATATATATATATCCTCACTCACACACACTCACTCTCACACACACTAGCACACACTCTCACACACACACAACCACACACACACAACTCATACATATATATATAAATATATATATACATATATACACACAAACTCATAATCATATATATATATATATCTATAAACACATACACATATATATATATATACATATCAACACACTCACACACACTCTTACACATCTATATATATATATATATATATATATATATATATATACACACACACATAGGCATATACATACACAAGCACATAGATATAAATACACACATATATATAAATATATATACAAAAACACACATACATATATATATATATATATATATATATATATATATATATATATATATATATATATATATAGACACTTATAAATATATATAGAGAGACACAACACCACTCAACCACAACACGCAACAACACGTCCCACTCACGCCCAACGACCCCGACACTCACCAACACCCTAAAATATATAAAATATAACTCAAAAAATCTAGCACACACTCCCCGATACTTACCTAATGCGCGCACAAGCCTGAAACAAGAAAACTACGCCGAAATGGCCGTTCGATCATTTCGACGAACACGCGGTGCGCGGTTCGGAAAACCTCCTGAAACGCACACCAAACAAACTCGGAAGCGGCCCAAAATTTACCCACACGCTCTAAACGATGTCTAGATCCTAGAAAAAGTGTTACCCCGTCGATTCTAGGCCCGTGGCGGAAACGCACACTCGCTTAGAATCGGCGACGATGAAAAAATCCAATTTCGCCCGAAATGCCCGTTTCTCCGCGACACGACTTTCCATGTCCGAACGGAGACACGCACTCACCCTCAAGACACCCAACAACGTCTACCTAGGTTCGTCTAACCTAGAACATCACCCAAAATTGGGCCAAATTCGGATTTTATTCGAAATTGACACAAAACCTAATGTCAAAGTCTCCAAACATTACCAAACTAGTTCCAACTTTCTCCCATGGGTAGTCTAAGGGTCTAGGAAGGTTTTAAACTATTAATTACACTATAAAAGAGTAATTACAAGGAGAAAATTAGGGTTTACCTCTTGGGAGTTGGAATCCCAAGCCAAAATCTCCAAAATGCTCCAAATCCACCAAACTAAGCTTCCAAGCTCCCAAATCTAGCTCCAATACCAAATCTAAGCTCTACCTACCTAGGTTAGGGAAAATACAAGGTTAGGGTTCAAGTAAGTAGAAGAAATGGAAGAAGGAAGGAAGAAAAATGGTGAAGAACTCACTTTGGAAGAAGAAGGAAGAAGAAAGAAGAAGTGGAGAAGAAGAAGAAGTGAAGAAGAAGAAGAATACAAAGGGGGGCTGCTGCTTGCTGGTACTACACGGTCGGGTGTGGGAAAATAGGGCCAGCCACTTGCTACATAAAGGGTTACATAAGTCCAAATGACCAAAATTCCCTCCTAACTTGGGTTTTGGGTTTCGGGGTTCCAAAAGCACTCAAACTAACTCCAAATCTCTCCCACTAACCCACTAAAATATAATAAATATTCTAAACCCAAAAATAAGTCTCACAGGGGTGTGGGCTGGGTCGGACATGGGTCCACTAGGGTCTGACATGGGTCCAGGTTAGCCAAAATCCTAAAATAATAAATAAAAATATAATACAATCATTAATTAAATATAAATATAATTAATTATAAATAATACACAATTAACTAAATAAAAATAAAAAAATGCCCGGCTCTGGAAATGGGGTGGTGACAAGCCTATCCTCCTAAGAAAATTTCGTCCTCGAAATTTAAAGTCAATCACACTCCTTCTAGGTCAAAACCCCAACAATCACAGTCAAAAAATTCTCCCTAAACAACATACAAAATCAGGATCCTACTGGTCGTGTTATCACAGTCTCAATCAGGGTCACTACACTATCTACCACAGCACAATAGAAAAGTCTAACAGGTACTAATGAAGCACACCACATGGAATAGAAAAGGACAGGAAGAAGAACAAAGAGACAGACTTGCTAACCCGACACCCGTAGCATCGGCCTCCTCGACCGTCAACGCATAAGCCCTGCCCTGCTGGGGTGTATCCCTCTGCTGGTGCGGGGCATGATGCTGTGCCACAGGTGGCCTAGCTCCAACTCTCTGATCCTGTGCTCCATCCAATGGAGGTACAGTGGGGCAATATCGCATCTGGTGAGCAGTGGATCCATAGAACAAACACACCTTCAGCCTCCTCCTACAAACATCCCAAGTGTGTCCTGCCTTCCTGCAGTAGGCACAAGTGGGCACCCTCTGATCCTGACCTTGCTGCGCTGCCTTCTGCACATAGGGACGCTTAGCTGGTCCCGCACTGCCACTCGCACTACCTGAATCATCCCTGCCTCTCTTGGACTTGAGCTCCAAGTCATCCTCTGCTCTCTGAGCATCTCCTACTAACTGCTCGAAAGTTACCTCACGGTCGCTCCTGGTCAAAGACTTGACCGCCATAACAAAGCCCTTGCAAAACTTTCTCGCCTTTGCTGCCTCACTCAAGCCATCTACAAATCTGCCCAGACGGCAGAACTCCGCTGCGTACTCGTCCACCGTCATGCTCCCTTGGACGAGTGCCTCAAACTGGCTCTCCAAAGCACTGAGCACCACATCTGGAAAAAACTTCTCCTTAAAAAGCCTCTTGAAAGCCTCCCAAGTAAGTCCTGGCGCTGCAATCCTCGTATCAGTGCGATACCATGTCAAAGCGAGGTCGAACATCTGACTGCCCGCTGCCTCTATCTGTATGCTATCTGGAATCTGTGCCAGCATGAAGATCCCCTCGATCTGCTCTATCTAGTCATCCGCGTACAGGATCCCTTTTGTACCCCGGAACTCCTTGGGTCGCATCCTCTGAAAATCAATGATACTACCCGGCCTCGGATGCTGAATCTCATCTGCCTGTGGCTGAATCTGTGCCACCCTATCCACTGCCATCATGGCCACCTGGTGGGCGTTCTCAATGCCCAGCCTCATCACACCCACCTGACGGTGCTGCGCGTCCATCATCTCCCTGAAGAACGCAAACAACTGCGCGGCATCTACTGGAGCAGGAAGTGGTGGAGGAACCACCGGAACGACTGGGGTAGACCTCGGATCGACAGGTGAAGGAGGATACCCGAGAGAAGCAGATGCTCCCTCAACCGCAGGAGTGGTGAGTGGAGCGGTAGCAGCTGCCTGAATACGAGCTGGACGAGAGGTAGCAGACCTTTCAGTGGCAACTGCTGGGGCGGTACGATGAGATCGTGTCTTCGGAGGCATCCTGAACACACATCAAAAGAAGTCAATACGGTGCAAGATAAGATATCATCAAAGAAGGACAGTAATATTTTCAAAAGAAAACAATTTCAGAATAATTGGATTGGAATTGTTCCTAATCGTGATTGAGTACACTCTCATCCTAGATCCTAGATCCTATAGCAGGCTCACAGCAGTACAACTAAGTTGTTGTACCACCACGACATCGCACTAATTGCGAATCGAGACCTGCATGGGGCCGCCACCAAAAACGTGTCATGACCCGCACCCGGAAAATCGGACATGAGTTGTGGGTACGTCCAACCTACGCCGCAGCATCGGCGGTAGAACGCTGTCTAGGTCAACTATCTAGATAACTCAAAAAAAAAATCTGCCATGACCTCTCCAAAAGGAGGGCAACCACGCAATCAATATATAAACCTGTCAAGATCTCAACACCAAACGGAGGAGCAATATCATAATGGTAATCTCAAGTACTCAATCACGAATCTAAGCACGATAAGATAACAAGAAGGTCTAACAACTATAAAGTCTAACCAACAACAACAACTAAAACCACCACAACATCATTAATAATAATACATCATCCAAAATAATATACAATACAAGGTCTCAATCCAAAACCGGAGACAAATCCGGTGCTAAAAGCTAATAAAAACAACAACAAGATCTCAGTGATCCCGGCTACCAACCCGAAAATCACCCCTAAGCTAGAGGGTCCCTGTCTGCACCATCGACAGGCTCAAGTCCATAAAACGTCGGACACCAATCCTCCAGATACTCTAAAAAATATGTCCAGTCAGGACTGGAGCAAGTACATCTTTAACAACAGTTCTATTTAAATGATAAAAACTATAAAACAGTTATAGTAAGTAGCAAGAAGAATGAAGCAAGTATGAAATAAGAAATATATAAATCACTGGTGCATAAAGATAAAGGTGCAGGAATATCAGAAATAAGATAGTAATAACGGCAAGATACAAGATATCTAAGCTAAGATCAAGTCCGCGCACATGAACGTGTAGTGAGTCCGGCATGAAATACATGTAGTGAGTCAAGTCCAGAAATATGTAAGTGAGACCAACAAGAATGCAAGTGAGTCCAGACTATAAAGAATAAACTCGGTGTCTTTGAAATACTTGTTTCGACATGTAAACGGCTAAGGGTAAGTACGGCTCACCGCGCACTGGGTGCGTGGCTGCTATCATTCCAGATTAGACCAGAGAGAGTGATTCCTGATGATTTCAGATGTGAATGTTTATATGTCTACTCGAGTATTTTCCCGCCCGACTAATACAAGTGGATCCAAGACCCGACAAGCAAATCAAGATGAGTCCAGCCTGAACATGAATGATGCCTGTAGTGATGCTTGTAGGTGATGCCAGTAGTGATTCCAGAATAGAGGCCAGAAATATGAAATGTACGTGTCGCAAGTAAATGAATCCAGAAATACCAGTCAGTGTCCCGTGTTGTGCCAGAATAATCAGATGATACTATACTAGAAGCTGAATCATAATAATCATCAGATAATGAAAACTATCAGAGAATGTACTCGCTTGACGTCCTGAGCAACTAGCGATCCGAACAGGTGTCGCAAGGACCTAATGCGAAAAGTAAGGTTAAACAGGGTTCTAATGAGTTAAACAGATATAAAATAACTAAAAATAGGCTTCTAGGGTCGTTCTAGGTCAAACGGGTCAAACCGGTGAAATCTGGGTCAAAAAGTCAACTCTAGGTCCAAAAAGTCAACTCTGGATCAAAACTAGGTCAAAAGTTGACTTTGGCGGTCAACCGAGTCAACTACGGTCAAGTCTGGGTCAAACTAGGGTGCTCCTGAAATTTAGGTCAAACCGAGGTCATTAAGCTAGAAAACTCACAAACTCGCCTCCTTGAGATACCGGGATACCCTCGGTATCCGATTCCTCAACCTACGCTATATACCCCGCCTAAACCAGCTAAAACCTATGCTAGCACGCGTAAATATATACACATATACATATAAAAATCACTCTAATACTATTCCTAGGCTATTGCTCAAATATCCCGCTCGAAACTCAATACTTTGGTTATCTTAAGGTATTGAGATACCTTGGTATCTCAAGGTATTGAGATACCGCTCTAAACTCAACCCGACTACCCCTCTAGCTAAGTAACTATGCATAAACATATATGTCTAGCTATAATCTAGGCTAAAATATAGATATCTAATACGTATAGGCATATACCTATATATCTTCATATATACACATATACACATACCTTATGTATCTTACCTTACTTATACATATATACCTTACCTTACCTATATATATATATATATATATATATATATATATATATATATATATATATATATATATATATATATATATATCTAGATCTAGATCTAGATATCTAACTATCTATCTAGCTATGTATATATCTATTTATAAATCTCTCTCTCTCTCTCTAGATATCTATAGATATATATATATAGCCATAGGTATATATATCTATACCTTAGATATACATATAACTATCTATCTATCCATTACCTACCTATCTATCTTTTTATCTATCTATCTAATAATCTAACTATCTATCTATATCTATATATCCATTTAGATATCTAGTATCTATTAATATATGTATGTATGTACCTATCTATCTATCTATCTATCTATCTATCTAGTATATCTAGGTATATATTTATCTATCTATCTAGTATATCTATCAATCTATCAATTTCTGTTTATCTATATCTAGCTATCTATCCATCTTATTATCTAACTAGCTATCTAGATGTCTATCTATCTAACCACCTATCTATCTATCTAGCTATATAACTATATATCTATCTATCTTTCTATTTCTCTACCTATCTATCTATCTATCTATCTATCTACTATCTATCTAATCTATCCCTCTACTATCTAACTATATATATATATATATATACCTCTCTCCCTCGCATTTGCTGCTTAAACTGCTCCTGCTACTGCCTGAATGCTGCAAAAACTGCTGCTGAAGCTACATGGCTGCCTAGCTGCTACTACTGCGGCATTTACTGCTGCTCAAATGCTGCTGCTGCAGCTGTGCTTCTGCTGCTGCTGTATTCTCAGTTTCAGCCCCTCCCCCCTTCTCTCATACACACACACACACACACACTCCTATATACATATATATATCACTATATATATATATATATATATATATATATATATATATATATATATATAAAACTCTATAGATACATATATACACACTAACTTATATATATATACACACACTTATACATAAACTCTAACGCACACACTAACACACTCACAAACACTAATACACACACACTCAAACACATATCAACACACACACACACACATATATATATATATATATATATATATATATATATATATATATATATATATATACACACTAATATATATATACATACACTCACTCTCAAACATATATATATATACCCTCACTCACACACACTCACTCTCACACACACTAGCACACACTCTCACAAACACACAACCACACACACACAACACTCATATATATATATATATATATATATATATATATATATATATATATATATATATATATATATATATATAAACACATACACATATATATATATATATATACATATCAACACACTCACACACACTCTTACACATCTATATATATATATATATATATATATATATATATATATATATATATATAGGCATATACATACACAAGCACATTGATATAAATACACACATATATATATATAAATATATATATATATATACATAAACACACATACATATATATATAAATAAATAAATATATATATATATATATATATATATATATATATATATATATATAGACACTTATAAATATATATAGAGAGACACAACACCACTCAACCACAACACGCAACAACACGCCCCACTCACGCCCAACGACCCCGACACTCACCAACACCCTAAAATATATAAAATATAACTCGAAAATTCTAGCACACACTCTCCGATACTAACCTAACGCGCGCACAAGCCCGAAATAAGAAAACTACCCCGAAATGACCGTTCAGTCATTTCGACGAACACGCGGTGCGCGGTTCAGAAAACCTCCTGAAACGCACACCAAACGAACTAGGAATCGGCCCAAAATTTACCCACGCGCTCTAAACAATGTCTAGATCCTAGAAAAAGTGCTACCCCGTCGATTCTAGGCCCGTGGCGGAAACGCACACGCGCTTAGAATCGGCGACGACGAAAAACCCCAATTTCGCCCGAAAAGCCCGTTTCTCCGCGACACAACTTCCTGTGTCTGAACGGAGACACGCACTCACCCTCAAGACACCCGACAATGTCTACCTAGGTCCATCTAACCTAGGACATCACCCAAAATTGGGCCAAATTCGGATTCCACCCAAAATTGACACAAAACCTAATGTCAAAGTCTCCAAACACTACCAAACTAGTTCCAACTTCCTCCCACGGGTAGCCTAAGGGTCTAGAAAGGTTCTAAACTATCAATTATACTATAAAAGAGTAATTATAAGGGGAAAATTAGGGTTTGCCTCTTGGTATTTGGAATCCCAAGCCAAAATCTCTAAAATGCTCCAAATCCACCAAACCAAGCTTCCAAGCTCCCAAATCTAGCTCTAATACCAAATCTAAACTCTACCCACCTAGGTTAGGGAAAATGCAAGGTTAGGGTTCAAGTAAGTAGAAGAAATGGAAGAAGGAAGGAAGAAAAATGGTGAAGAACTCACTTTGGAAGAAGAAGGAAAAAGAAAGAAGAAGTGGAGAAGAAGAAGAAGTGAAGAAGAAGAAGAATACAAAGGGGGGCTGCTGCTTGCTTGTACTACACGGTCGGGTGTGGGAAAATAGGGCCGGCCACTTGCTACATAAAGGGTTACATAAGTCCAAATGACCAAAATGCCCTCATAACTTGGGTTTTGGGTTTCAGGGTTCCAAAAGCACTCAAACTAACTCCAAATCTCTCCCACTAACCCACTAAAATATAATAAATATTCTAAACCCAAAAATAAGTCTCACAGGGGTGTGGGCTGGGTCTGACATCGGTCCACTAGGGTCTGACATGGGTCCAGGCTAGCCAAAATCCTAAAACAATCAATAAAAATATAATACAATCATTAATTAAATATAAATACAATTAATTATAAATAATACACAATTAACTAAAAAAAAATAAAAAAAAATATCCGGCTCTAGAAATGGGGTGGTGACAACTTTTAAGACAATGTTCAACGCGTGGGCTTTCCAAATATAAAATCGTAGCTCCGAGGCACAGAGACATACATGGCGTACCGTAGCTCTGAGCACAGAGTCACACGGGTGATACTATGACTCCGGATATAGGATCTCTACATAAATAAGAATATATATATATATATATATATATATATATATATATATATATATATATATAGCGTGTGCAAAGTAGCCCAAACGTCTATTAAGTGTCTTCCCCTCCCAATGGGGTCAACGAGTGCTCACTGAACCTGAACCTCTATTTAACAGTCTCGTCATACTGAAATAACTATCAACAATCATGATCCTAAAGTTATCACAGATTTTGGTCATGCTGACACTATCAGGATATAGGAAGTCTGGCACGATGACAGTGTCTGAATATGTCCTAGGGTTCTGATGTAACCAAGTAGGTGCATCAAGGTATCACGAATATCTATCAATCGATACTAAACATTACCAACGAACATCTACACCCGGATATGACCCAGACGCTAAGTAACGATTCTGATTCAAATCGCATATAATGCATAGATAGAATAAATAATAAATCTGGAACTGAGATACAGGATGGCATGGTATACTTGCCTAGCTCCGAATGCTGAAGGCGAGGCTCTGGTACAACATCCAAGTCTGAGGATCCCAAAGTACCTAGAGATGATATACAAAATTAATTAATAATCTAACTCGATACTATCTAAAATAAGAGATGACAACATGTCTAGCATAGGCTTCTGCTTAGTTATATATCTCATATAAATACTAACTAGATGGTTGACCCAAGTTGACTAAGGTAACGTTGCATCAAATACGATCAACAATTAGTATAACATCCTCAAACAATATCTTCAACCCCTAATATTTATCACATTGATTTCAGTCAATTAAGTTATGCTCATCCTCGACCATACCATCCATGTAATCATAGATGTAATTTTGTACACCCAATTTAGTTGACGCCCCTAAATACACATAATATTCACATATAGTATCCTCGTTCATATCATCACTAATGTACCGAAATTCATTGGTACATCCCCAACATATGCATTTCCCATATTTATTTATCCTCGAATAATTTGTTATAAAATATCAAGTTCACAAATATATAACCGCAATAATTGCTATAAAACCATTCCACATATATATATTTAACCTCAATAATTGCCATTAGATTATGCATGGGAAATATTCGTGAAACCTTAACCCTAACAAGGTTTTTTTAGCACACAAACAACTACGCAAAGAAAGAAAAATGATGAGTAGTTACCCAGGTGGCAGCGGTTGGTGGCAGCGGAGGTGCTGCGGCTTCGGTCAGGTTGAGCGTCGACCGCGGGGTGGTGCGCGTGTCGACCGTGGTGGTGGTGCTCGGCTGCGGGGTCGTGGTGATACGGGTGATGGTGGCAGTAGGTGGTGGTGTCCATCGGTGGTGATACGGTGCTAGTCGTGGGTGGTGGTGGTGGTGCGGGTAGCTATGGTGTGGTGTTGGTCGTGGGTCGTGGTGGTGCGGGGGGTAGCAGCGGTCGGTGGTGGTATAGGAAATTATGGCAGCAGTGTGGTAGATCGTAGAGGCAGTGGCAGAGGTGGCAGCAGGCGAAGGTGGCGAAGGTGGTGGTGCTGGTCGTGGGTCATGGTGGTGGTGCTGGAGGTGATGGTGGCAGTGGCTACGGTCGATGGAGATGGCAGTGAAGGTGCAATGGCGGGTCGGTGGTGGTACAGTTGTTGTAGGAGCAGCGGCTTGTGGTGGAGGCGGCGGGTTACAGTTGTCAAGATGGCGGCTGCGGTCGGCTCGTAGTGCTCCGGTGGAGGTAGAGACTCCAGGTAGAGGCAGTGAAGGTGGCGAAGGTGGTGGTGCGGGTCATAGAGACAGTGGGTACTGTTGCGGGTGAAGGTGGCTGCGGTTATCCGGTAGGTTGCTATGGAGATGAAGAAGAAGAAGAAGAATATAAAAGAAGAATGAAGAAGAAGAAGGAAGAAGAATGAGAGGGGAGTTGGCTGTGTATGTGGAGGGAGGAGAGAGAGTGGGGGGATTCTTAGGTATTTATAGGGATTAGGGTCGGCCACATGTGGGGGGTTGAGTGTGTGTGTTAATATAGAGGGAGTGTGTGGTTGTGATGGGGTAGGGATTTGAATCAAGGTCATGATTTAACATGAAAGAGTTGTACATAGCAAGGGGGAGAGAAAGGATGAGGTGACCGGTCATGTGAGGTTTGGGGAGGGTTTCTTCATTGGTATTTACCAATAGGATGGTGACACCTAGCACCATTTTTGCCATTAAGCCCCTTAACATTTGGGTATTTGCACATAAAAGAAAAATGGTAAAGATTTGATGTGGGAAGTGGTATTTGGTATTTGTAGGATGAGAGGGTGTTGTATTAAGTCGGGGTTAGGTTAAGTTGGTGTCCCCAATTCAATTAAATAAAGTGTCATATGCGCTCTTAAATTAAATGAGAGTACATGGGGTCTTAATTGGAAGTGACACAAAGGTCATGAACGATGTAGGCTTAGTGTCAGTCTTGGACCCTTTAATTTGTTCGGCGAAACGGGTTGAGTTTGTGTCCCCAAATCGATGGCAACTACATAGGTACACGACATAGAATTTAAAGAATTAATTTTTGTGACTGGAAAGTTGTGCAATTAAATTAGAGCACAAGGGAGTGTGTTTGTGAGTGACAGAAATATCCAGTGCCTAGGTTGGCTTGTCAGGTCAAGAGTGCAAAGATTTGTTGAAAAATAAATAAAGGCCATTGTTGTACTCCAATTATTGTAGCAATGGTAAGGTGCACCATAGGTTTAAATTAAAGAACCAGTCTACACAATCCTAATTTGTAAACCTTAAATAACCTAAAACTAAACCAAAATTCTTACCATATCCAGTCTACCTAAAATATAATTTGAGAGGGTTTACATCCTTCCCAACTTAGAAGAATTTTGTCCCCGAAATTAAAAGTAAAGCACGAAAAAGAGTTACGAGAATTAAAAAGTTAACAGGTAATCGAATTGCATTACGTAAATTTATACCTCGATCCTTAAATAAATACAGGAAATGCTTTCGAATGGAATCCTTGCGCTCCCAGGTAGACTCGTCCGGCGAAAATGCTTTCATGTAACCCTGACCAGTCGAATAGTCAGTCCCCTTAAAATCTTCTCACTGAGATCGAGTATCCCTACTGGTTGCTCCATATTTGATAAACTAGGCCCGATTGTAATCTTTGAATGATCGAGAACATGGCTAGGGTCTGCCACGTATCTCCTCAACTGCGATACATAAAATACGTCGTGCACTCCATCTAATGATGGAGGCAATACAAGACGATAAGCCACTTCCCCAACTCGCTCCAAGATGTCAAAATGTCTGATGTACCTCAGACTTAGCTTGCCTCTGCCCCCAAATCTGATGGTACTACGAGTAGACAATATCTTTAAAAACACATTGTCACCTTTCTTGAATTACAAAGGTCTGCGGTGTGCATCTGCCCAATGCTTCTGTCTGTCCTGTGCTGCGCACAGGTGGCCCTGAATCTGCTTTACTTTCTCCACTGTCTGTGTTGCCAACTCTGGACCAAGTACTTTACGCTCTCCCACTTCACTCCAACATACCGGCGACTTACACTTCCTGTCGTATAGTGTCTCATAAGGTGTCATCTGTATGCTTTCTTGGTAGCTGTTGTTATAGGAGAATTCTACCAAGTGGAGATGGTCCTCCCAAGCTCCTCTAAAGTTAATCATGTACGCTCTCAACATATCATCTAGTATCTGAATTGCGCGCTCTGACTGACCATCAGTCTGTGGATGATATGCAGTGCTAAACTTGAGGTGAGTTCCTAGACTCTCCTGCATACTCCGCCATAAATGTAACGTGAATCTGGAATCACGATCCGATATAATGCTGACAGGCACTCCATATAGTCGTACTATCTGCCTCATATACATATCAACCAATATCTCCATGGACTGCCCAACTCTGAAGGAAAAGAAATGCGCCGACTTGGTAAGTTGGTCCACGATAACCCAGACTGCATTCTTCTCATTAGGGCTCCTTGAAAATACCATGACGAAGTCCATGGTAATGTTCTCCCACTTCCACTCGTGAATAGGAAGCGGCTGCAATAGTCCTGCAGTCCACTGATGTTCGGCCTTGACTTGTTGACAGACCAAATATCTCACCACGAATCTCGCAATCTCCTTCTTTATCTTATGCCACCAGTAGTGTTGCCTCAAATCTCGGTACATCTTCGTACCCCCGGGATGAATAGAATAAATTAAGCTATTGGCCTCGGTCATCAATTTCTGGCATAGCTCGCCACTCAGAACGTATAGGCGATCTCCATACCTCAACGTTCCGTCTTCGTGAATCTGGAGTCTCGTCTGTATGCCGACCTCTGTCCTCTCTAGCAGGTGTCAAAATCTCGCATCGGTTGGTAGGGCTGCCTTGATCTTCTTAACCAATGTAGACCTCTCAACTAATGTAGACTAAACCTCTAGACTGGCTATCTGTCCATCCATGCCTGGCAATAAAACCTCTATCTTGAGCTCCTGAAGATCCTCTAACAAATGTCGCTGAGTCGTCAAAAAGTATGTTATGGACTTTCTACTTAAGGCATCTGCTACAACATTCATCTTGCCAGGGTGGTACTGTAACTCAATATCATAGTCTGTCATCAACTCTAGCTAACGCCTCTGTCTCATGTTGAACTTCTTCTGAGTGTAAACATACTTCAAACTTTTGTGATATGTGTAAATCTTAACCCTCTCTCCATAAAGGTAGTGCTGACATAGCTTTAGTGCAAATATCACTACAGCTAGCTCTAGATCGTGCGTCGGGTAGTTCTTTTTATGAACCCTCAGCTGTCTCGATGCGTAAGCTATCACCTTACCGTGCTGCATCAATACACATCCTAATCCGCACCCAGACACATCGCTATACACCACAAATCCTCAAGATACAGAAGAAAGTGTCAAGATCGGTGTTAACGTCAGACACTTCTTTAGCTCATCGAAAGCCGTCTGACACTCCTCAGTCCAGATAAACTCCTCGCCTTTATGCGTCAGCCGCGTCATAGGCACAACAATCCTCGAGAAATTTTTATGAACCTCCGATAATATCCGATAAGTCCGAGAAAACTCCTAACCTCCGTAACTGATGCAGGGGTAGACCACGTCTCCACTACGACAATCTTCTCTAGGTCAACTGATAGTCCATCTCTAGTGATTATGTGACCTAGGAATGGTACCTATCCAAGCAGAACTCGTATTTGTTGAGCTTGGCATACAGCCTCTCCTGCCTCAGCGTCTCCAATACGATATTGAGATGCTCCTCGTTCTCCTCCTGGCTCTTGGAATATACCAAGATGTCGTCAATAAATACCTCCACGAACTTATCCAAGTACTGGTGGAAAACCTTGTTCATCAGGCTCATAAATACTGTTGGCGCATTGGTTAAACTAAACGGCATGACTAAAAACTCATAGTGCCCGTACTTCGTCCGAAAAGCTGTCTTCGGAATGTTCCCCTTTCATACCTTGATCTGATAATAGCCGGATCTGAGATCGATCTTCGAGTATACACATGCACCGCTCAGCAGATCAAATAAATCATCGATGTGCGACAAAATGGTATTTGTTCTTTATCGTTACAACATATAGCGCCATATAATTGATACACAAACGTACCGTCCCGTCCTTCTTCGGCACAAATACGATTGGTGCTCCCCATGGAGAAACACTAGCCCGAATAAAACCCTTGTCTAAGAGATCATCTATTTGGACCTTTAACTCAACCAACTCCTTCAATGCTAGTCTGTAGACAGGGGAAGTAACTGGTTCGGCTCCGGGAGTCAACTCTATAGTAACTCTATCTCTCTGTCAGGTGGCAGGCCTAGAAGATCCTCTGGAAATATATCCTCAAACTCTGATATAAAGCGAGGGTATACCAGTTCACCTTCTGCGATGTGTACTGCTAAGGTAGGTTGGACACTAAGCTCTCGGGCTTCCTGAAGAAACTCAACTCAGGGTGATCGGGTGGTCTAAATATAACTCAACCACATCGGTAATCTAGCGTCGCATGGTATTGGCTCAACCAATCCATGCCTAGGACAATGTCATCGTCTAGACTTAACCTCATAATAAATTCTTCCATTCTATTTACAAACACTAATCCTCCTTAAAAAATTTCTTCCTTCCCTAATGTATAATTACTCTTCTCCTCAAAATTTCTCCCTAAAATTGTATTCCTTAATTTTTTCTTTCCGTTATTTATTACTCTGTGTCACTATAGTTTAATTATAATAATGGTATCACCCAAGCACATGCTAGAATTCCTGGTATCAGATAATCATCTTCCAGGTGAGAGCCTAAAATTTTATATTCTCCAGTTCATAATATCGTTCCTGGTATCGCTATCATGGGCTACGACTAATTCCTAGCATCTAGATATACATTTCCATAAATTATTCTAGAGGGTTAGGATCAATAATCTTTCTAGCTTCCAGTAATTCCTAAATTACTGCTATCTCAAGTAAGGGTAGGATTTTATCAGTTCTAGGAATATACTACTAGGTCCAATTATCTTGCTAACAATCTACAATAGTTCCAGAATCTAAAAAGAATCTATCAACCTACCCTACAAAGGGTAACAATCTTCTCAGAAAAGATTACATTAATCATGCCTTCTGTCGTCCGGACTACGATCTTCTTCTGGAGGGAGCCATCAAGCACAAGCATTCGTCTTTCCAAAATAAAATGAGACAAGAAATAATAATAATGATATTGATAAAAAAGGAACGAATACAATTTGGAAGTCCAAGGGCGATAATCAAATACAAAGGGAGTTTTAAAAATTGATTATGGATTGAGATTCTGTTCAATAATAATCCTAAATTACAGGCTTGTTCGGTACAGTAACGTAATCGAAATGATATGCTCTTCGACCTGCATGGGCCACCACAAAAATTATGTCACGCCCCAATCCCAAAATATACGGGACTAGGCCATGTGTCAATGGCCAGCTACGTACCAAGGGGACTCCAGTCCGACTCTGAATACGTATAAGCTATAAATGAGGGTCACTATCTAGATAACACGGTCTACATGTCTATGTCTCAAACCACAAGGATATACAATAAAGAAAGGACAACATGTATCATGGTGTGTACCCCATACTACACTCGTCTAAATAGACTCAAAGAAAATAATATGAGTCTACAAATACTGGGCTATACTAGTAGAAAATAAGCAAAGATCATAATAGATGAACAATAAAGAAGTGAATACAAATATCGAGTAACAATACTTGCATATTATTATAATAATCATCAGCAGCTCCAGCCTCCAGTCAGCAATCGACCCTACAATCTGGTAGGAAACCAGGACCTCAGAGGGACGTAACAAGATACAAAAATAATATACCATAGTATAACAGAAAGAAACATGTGATATACCGGTGTAATCTAGCATAACCACTAAGTGAGACGCAACTTTAAAGACAATGTTCAACGTGTGGGCTTTCCAAATATAAACCGTAGCTCCGAGGCGCAGAGACATACGGGGCGTACCGTAGCTCCGAGCACAGAGTCACACGGGTGATACTACGACTTTGGATACAGGATCTTTACATAAATAAGAATATATATATATATATATATATATATATATATATATATATATATATATATATATATATATATATATATATATATATAGCGCATGCAAAGTAGCCAAACGTCTATTAACTGTCTTTCCCTCCCAATGGGGTCAACGATTGCTTGCTGAACCTAAACCTCTATCTAACAGTCTCGTTATACTAGTAGAAAATAAGCTATAAATGAGGGTCACTATCTAGATAACACGGTCTACATGTCTATGTCTCAAACCACAAGGATATACAATAAAGAAAGGACAACATGTATCATGGTGTGTACCCATACTACACTCGTCTAAATAGACTCAAAGAAAATAATATGAGTCTACAAATACTGTGCTATACTAGTAGAAAATAAGCAAAGATCATAATAGATGAACAATGAAGAAGTGAATACAAATATCGAGTAACAATACTTGCATATTATTATAATAATCATCAGCAGCTCCAGCCTCCAGTCAGCAATCGACCCTACAATCTGGTAGGAAACCAGGACCTCAGAGGGACGTAACAAGGTACAAAAATAATATACCATAGTATAACAGAAAGAAACATGTGATATGCCGGTGTAATCTAGCATAACCACTAAGTGAGACGCAACTTTAAAGACAATGTTCAACGTGTGGGCTTTCCAAATATAAACCATAGCTCCGAGGCGCAGAGACATACGGGGCGTACCGTAGCTCCGAGCACAGAGTCACACGGGTGATACTACGACTTTGGATACAGGATCTCTACATAAATAAGAATATATATATATATAGCGCATGCAAAGTAGCCAAACGTCTATTAACTGTCTTTCCCTCCCAATGGGGTCAACGATTGCTCGCTGAACCTAAACCTCTATCTAACAGTCTCGTTATACTGAAGTAACTATCAATAATCACGATCCTAAAGTCATCACAGATTTTGGTCATGCTGACACTATCAGGATACATGAAGTCTGGTACGATGATAGTGTCTGAATGTGTCCTAGGGTTCTGATGTAACCAAGTAGGTACATCAAGGTGTCACAAACATCTATCAATCGATACTAGACGTTACATCAAGTGAATACAAATGTCTGCACTCGGATATGACCCTGACGCTAAGTAACGATTATGATCCAAAGTGCACACAATGCATAGATAGAATAAACAGTAAATCTGGAACTGAGATACAGGATGGCAAGGTACACTTGCCTGGATTCGGATGCTGAAGGCGGGGCTTCGGTACAACGTCTAAGTTCTAGGATCCCAAAGTACCTAAAGATGATATATAAAATTAATTAATAATCTAACTCGATACTATCTAAAATAAGAGATGACAACACGTCTAGCATAGGCTTCTACCTTAGTTACATAGCTCACATAGATACTAACTAGAGGGTTGACCCAAGTTGACTAAGGTAACGTTACATCAAATACGATCAACAATTAGTATAATGTCCTCAAACAATATTTTCAACCCCTAATATTTATCACAGTGATTTCTGTCAATTAAGTTATGCTCATCCTCGACCATACCATCCCTGTAATCATAGACAAAATTTTGTACACCCAATTTAGTTGACGCCCCTAAATACACATAATATTCACGTATAGTATCCTCGTTTATATCATCACTAACGTACCGATATTCATTGGTACATCCCCAACATATGCATTTCTCATATTTATTTATCCTCGAATAATTTGTTATAAAATATCAGGTTCACATATATGTAACCGCAATAATTACTATAAAACCATTCCACATATATATTGAACCTCAATAATTGCCATTAGATTATGTATGAGAAATATTCATGAAACCATAACCCTAACTAGGTTTTCTTAGCACACAAACAACTACACAAAGAAAGAAGAAGGATAAGGAGTTACCCAGGTGGCTGCAGGTGGTGGCAGCAGCGGTGCTGCAGCTTCGTTCAGGGACGTCGTCGACCGCGGGGGTGGTGCGCATGTCAACCGGGGTGGTGGTTCTCGGCTGCGGGGTCGTGGTAATACGGGTGATGGTGGCAGTAGGTGGTGGTGTCCGTCGGTGGTGGTGCGGTGCTGGTCGTGGGTCATGGTGGTGGTGTGGATAGCTACGGTGTGGTGGTGGTCATGGGTCGTGGTGGTGCGGGGGGTAGCAGTTGTCGGTGGTGGTATAGGAAATGGTGGCAGCGGTGTGGTGGATCGTAGAGGCAGTGGCGGAGGTGGCAGCGGGTGAAGGTGGAGAAGGTGGTGGTGCTGGTCGTGGGTCGTGGTGGTGGTGCTGGAGGTGATGGTGGCAGTGGCTATAGTCGGTGGAGATGGCGGTGAAGGTGGCAATGGCGGGTCGGTGGTGGTGCGGTTGGTTTAGGAGCAGCAGGTAGTGGTGGAGGCGACGGGTTACAACGGTCGATATGGCTGCTGCGATCGGCTCGTGGTGCTCCGATGGAGGTGGAGACTCGAGGTGGAGGCAGTGAAGGTTGCGAAGGTGGTGGTGCGGGTCATGGAGGCAGTGGGTGGTGTTACGGGTGAAGGTGGTTGCGGTAATCGGGCGGGTTTCTATAGAGATGAAGAAGAAGAAGAAGAAGAAGAAGAAGAAGAAGAATCTAAAAGAAGAATGAAGAAGAAGAAGGAGAGGGGAGTTGGCTGTGTATGTAGAGGGAGGAGAGAGAGTAAGGGGGAAATCCTAGGTTTTTTCTAGGGATTAGGGCCAGCCAGATGTGGGGTGTTAAGTGTGTGTGTGTGTTAATATAGAGGGAGCGTGTGGTTGTGATAGGGTAGGGATTTGAATCAATGGTCATGATTTAACATGAAAGAGTTATACATAGCAAGGGGGAGAGAGAAGATGAGGTGACCGGTCATGTGAGATTGGGGGAGGGTTTCTTCATTGGTTTTCACCAATAGGATGGTAACACCTAGCACCATTTTTTCCATTAAGGCCCTTAGCATTTGGGTGTTTGAACATAAAGAAAAAATGGTGAGGATTTGATGTGGGAAGTGGTGTTTGGTGTTTATAGGATGAGAGGGTGTTGTATTAAGTTGGGGTTAGGTTAAGTTGGTGTCCCCAATTTAACTAAATAAAGTGTCATATGTGCTCTTAAATTAAATTGAAGTACACGGAGTCTCAATTAGAAGTAACACAAAGGTCATGAACGGTGTAGGCTTGGTGTCATTCTTGGGCCATTTAATTTGTTCGGCGAAACGGGTTGAGTTTATATCCCCAAATCGATGGCAACGACATAGGTACACGACATAGGATTTAAAGAATTAATTTTTGTGACTGGAAAGTTGTATAATTAAATTAGAGTACAATGGAGTATGTTTGTGAGTGACATAAATGTCCAGTGCCTAGGATGGCTTGTCAGGTCAAGAGTGCAAAGATTTGTTGAAAAAAAAATAAAGGCCATTGTTGTGCTCCAATTATTGTAGCAACGGTAAGGTACACCAAGGGTTTAAATTAAAGAACCACTCTACACAACCCTATTTTTTAAAACTTAAACAACCTGAAACTAAACAAAAATTCTTACCATATCCAGTCTACCTAAAATATAATTTGAGGGGGTTTACATGGGTTCACCCTGACATTGATCAAGACCTGACACAAAAAGTAGAACCTTCAATGACCAGGTCGAAAGAAAAGAAATACAGGCCATGTCGCTTGATCTTCTCCTCAAAAAACAAAAATTAAAGATTTCGGATGCACACTGCAGAAACACAAGTCTCATTCTGCACAAAAGCTAAGCCTCGTATGACTCATCAACAATGGTGAGACAGTACTTCTCGACAAAATAAATCCCTAGCAGAAAGCAGTGTCCCACTGCGTATTACGTATATACGCATAACAGGTGGTAGTCCTCGGGGTAATAAGCAATCGTGTGCACATGGTAGTAATCCTACGCGCATAATTCTGCCAACTCCTTCATGTGTACACGATAATGTTCCTTTACACCTGACCCCCCGTTTGTCACAAGACAAAGCATCTATAATATTCGGTACATTAAATGATGAGCGACCACAGTTTTATTATTACAGTCAACAATTACTCCATCTTATGCATAAGATGGGCTATGATCTCCAGAAAGCTGAAGGTCTAAATTTTGGTAAAGGATAATGTATTCCTTTATAATCCGACAACTATTACAACATCATTTGCAGTGGACTGGGATACGAAGGTGCTATCATGCATCATTGCTCCAGCAAGACTATAGTCTGTAAAGCTTGAGCTCCAGACTCTGTCAACAAATAAGAGCAGATCTAAACTCTTAATCATGGACAGTGTATTCTCGAACCCACCAAGGATAATATTTTCTTAATCCTATGCTTTATCAGGGACAGTGTCGCCTCGATTCGACAGTTTATACTGGCTCATAAATATTAACCGAGACTTGCCAATGATGTCGATCAAGGACAAGTTCCTCAACAAGTACTACGTCTAAGCTAGTACTTCCCAGCAGATTAATTCAAAATGTACAGTTTTTACATTTTTTCCCAGCAAGTGCAAATACATAAGAGGATGTGTGTCCCTCCATGATTCCTTGCCAAATCTATTGTTCGTATTCAGGAGATCCTGAATACGTAGCGGATAATGGATCTACAAATAAATTCTCCAATGGAGCAGTTCTCAGATCCAGCGAAACTTTCTCGTTGAGACCACCCAAACTTGATTTTCTAACAACAAGCCACACTTGAAATAATCTTCACCTTCGAGGGATTCTTCATAGAGCATATCCCTCGGCTGTAAAATATGGAGGCTGAAGCCCTGGTCGACCTCGCTGCTTCCTTGGCAGTCCCGGTTAAAATCTATCAGTTGATCACAGTGGTCGGTCAAGAGCTGGTCTGCCCAAAAAACAATCTCTACACGCGTCTAAGCTACAAAGCAAAAGTAGACACCTGCATCCAAGACTGGAGGCTCCTATTCATCGACTACGCAGTCAATGAAATTCTTTCCGAGAACCCAAAGGAAGCTACTTCTATCAAAAAATATTTTCTCTGGTTCTATTACGATACGGCTACCAAATTGTTGTATCGTTGTTCCTACGATAGTCTTCTTCTACGATGCCTATCGAATGCAAAAGCGAAACATGTTCTCCGCGAGGCTCACGATGGGGTTTGAGATGCCCATCAGCCCGAACCCAAGCTACATGATCGTCTTTGGAGAATGGGTTACTATTGGCCGGCAATGAGAGTAGATGCTGTTAACTATGCGAGGAAGTGCCAAGCGTGCCAAATTTACGCAGATTTTATCCACCAACCATTAGAATTTCTACACCCAAAGGTAGCATCTTGGCCATTTTAAGCATGGAGAATGGACATTATCGGGCCAATTAGTCAATCTTCTTTTAAGGGACATCGGTTCATCTTGGCTATCACCGACTACTTCTCGAAGTAGGCGGAAGCTGTTCCACTCGCTGAAGTAAAGACCTCAAATGTGATCAGCTTTGTCAAGCATCACGTCATATACTGCTTTATTTTTCCATAGAGGATCATCCATGAAAATTATAAACCCTCCACCCAAAATAGGTATTTTGTGTGTATTTTATATTTTTATATTTATAATAGATTATTTTAAATATTAAATTTCTTTAGATTATTCTCTTAGTTAATTAAAAAATAAATTTTTTGATATATTTACTTATATAAATATTTGTTTAAAATTATTTTTAGGCTAATTTAGATTTTTGGAGATTTTTCTAGAATTTTTGGGTAATTAAAACATAGGAAACATAAATTTTTAGGACTTCCATGATTTAGTATGAGACCGTACTTGCATATTGTCCCTACCAAATATTTATTTTAGGTTACAATATTTAATTATATTTTTCTATAATTTATTTAGAATTTTAAGAAATTTATTTAGATTTTTAAAATTATTTAGGATTTATTTGGATATATATTATCTTAATATTAGATAGATGCTAATTTAGTGTTAATAGATATTAATAAGATTATATATAAATTATTTGTATTATCTTTAATTCTATTTTAGATTATAAATTATTCAGATAAACTCAAACTCTATTTTAAATTAATTCAAATCCTGAGCCTACTAGGAAAGCAACTTCATGCATATCCTATCATTATTTAAAATGATCCTAATCATATCCAAATTAGCCAATTCTAGTCTTATGTATTTTGGAACTAGGGCGTGACATGTTTTTGTGGTGGCACATGCAGGTCGAGAGCATATTGTCTCGGTTACGTTACTGTACCGAGCAAGCCTGCACATAGGATTAGAGTATTGGATCTCATCCACTTATTTAATTACCTCCCTTGATTTCATTTCGCATTCTTATTTGATTGCTTGGATTGCATCATACTTGATCCTTTCACAACGTCAATCTTATCTTTCTTTCGTGCTTGATAGGGGTTAGGAAGGTGACTTGTACTAAGTATATACACTCTATTGTTCAATAACACTATTAGTTAAATTCTTGTAAGTTGGATAGTATGCCTCATAACCTAGTATCACATAGTCCTTTTGAACCATTAATGAAGTGTAATTGAATCACACCAACTATAGGCTTCTATAAGAAGATAGTGTTTACCCAGACTGTAGAACTTAGAGGCCGATACCCCCATTTGGTCGACTAGAGACTTAGACAAGAAGTTAGTATGGCAACTGTAGAGGCACAACACCGGTCTTCTTGGTGAACTTAAATTATTTTGTACCTTCCTTCATCATAATCCAGCGTACTTATATTTTTTGGACTACCTCGACTTATGCTGCTATTATAGCCTAGTTTTGCAAGCTTATTCTTTTATCGAGCTTGTTCATGACATATGTATTATTGGAGACGCCTACTAATATATTATCTAAATTAGAATCAGTGTATTACGGTCTAATCAACCTTAATGTACTTGGTTCGCCCTTTGCATGACTACTTTACGTAGATTGAGATATAGTTGACTCAGCATTTTAGACGAATATACTTGTCCTTTAGACATGTCTGAGCATATCTTATCGGTTACATAACTGTACTGATATGAGCATGTGAATAAGAATTTACCAAAATAGGATCTCATTCGCAACTGCCCTTACAACTCTCTTTTTGAATTCTTTAATCACCTTGAACCCCGTACTTGTATTCTATCACCTCCTCCTTGAAATCTTTATTATTGTTTTTTATCTTCCCTTATTTCGGAAAGACGAACGCTCGTGCTTGGTATAAGTTTGATACATGGAGAGTATTAGATATACCCCATAGGCCAATCATATTACTTTGTGACTATCTTTTGTAATTAAGGGCATAAAATATGTGAGATATTTTATGGATTGAATAACACGATTAAATAATTTGAGGATATTTTTCTTAAATGTATAGCCTATATGATAGATTGGTAAATTCTAAGTTGGGTAGAAGTTGCATTATCAACTTGAGGTAAAAAAATTTAGATTGTGATCAAGTAAGATTAGATTGAGAGATTTAATTTATTTTAATTTTAAGAATTTTTAGAAGAATAATTTAGATTATGATGATTTAACTTTAAAAATAAGAATACCTTATAGAATAAAATTTAAAATTTTGATATTATGGTCCAAATATTTATAATTTGAGCACATGATTTAAATTTTGAATATTGGAGATTGAATTAACAATTTAAATCTTAAAAAAAAATACAACTCTAAACATGAACATTGGTGGATGGAATTCAAAATTTATAATTTGATGATTTGAATTAAAAGTTAAATTTTTATTATTGGATCACCTATTTGAAATATTGATAATAGAAATTGAATTTAAAATTTGAAGAGTACAAAATTCTTAAGTTGAAATATAGGAATAAGATTTGATTAGAATTATTTAAATTCTATAGGATATTATGATAGTTGGAAATCGTGATGTAAAATTTGATGTGGGTTATTTAAATCTTGAAGATGTCATATAGATTTGAATTAAATTTGGATGTTAATTATTTAAAAATCTAGAAGAGATTATGATATGTTAAATTTTAATTTAAACAGTGGTTATTTTAATTTTGAAGAGATTATGATGTATTTGAATAGATTTTATCATTTAAATTTTTAAGAAGATTGCGGTTGACTTGCCTTAGATAAGAATGTGAAAGATTTAATAAATTATTCCTTATTCTTTTTTTCGAGGACCAATTTTTTGTAAGTTGGGTAGATTGTAAACCCCTTCACCCAAAATAGGTATTTTATGTGTATTTTATATTATTATATTTATAATAGATTATTTTAAATATTAAATTTCTTTAGAGTATTCTTCTAGTTAATTAAAAAATAAATTTCTTGATATAATTACTTATATAAATATTTAATTAGAATTATTTTTAGGTTATTTTATATTTTTGGAGATTTTTTTAGAATTTTTGGGTAATTAAAACATAGGAAACGTAAATTTTTAGGACTTCCATGATTTACTATGAGACCATACTTGCATATTATTCCTACCAAATATTTATTTTAGGTTAAAATATTTAATTCTATTTTTCTGTAATTTATTTAGAATTTTAAGAAATTTAGTTAGATTTTTGAAATTATTTAGGATTCATTTGGATATATATTGTCTTAATATTAGATAGATGCTAATTTAGTGTTAATAGATATTAATAAGATTATATATAAATTATTTGTATAATCTTTAATTCTATTTAAGATTATAAATTATTGAGATAAACTCCAATTCTATTTTAAATTAATTCAAATCTTGAGCCTACTAGGAAAGCAACTTCATGCATATCCTATTATTATTTAAACTGATCATAATCGTATCTAAATTAGCCAATCCTAGTCCTACGTATTTTGGGACTGGGGTGTGACAAAAATGGTCAACAATTTACAAGTCATGCTTTCTACCGGTTGTGTGACAAAAACTGACTCCAGAACGTGGCCTCGACTGCCTACAACCCAGCAACAAATGGTGTGGCGGAAGCATTCAACAAAACTATTATAAATCTAATCAAGAAATTTGTGTCATCCAATAAGCGCGACTGGAATGAGAAGCTGGATGAATTTATCTGGGCCTATTGCACAACGGTTCGGATACCTACTGACAGTAGGCAACTCTTCTTTGTTTACGGAAGTGAAGCGGTCTTCCCACTCGAGATCCAAATTTTGTCGCTCCGAGTAGCTCTTTCCAACCGATTGACTGTTGACGACAATCACCGCAGATGGTTACAAGAGTTAAAATTACTCGACGAGAAACGTCTCTTAGCTCAACAACACATTGAGTTGTACCAAATGCGCCTCTCAGGAGCCTTTGTCACGCCCCAGTCCCAAAATACACGGGACCAGGCCACGTGGCATTGGCCAGCTGACACGTCTCCGAGGATATTCCAATTTAATGGATCCTAGCGAAGCGTGCTACGCTGTCCTAAATCTAACAAGTCTAATAAAATCATACGACAGGCAGAGTCTAATCTCATCCACAAATACAACAAGAAATACTGAAATAAAATACTGGAAAATAAGAACAGAGTCGAATGTCATAGTACAAACCAAAATATGTCCGGTGGGAACAAACCCACTACAAATGATAAAATAGAGTAATGAAGACAAAAATAAAGAGTGCGACTAGAGCAATTGCTATCTAGATAAGAAGATCCAGTCCTAGGCGGAAGGCCTACCAAGTAATCAGGAAAACTCCGATGGTAGCACCTCTAGCTCCTCCTTGAGAGCGTACCTCGTCTCTACTCCAGGTCCGTACACCGTAGGATAATACGCCTCGTCCAAATCTGGAAGGGAACTAGGTCCTCAGAGGGACGTAACAAGATACAAAAATGTATGCCATATATAATACTGAATAAAATAAAGGGGGTGTGCTAACCATCTAAGTGAATGCAATGTAAGGACAACCTTGGAACGTATAGGTAGGTGTAGGCATAACGTCCATACTCCGAAGAGCATGGTATCTGTCCATGTAACGTCCATCATTCCGAAGAATGAGGTATCCGCAATGTATATACGTCCGTAACACTCCGAAGACCGCGGTATCTGAATATAGGAAGTCATCGGATCTATGGCTCCTCTGGATACCACGGAGTCCGATGTGTGTATCCCATATGTTTATCAGTTGTCCTCTCCGCCCAATATGGATACACAAGTCGAATATACGACATGAGTATCCCGTATCTATATGCCAAGTCACATCTAATTATATTACTCTAGATTACGTGCTAGTCCGTGATGTATGTCGTACGCACCGATAGCGAATCGGGTACGCGAACCCGCATCCCAACATGAATGTACCATCGTGATACGTGTATAGTGTCACGGTCTAGGAAGATATCAGAATATCCTCACATTAGTAGGTCAGTCAACTAGCAGCTAGGTCAAGTACACTACTCATCGACGCATTCGTCGACTGCACCCGAGTCAATCTCGGACGTGCACAGTCATATGAAATAAAGCAATAAGATATCATACAACATATGCAACATTTAATGTAAACAATAAATATGGCAAGGTATCTTGCCTGAGCCCTCAAGCTGTATATGCCAAAAGCTGGTTCCTGCAGTGTCTCCTGGCTGATCCAATGATCCTAACACACAATATAATATGAAATCCAGCATCAGACACTAAAGCAATACCTACAACACTACGACGCTACTCTTAGGTACTGTCGCAAGTTCACGGTTGATCGAATATAGTATCACGTGTGCACATAGCTAGGGTGTACACGTGTTCTATTCTCGATTACCGTGTGCCTCGAGACATAACTTTACCGAATTATGGTTACCAACTATTTTTGATCTGTACTAATACATGTCCTTGATTTCCATGTTCAAACATACTTGGTTTATGTCCAGGTGTTCAGGTGAAATACTAGTCCTTAATGACAGGTCTCCTGATTAAAGTAATTATTAGTTATTAAATAAATCCTAAATCTGGTTAATCATCATGCCATTCTATGTATAGTTTAGGGTTAATAAGGTTTTTTCCAAGACTACAATTCTTGACATGACGACACGACGGTCATATACGAACACGATACTAGGAGGGAAGAGCATAGGGCGAGTACCTAGTAGATTGGGCGAGGGTCTCCGCGCTGTTTGGTCGTCCTCCGTCGAGTGGGGGCTCCGACGGCGGCCGGCGAGCAAGGCAGCGGCGACAGCGGCTGTAACAACAACTACAGTAGCCGCAGTAGCAGCAGCAGCTCTGGGCAGCGGCAGTTGCTGGGTCGAGGCGGCGCAGGGGTGGCTGTCAGGCCGCGAGGTGGCTGACGGCGGTAGTGGTAGGTGGGGGAAGGTTCGCCGGAGGGAGTGGGGTCATCGCGGGGGTGGCCGGAGGCGGTGGCTGGCCGGGAGGAGGCTGCGGGTTGCTCGGGTTGGGGTAGGGCTGAGTTTGTGAGGTTTAGAAAATAGGGTTTTAGTTTGTGATTTCTAGGTTTGTGTGCATTTTAATGTGATGTAACATGTAGTTTATGTAGGAGAGAGAGAGAGGGGGGGCTTCCTTGGGATTAGGGCCGACTGCTAGTGTGCGTACGGTTGTGTGAGGGTCTCCACATATTGGACATGGGGCTAGGATTAAAGACATTTGAATGAAGGGTCATAATGTGCCCTCCAAAAATTAATGTATGAACATAAAAAAATAGGGGGAAATAAATTGTGACCGGTCAAGGAATGTGGGTTCTTTCTTTATGTGGTTGGGCCAATGAGAGGGGGGCACCTCACTGCTAATTTGCACAAAGGCCCCTGAATAATTTGGAAATTGCACAAAATCTGGAATTGGGGATTTGATGTGACAAAACACCATGTTTGGTGTTTTGTATTGGACTAGAATAGTGTAGGGTATTTTGTATGAGGCTTGTGGGTGTGTGTATGGGTTGGAGTTGGGTCTAATTTGAGTGAGGTTAGGTCACTTCACTAATTAAATTATAATTAATGCACCGGGTGTCTCTAAATTAATTTAATAAATACAGGGGGTCTAAATTGGGTGGCACAAGCGTCATTGGTGTGGTAGGCTTAGAGTATAATAATGTCATGATCGGGGTTGGTCAAAACGGGTTGAGATTGGGTCTTAATTTCGATTGAAACGGACAACGAACGTAAATACACAATTAATTTAATTTACGTACGGACGTTTGTAACGAATTTTGTGCGACTAAAATCAGGCACAAAAATTAGTACCAGGGGGTTGCACAAGGGTCATTATGGTAGGTTAGTATGTCTAGGCCAAGTGTATGAAATTTGTTTCAAGGTAACAGCTAGGGTAGTGTCCTAAATATCGGGACAACGGTAAGGTGTCCTAAGTAACAAAATACTGCACAAATATTATAATACTTGTATAATAAATCTTAATTGTATCTAATTAACCCTAATTATGCTATCTATGCTAATTAATCCTAAATTTTGGTCGAGGAGGTTTACAACATACCCTCCTTAGAGCATTTCGTCCTCGAAATTAAAATAGACATATAGAAAAACTATTGATTGAAATAAAATGCTATCACATACCTAGGCCTTCGAAGAGATGGGGAAAGCGTTGCTAAATATCGTCCTCTCGTTCCCAGGTTGATTCACCTGGTGCATGATGCCTCCATGCGACACAAACTAGAGGGATAGTCTGGCCTCGCAGTAACTTCTCGCTCCGGTCTAGGATCTCTACTAGCTCCTCCTGGTATGATAAACTCGGACCGACTGTGATCTCCGAGTGGTCAAGCACATGACTCAGATCCGATATGTACCTCCTCAGCTGAGATACGTGAAAGACGTCGTGAACTCCTTCCAGTGTCTGTGGCAAGGCTAACCTGTAAGCGATTTCTCCGACACGCTCTAGCACATCGAATGGTCCGATGTACCTCAGACTCAGCTTCCCTCTGTCTCCAAATCTGATGGTTTCTCTGGTAGGTGAGATCTTCAGGAATACATGATCTCCAATATGGAACTCTAGGGGTCGTCGATGCAGATTAGCCCAATGCTTCTGCCTGTCCTGTGCTGCTCGTAGATGCCCTTGGATCTTCTTCACTTTCTCCACTGTACGGACGACCAACTCTGGCCCTAGAATCTGCCTTTCGCCTACATCGCTCCAACATACTGGGGAATGATACTTCCTACCATACAATGCCTCATAGGGAGACATCTGAATACTCGCCTGATAGCTATTATTGTAGGAAAATTCGGCCAAATGAAAATGGTCCTCCCATGAACCGCTGAAGTCAAGCATGCATGCCCTCAATATGTCCTACAGCGTCTGAATGGTGCGCTCAGATTGTCCATCTGTCTGCGGGTGGTATGAAGTACTAAACTTAAGGCGGGTACCAAGACTCTCTTGCATACTCCTCCAAAAGTACGATGTGAATCTCGTATCCCTGTCAGACACTATACTGACTGGCACTCCATGCAGTCGTATGATCTCCCTCATGTACATGTCTGCCAAGACTTCCGTAGATTGCCCAACAATGAAGGGTAAAAAGTGGGCAGACTTGGTGAGTCAATCTACGATTACCCATACCGCATTGCGACCACTAGGACTTCTCAGGAAACTCATAACGAAGTCCATGGTTATGTGCTCCCATTTCCACTCAGGTATCTGGAGCGGTTGAAGTAATCCAGCAGACCTCTGATGCTCAGTCTTGACTTGCTGACACACCAGACACTTAGACACAAAGCGGGCTATCTCCCTCTTCATCCCATGCCACCAATAGTACTGTCTCAGGTCTCGGTACATCTTCGTACCTCCTGGATGAATAGAGTTGGTCGAACTGTGCGCCTCCGTCACCAGCTCCTGACGTAGCTCTCCATTCGGAACATAGAGACGATCTCCATATCTCAAAGTCCCGTCCTCGTGTATATGCAGTCCCGTCTATATTCCAGCCTCTGTTATCTGTCGAAGCCTCTGAAATCTTGCGTCTATCGGCAAAGCAGCCTTGATCCTCTCCACCAATGTCGATTGCACCTGGAAACTCAACATCTGGCCGTCTACTCCGGGCATAATGACCTCTATACCCAACTGTTCTAGATCTCTCAACAGATATTGTTGGGTAGTCAGGAAAAATACTATGGGCTTCCTGCTTAAAGCATCGGCTACCACATTAGCCTTTCCTGGATGGTACTGTAGCTCGATCTCGAAGTCCGCCATCACTTCGAGCCAACGTCTCTGCCTCTGGTTCAGGTTCTTCTGGGTGTAGACGTACTTCAGGCTCTTGTGATCGGTGAATATCTCCACGCGCTCTACGTACATGTAGTGCCTCCAATGCTTCAAAACAAAGATCACTGCAGAAAGCTCCAAGTCGTGGGTAGGGTAGTTCTTCTCATGGGTCCTCAGTTGCCTAGAGGCATAGGCCACAACCTTCCCATGCTGCATCAAGACGCATCCTAATCCTTTCCCGGATGCATCGCTATAGATCACAAATCCTCCAGGTCCAGAAGGTATGGTCAAGATGGGTGTTGTAGTCAGACATTTCTTCAGCTCATCGAACGCCGTCTGATACTCCTCTGTCCAGGTGAACTCCTTCTCCTTGCGGGTCATCGGCTCTGCGATCCTTGCGAGGTTCTCTACGAACCTCCGGTAATATCCGGCAAGTCCTAGGAAACTCCTCACCTCCGAGACATTGGTAGGGGCCGGCCACGTCTCTACGGACAAAATTTTCGCGGGATCTACCGAAATGCCGTCTCCTGAGATAACGTGTCCAAGAAATGCGACACGATCTAGGAGAAACTCGCACTTGCTCAGCTTGGCATAAAGCCTCTCACGTCTCAGCATCTCTAGCACTAGCCTCAAATGTTCCCCATGCTCCTCGTGGCTCTTCGAATACACCAAGATATCGTTGATGAAGACTACCACGAACTAGTCCAGGTACTGGTGTAAGACTCTGTTCATCATGTTCATAAACACAGCAGGCGCATTTGTCAATCCAAAAGGCATCACTAAGAACTCGTAGTGACCATAACGAGTCCTAAATGCTGTTTTTGGAATGTCTTCCCTTCGCACCTTTACCTGATGATAGCCCAATCTCAAGTCGATCTTTGTGAACACCACTGCTCTTGTCAGCTGGTCGAACAGATCGTCGATCCGCGGTAGAGGGTACTTATTCTTGATAGTCAAAGCATTAAGGGCTCTGTAATCAATGCACATCCGAAATGTCCCATCCTTCTTTGGTACAAACAACACTGGTGCTCCCCAGGGTGATGCACTAGGACGGACGAATCCCTTGATCTGTAACTCCTCTAGCTGTAGCTTCAACTCGTCAAGCTCCTTCTTCGCCAACCGGTACACATTTGAAGATACCGGTGCTGCTCCAGGTACTAGCTCAATAGTGAACTCCAACTCTCTATCAGGCGGTAGGCCTGGCAACTCCTCTGGAAAAATATCCTCGAACTTTGCAACAATTTCTGGGGGTACCGTCTCCATGGCGATGTAAGCTCCAGCTGTCTGTCCTACTCCTCTCTCGATGGTGCCCCGCATATACTCGAACTCCGGGTGTCCTGGCAGTCTAAAAGTAACGCTACCCTTCCGGCAATCTAGTACGACATTGTACTGGCTTAACCAGTCCATGCCCAAAACAATGTCGAAAGTTGGCATTGGGAGTACCAAAAATTGCGCTCTCATCTCTCTACCATAAACTAATACCGAGCACGTTCTAATAGTGCTGGTAACCGGTACGATGCCTCCTCCGGTAAGAATCTTCCAACTCTTAGGTAAGGGGGAAGTTGCTACTCTATGCATTGCTACAAAGCTACTAGATATGAAAGACAGTGTAGCTCCAGAATCAAACAGTACAGTTGCAGGTAATGATGCAACTAAAATTGTACCTGTGATAGCCTCCCCTTCTGGTTCCTCCTCGATAGTGGCTAAAGCAAAGGCTTGCCCGTGCCTCTGCCCTCCAACCTACTGTCGGACCTGGTTGAACTGTGCCTCCTGTGGGACCAAGGGTGGTCCTCTCTGCTATCCTCCGGTAGCTGGTGGATGCTGACCTCCTGCTGGGGGTAGTATCCTCAAGGGTGGTGCTGCTGGCCTCTGCCTGGTCTGCGGTGCTGCATCTCTGCGCTGTGGACAGTCTCTGGCAAGGTGCTGGCTCGCTCCACAGATTATGCAGAGCCTGAGCTTCTTCCAGCAGTCTCTAATAATGTGTCCCCTCTTGCCACAGTAGTGACAAGTCGGAAGCTCCTTCTGCTGGTACGGCGCTGTCCTCTATTGCGCCTGCGCTCCTGGACGGTGGATCGGTCCTCCAGCTCCTTGTTGGACTCTGGATGGTATGTTCCCGCTAGAACATCTCGCTTCTCCGCCTATGGCCTCTTGGATCCTCGCCTTTGATAGGACCTCTTCATAAGAGATCCTCGCCTGAGTAGTGGTATACCTCTACAGCTCGAAGGAAAGGCCGTGGTGGAATCTCCTGGCCTTCTCCAGGTCGTTGGGGATCAGGGCTGCACCGAATCGGCTGAGTCGGCTGAACTCCGCGTCGTAGGCGTCCATGGTCAAGTTCCCTTGCTCCAGGTATAGGAACTGGGAGTACAGGACGTTCCTGACCGTAGCGGGAAAATACTTCGCATTGAAGGACTCCATAAATTCCTCCCATGTCTGCGTCCTGCCGACGCTCTGCTCCATAGAATCCCACCAGTGATGGGCATTGCTTGTGAGTTGGGCCCTCACTGCGGTCATCCAGAGGTCGGGGTATAGCTGCGAACCCTCCAGTAGCATCTCAGTGTTGGAGACCCAGTCTGAGATCTCCTCTGCAGTCTCCTTGCCCGAGAAGGTTCTCGGACCCATCTGGCGGAAGCCTCGTATAGTGCCCACTGGCTGGACAGGTGCAGGTATCACGCCCCAGTCCCAAAATACGTAGGACCAGGAATACGTGACACGCCAGCTACGCATTCGACCAGAGTTTAGTCTGACTCGAATCTATATAAGCTGTAATATAAAGGGCACTATCTAGATATTCCATAAATGTAAACCTCTATGTCTCAATCCACAATGTACATCAGTATATAAGAAAGAGCTATATGTTCTAAGGTCGGCCGCCCAATAACACACTAACTCGAATAGACTCGAGAAGAAGTATGAGTCTATAAAAACTAGGCTACAACAGTAGATGAATAATCAATATAAAATAACCATAATGCCGGTAGATATAATGTGAGTACCTGGTACCATGACTGCAAGATATGCAACTCCAACAGCAACACCAAATGCTCCGTAATCATCTATGCTGCAAAACTGGCAGGGAACCAGGTCCTCAGAGGGACGTAACAAGGTACAAGAAAACAACATGCCAGGTAAATAGATAGTACAAGTGCACGACAAGGTACTATATCATAACTAAACTAGTGTGACACAGTTTAAAGACAATGTTCGACGCGTGGTCTGTCCAAAATAAAACCGTAGCTCCGGACACGGAAATACACGGCACGTACCGCAACTCCGGACAAGGAGTCACACGGGTGGTACAACTACTCTAGATACAGGATCACTACAAAAATAGTATATATATATATATAAGCGCGTGCAGAGTAGCCCAAACGTTTAGTAACTGTCTTCTCCTTCCCAAGCGGTCCACGATTGTGCGCTGGACCTGAACCTCTAACTACAGTCTCGACTCACGGAAGTAACTCAACAGACGTGACCCTAAGGTCATCCCAGTCTTTGGTCATGATGTCAGTATCAGGATACAAGAATCTGGCACGATCACAGTGTATGAGTGTCCTGGGGTGTCGATATACTCAGGTACGCATATCGAGATACTACGAAACATCCAACAAACTTCCTAAGACGTTACGACGTACGTCTTCACCCGGTTGTGAACCGGACGCGAAGTATCGAACGTCAACTTAAATACGTGCACAATGTACAAAAAGAAACAATAAATAACTGTAATCTGAAATACAGGATGGCAAGGTACACTTGCCTGTGCCCGGCTGTCGAAGAGGGGATCCGGTACCACGTCCAAGTCCTCAGGTCCCACAGTACCTAGAGATGAGATACAAACCCAAATCAAAGTCTATCACACGGCAAACAGGGATGCGACACACATCTATACATAAGCTCAGTCTCAACTACGACTCACAGGGACAAGACGCTAGGGGGGTTGACCACAGTTGACTATTGGTATGATACGCCAAAACATCTAGTCATCAGTGCCACATCACCAAACCATCCTCAAAATATAATTAATTATTATTAACCCTTCGTTTCATATCACTGTTACCAATCACGAAGTACTACCCTAATTTAACCCATCATTAATATACAGCTCCCAAATCACCGGTTATTGGTTTGATACATCACACTAGTACACAATAAATCACCTGTCCCTCGATGACAAATCACAGTGTAATTTGGAACTATTTAATTTTTTCAACCATACAAATCATTAGGGAAAAATGTGAATTTCAAGGCCCTAACATCTCAAGGTATCCCAATATCATGACCTCAATATATATTCAAATGCCTTGTATATTAATCTTGCATTTTTCCACCCATGCATATAGTTCATACCCTAATTCGTGTATAACCATTAATTCCATTTTAATTACTCTTGTAAGTAAACCCTAAACTCACTCTTAAACCCTAATCACATATTATCACAAGATTATTTATACTATACTACACTACAAAACAATATATATAAATATACTCTTCGATACCAATCAATATTTAAATATCATAACCTCATCCCACAATAATTAAATCTGTCCCTCTACAACCATCAAAATGTATATAATTAAATGTAGTAACCCTATGATTTCTGATGACACAAAACCTCAAATCTCTATGCATAAACATAACCCTTTACTAAATCTAAATCCTGAACCCTAAGATATATATAACAATGCAATACTTATTAGAATAACAAACAATGCTATACTAAAAAAAAAGAAAAGGGGAAGAGTTTACCATGGTGGCGGCACGACGGCATGCCGGGGTGGCCGGTCGGAGGAAGGTGGTTGAGGCAACGGGGGAAACAATAGAGTCGAGGTGGTAGTGCGGGTTCTCGCCGGAGATGGCAGTGGGAGTGATGGTGGTTCAGGCAGCGGCTCGCCACATCCGGCCGAGGTCGACTGGAGGTGACGATGGCGGTCCCATCAGGATTGGGGCCAGAGTTGCTCGACCGAAGCAATGGCTCGACCCAGAGGATGAGAACGGGCTAGGTGGAGGAAGCTCGGTCGTGGCGAGTGCTGGAGGTGGTGGTGGTAACGTGCGGTGGTCGAATAAGGGAGCACGTAGTGGTGGTGATGATGACAGGGAGGCTGGGCAGTCCAGAGTGGGATGGCTGCACCGTGGAGAACGTCGGAGTCGAGGCAGCACCTGGCCGGAGCAGACTGTGTAGAGCCGCGTCGAACAGCACTTGGCCGGAGCAGATCAACAGGCCGGCCGGACTTGGCTAAGCTTGGCCGGAGGTGAGCTAGGTCGGAACGGGTCAGTCGCACAGTCGTCGAGGCAGCACTGGCCGGAGCAGTCGGTGCATAGTTGACAGCGGCTGGATCGGAGCAGTCGGTGCACAGTGGACAGTGGTTGGACCGGAGCAGTCGGTGCACAGTTGACAGCGGCTGGACCAGAGCAGTCGGCCGGTCAGGAAGTCAGCCGCCGGACTGGGTCACACGCCGGAGAGAAGTCAGTCGCCGGCCGAAGAAGTTCTTCAGGAAGAAGAAAGAAGAAGAATAAAGGAAGAAGAAAAATAAATTTAAAAGAAGAAGAAGGATTTTGTATGGTGAATAAATGGAGGAGGGAGGAGAGAGAGGCGGTGTTTTCAATGCATTGGGATTAGGGCCAGTTTGGGGAGTGGTGAAGGTGATGTGATGGTTTTATAGGGAGTGGTGAAAGGATGGAGGGTGGAGATGATGCCATTCAAAATGAATGGTTGTGATTGATCATAAAGAGAATAGGGTTTCTTCATGAGGGGTGAATGGATGGGTGAGAATGAGACCCTATTTTGGGACCTCACCATAGTTAAAAGCCAATAGGGTGATGACACATAAATTTAATAATTGCAACTTAGCCCCTTAAATTCGGAAAATTGTATGGACACATAAAATAACACAAAAATTGCGGAGAAAAATATGTTTAGCAATTTTTATGGTGAGAGGGTGTTGTGCGTTAGGCACGGGTTTACTTAGAAAGGCATTGGGATTAATTTAGGATTAAAAATAGGATTTACAAAGTTGATATCCCCTATTTAAATAGGAGTAAAGTGTCCCGCAAATTTAAATTAATTGGGGGCACTTGGAGTCAAAATCCGGAAATGACGCAAAGGCCAAAAATGGTGGGGGCTTGGAGTCAGTCTTGGACCCTTTAGTTGGTCTGGCTCAACTGGTTAAGTTGGTATTTCAAAATTTAGGGTAACGACACAAGTGTCCGACACGAAATTAAATATGGGTTACGATTTTCGGAATGTTGCGCAATTAATTTAGAGCACACAAAAACTGATTTTAAAAGACGAAAAAGTCCAGTGCCTAACTGGCGAGTTGAGTCGAAAGTACAATAATTGAACAGAATTTATGGGCTGATATTGGGCTCCGAATAATCAAACAATGATAGGGCACGCCAAGGGTTTTAATTAATTGAATTAAAAACCAAATAAATTATCTCTACTCTAAACCTCGACATCTGCCACCAATAAATCAAAATTTTCTAAATCCACCCTAACTATTTACAGAATAAATCGAGGGGGTTTACAGCAGGTGCTGGTGAGGGTGCTGGGGCAGGTGTCCTCTCTAGTACCGCCATCAGGCTCTGCCTCAGGTTCTCGGTCTGCTGCCACTGCGCCGGCATCATCGCCTGGAAAAACTGGAACATCTGGGGCTGTCCCTTCGATGGTGGCATCTGGGGTAGAAATGGCGGTGGTGGTGGTAGTGGTATCCCTGGCTGCATTATCGGTGTCTCCTCGGATGCTGGCCTCTCGAACTGCGGCATCGGCGTAGCCCTCGAGGTCTGTCCCTCGAAGTGCTGCATCGGGACAGTCTGCAAAGTTTTGCCCTCTGGCTGCTGCGTCCTGTCATTGGGAGACATCTGGTGCCAGTGTATCATCGAGGCCTGGGGGATCACCGGTGCCTGTGGCTGATGCTGCTCTCCGGGTAGTCCCTGGGAAGTCTTCTCCCTCAGTACGATGGCAGATGGTACCATGGCACCATATGCCTCGTGTCCGCTACGTAGGTTCATCTTGCTGTAAGAGATAGAACTTCATTAAAAAGAGTACAGAATCAATCAAACAGGATGCAGATGTTTAAAATATGGAAGAGGTTCAAAGGTGTAATCAAGTGGATGAGACCTAGTAATTTCTATCCTATTGTAGGCTCACAGTACATGTTACCATACCACAAGCGAATAAGTCGACCTGCATGGGCCACCACTAAAACTATGTCACACCCCAGTCCCAAAATACACGGGACCAGGCCACGTGGCATTGGCCAGCTGACACGTCTCCGAGGATATCCCAATTTAATGGATCCTAGCGAAGCGTGCTACGCTATCCTAAATCTAACAAGTCTAATAAAATCATACAACAGGCAGAGTCTAATCTCATCCACAAATACAACAAGAAATACTGAAATGAAATACTGGAAAATAAGAACAGAGTCGAATGTCATAGTACAAACCGAAATGTGTCCGGTAGGAACAAACCCATGACAAATAATGAAATAAAGTACTGAAGACAGAAATAAAGAGTGCGACTAGAGCAACTGCTATCTAGATAAGAATCTCCAGTCCTAGGCGGAAGGCCTACCAAGTAATCAGGGAAAATCCGACAGTAGCACCTCTAGCTCCTCCTCGAGAGCGTACCTCGTCTCTACTCCAGGTCCGTACACTGTGGGGTAATACGCCTCGTCCAAATCTGGAAGAAAACCATGTCCTCAGAGGGACTTAACAAGATACAAAAATATATGCCACATATAGTACTGAATAAAATAAAGGGGGTGTGCTAACCATCTAAGTGAATGCAATGTAAGGACAACCTTGGAACGTATAGGTAGGTGAAAAATACATGCCACATATAGTACTGAATAAAATAAAGGGGGTGTGCTAACCATCTAAGTTAATGCAATATAAGGACAACCTTGGAACGTATAGGTAGGTGTAGGCATAACGTCCATACTCCGAAGAGCATAGTATCTGTCCATGTAACGTCCATCATTCTGAAGAATGAGGTATCTGTAATGTATATACGTCCATAACACTCCGAAGAGCGCGGTATCTGAATATAGGAAGTCATCGAATCTATGGCTCCTCTGGATACCACGGAGTCCGATGTGTGTATCCCATACGTTTATCAATTGTCCTCCCCGCCCAATATGGATACACAAGTCGAATATACGATGTGAGTATCCCGTAACTATATGCCAAGTCACATCTAATTATATTACTCTAGATTACGTGCTAGTCCGTGAGGCATGTCGTACACACCGATAGCGAATCGGATACGCGGACCCGCATCCCAACATGAATGTACCATCGTGATACGTGTATAATATCATGGTCTAGGAAGATATCAGAATATCCTCACAGTAGTAGGTGAGTCAACTAGCAGCTAGGTCAAGTACACTACTCATCGACGCATTTGTCGACTGCACCCGAGTCAATCTCGGACGCGCACAGTCATATGAATAAAGCAATAAGATATCATACAACATATGCATTATTTAATGTAAACAGTAAATATGGCAAGGTATCTTGCCTGAGTCCTCAAGCTCCAAAAGCTGGTTCCTGCAGTGTCTCCTGGATGATCCAATGATCCTAACACACAATATAATATGAAATCCAGCATCAGACACTAAAGCAATACTTACAACACTACGACGCTACTCTTAGGTACTGTCGCAAGTTCACGGTTGATCGAATACAGCGTCACGTGTGCACGTAGCTAGGGTGTACACGTGTTATATCCTCGGTTATCGTATGCCTCGAGACATAACTTTACCGAATTATGGTTACCAACTATTTCTGATCTGTACTAATATATGTCCTTGATTTCCATGTTCAAACATACTTGGTTTATGTCCAGGTATTCAGGTGAAATACTAGTCCTTAATGACAGGTCTCCTGATTAAAGTAATTGTCAGTTATTAAATAAATTCTAAATCTGGTTAATCATAATGCCATTCTATGTATAGTTTAGGGTTAATAAGGTTGTGTCCAAGACTACAATTCTTGACATGACGACACGACGACACGACGGTCATATACGAACACGATACTAGGAGGGAGGAGTATAGGGCGAGTACCTAGTAGATTGGGCGAGGGTCTCCGCGCTTTCTGGTCGTCCTCCGTCGAGTGGGGGCTCCGGCGGTGGGCGATGAGCAAGGCAGTGGCGGCAGCGGCTGTAACAGCAATTGCAGTAGCCGCAGTAGCAGCAGCAGCTCTGGGCAGCGGCGGTTGCTGGGTCGAGGCGGCACGGGGGTGGCTGTCAGGCCGCGAGGTGGCTGAGGGCGGTGGTTGTAGGTGGGGGAATGTTCGCCGGAGGGAGTGGGGTTGTTGCGGGGGTGGCCGGAGGCGGATGCTGGCCGGAAGGAGGCTGCGGGTTGCTCGGGTAGGGGTAGGGCTGAGTTTATGGGGTTTAGAAAATAGGGTTTTAGTGTGTGATTTCTAGGTTTGTGTGCATTTTAATGTGATGTAGCATATTGTTTATGTAGGAGAGAGAGGGGGGCTGCCTTAGGATTAGGGCCGACTGCTAGTGTGCCTAGGGTTGTGTGAGGGTCTCCACATGTTGGATATGGGGCTAGGATTAAAGGCATTTGAATGAAGGGTCATGATGTGCCCTCCAAAAATTGATGTAAGTACATAAAAAAATAGGGGGAAATAAATTGTGACCGGTCAAGGAATGTGGGTTCTTTCTTCATGTGGTTGGGCCAATGAGAGGGGGGCACTTCACTACTAATTTACACAAAGGCCCCTGAACAATTTGAAAATTGTACAAAATCTGGAATTAGAGATTTGATGTGACAAAATACCATGTTTGGTATTTTGTATTAGACTAGAATGGTGTAAGGTGTTTTGTATGAGGCTTGTGGGTGTGTGTGTGGGTTTGGGTTGGAGTTGGGTCTAATTTGAGTGAGGTTAGGTCACTTCACTAATTAAATTATAATTAATGCACCGGGTGTCTCTAAATTAAATTAATAAATGCAGGGGGTCTAAATTGGGTGGCACAAGCATCATTGGTGTAGTAGGCTTAGAGTATAATAATGTCATGATCGGGGTTGGTCAAAACGGGTTGAGGTTGGGTCTCAATTTCGATTGAAACGGACAACGAACGTAAATACGCAATTAATTTAATTTACGTATGGAAGTTTGTAACAAATTTTGTGCGACTAAAATCAGGCACAAAAATCAGTATCAGGGGGTTGCACAAGGGTCATTATGGTAGGTTGTATGTCTAGGCCAAGTTTATGGAATTTGTTTCAGGGTAACAGCTAGGGTAGTGTCCTAAATATCGGGACAACGGTAAGGTGTTCTAAGTAACAAAACATTGCACAAATATTATAATACTTGTATAATAAATCTTAATTATATCTAATTAACCCTAATTATGTTATCTATGCTAATTAATCCTGAATTTTGGTCGAGGGGGTTTACAGCCTTCAACAAACGGGTCAAGGATAGAATTTACCAAGTGGGTGACCTCGTCTTGACAGTAAGAAGGCTGATGGTTATGAACCGCAAGACGGTTGGTATATTCCAACCTAAATGGGAGGGCCCGTTCATCGTGGAATCCGTGTTCTCCAATGGCGCCTGCCAGCTCGTAAAACTCAATGGTGACTTGTAAACTCCATAATTTTTTATTTATAATTTTAGTATTTTATTAAATTATTGGATTTCTTTTGGCTTGTTGGTTAATTAGAAAATAAATTATTTAATTTATTTACTTATTTAGAATCATTTTTAAGCTATTTTAGAATTTTTTTTGGAATTTTCTAGAATTATTGGGTGATTAAAACCTAAAAAATATAGTTTTTTAGGGCTTCCTTGATTTACTGTATGATCATACTTGCATATTTTTTTGCTAAATATTTATTTTAGGGTTAAAATACTTAAATATATTTTCTGTAATTTATTTGGATTTATTTGGTTTTAAAATAAGTTAATAACTAATTTTGTAGGACTTCTAGAATTTATTTTGCAAGACATGGAAGATAGAATGGACCTAAGTAATTTTCTAGGGTTTATGATAGTATTATATATTTTCTAGAAATTTTTCAGAATTTTTGGAATAATTTCAATATTTATTTTGAGTTTAATAGTTAAAATTAATTTTTAGAGCTTCTAGTAATTGTAGTAGGAGACCTATAAATATAAAACTGCACCAAATATTTTTCTAGGGTTTGTGGATTCAAAATATATTTTCTATAATTTTTTCAGATTCTTATGATTATTTTTAATATTTATTTTGAGTTATTTAGTTTTAAAATAATTTAAATAATATTTTGATAAAGGCAAATAAAAAACAAATAATAAAAATAAACCACCCAACTAGATTCTGACATGTATCCAGTCTATCCTCTTTTCTTCAGCCGCCGACCAGCATATATATATATATATATATATATATATATATATATATATATATATAACCCTAATATGCCGACCTTTTAATATTGAGGAGAGAGAGGAGAGAAGGGATATCGGTTCTTCGTGTTCTTCAACTTTCCGAGGCCATTACTCCTAGCTCCGGACTCCAAACGCGTCCCCGTTTCTTGTGTTGGAACTGTATCGAGGTATAGTGTATCGAGATATAGTTTCGAATATTAAATTTATTTTAAATAATTTTAAACATAATTTTTTGAAAAATTTGTGGAGTGTCATTTATCCAAAATATGATACGTTTTGGTGTTTTCTAGATTCTGGGAGATTCTGAACTCAAAATCATGATCCGTTTGAATTTTCAGAAATTTAAAATGATGAAATATAATATATATTTTTCTCAAAATTAAATATGCTAGTTAATATTTGGTAAAATTCGTGCAACATAAAAGTACTAAAAAACTACCGAAAATTGTCATATATGCGCCATATGGGCTATAATTCTTTACCGGTTCGAGATTTGGTGAAACCGTTGATTCCATTATTCATGTAGTGCTGAAATATATAGGATTTTACACATAAAACTTAGTTTTGTGTTGATTAACTTTTTGGTCAACATGACGCCTCGATTTGCGTGCCACCTATCCCGAATTCGTAAATTTAATTTTCTTTAAACCAAAATCTTGGGTTAGCCTTAAAAATTAGAATATAATTAAATTAAATTAGTATTTTAGATTATTTTATTCAGAATTAAAATATATTAGAATATAAAACCTATTCACCCACTTTTGTAGATCTAACTTGTTTAATTTATGTAACGGATAGATCAGACGACGTCTTAAGTTGCGACTTCATCCTTTTCCGGAGTAGGAAAGATACCTTGCCAACTCTTGTACAATATTATGCTTGTTTACTTTCGCTCGTTCTTGTTTATCTCTATTCTTCTTGTACATGTTTTCTATTTTTTTTTGTACATGGTTCATTATGCTTCTTTATTGATTCCAAATATGTGTGTTCTCTATTTTCTTTCCACGTACTTGATTTTATGTTTCACCATAATTGTCTAGATTCTCGTATATTCGTGTACTCGACTTGATCGTATTGCTAGTACTTGAATTGACTTGGACTTGACTTGAGTATGACTTGACCCTTTTGTTCTCTTAGGAGAGGAGAATGATACTAAGATTGGCTACATTGACCATACTCGATTGGGAGTCTCTTGCGTTGAATTATAATTAAGATTTTTATAGATTGGCTATACTCTATATAAATATTTGATTTATTATTAGCCACATCTAGTACCATATTTCTCTATGGCATGCCACTATCTTAGATTGTCTTCATATATTTTCTTGTTGCCTTCCTACATGCTATTACTTGTTGGCTCATATTATTTTTGTGTTTGTTGATATGGTATGTTGGGTGTCATATTTAAGTATAGTATAAGCACATGGGAATATCCTGAGGACATATTTGGGATGCCAGAATATGTCACAGGATATTCCGTTATGAGATTATTGTCATAATAATTGAGATCATTGTATTAATGACTGTAAAGCTATATAATGCCAATGAGACAATCAATAAAATAATCAACTAATTTCAACATGGTATCAGAGCCAAGTTTCCACAAACCCTAGCCGTCACCAAGCTTCCACAAACCCACAGGAGGATTTCCTAGATCTCCTCCACAAACCCGTAAGTTCTTCCTACACTCACCGAACTCTTCCACGCCCCCCTTCTTCCCTTCTCCGCCCTTTGCAGACCGCTCTTCTCAGGCCGCCCTTCGTTGTTGCTGTCCCGTCCCGCTACTGCTGCGGCTACTATTGCTGCTGCGGCTGCTGCGACTGCTGTTGCTGCTGCGACGGTGGCTGTGACATGCGTGCTGCCGCCTCCTCCGCACCAGCACGAGACAACGCCTAATAGGGATGCCTAAATCTGAAAAAAGGGAGGACATGTTCGGATCTAGGAGAGGACGACGAGGACGAGCATGAGTCATGGAGCGGACGTGACATAATTGGATAGATGACGCATCGATGTAGGAGATTATCAAGAAACTAGATTATGCAGAGGTGGCGACGTTGATAAAGTTGTTGACGATGTCGGCTGGTGAGAACACGACACAAACGTCGCCGGAGTTGAAGCTTCCCTCCATCGATCTGAAATTAGATTGACCAGCCACCTATCTAAGTTGGTCACGGCGGGTGAGAAGAACCCTCGCAGGAAAAAACATGGAGGGGTTCCTGACGGGCGAGGCGACAGAGCCGGACGAGGGCTCGACAGGACGCGATGAGTAGAAGTCCACTCATATGGTGATCTACATCTGGCTTCTCAACTCCTTAGTCCAGTCTATTACCGCCACAGTAGACGGTATCGAGATGGTGAAAGATGTGTAGAAGAAGTTGAGAAGGACCTATGATGGTGTGGGGAACAACTTATGGGTCTTTCAGATAAAGGGGGAGATTGATGACACCGTACAGGGAGTGAAGACGGTGCAGGAGTATGCCACGGAGTTGGAGCATCTGTGGTTGGATTATGATCACTCCTCAGATCAGGCGAGCTGCGGGGACCCTAAGTGTAAGGAGAGACAGGTGTGTCTGCAGGAGAGGACGATGAAGTTCCTCAAAGGGCTGACTGCAGCTTTCGCACAAAGGACGGCCCTACTTCAAGCCCAACCAAAGATCCCTAGCCTTGAGGAGGCTATCTCAGCCATGATCCAGGAAGAGACACGCATCAGGCTGCAAGCCGGGACAGGTGGTCCCTCCGAAGCAAAGTCAGCACTAGCGATCACCAGCTTAGGAAACATAGGATCTAAGGGAGAGCCCTGGCAGCATAACCAGCAGTGCTACAACTGTGGGAAGATGGGTCATCATCAGTATGCTTGTACCAAGGAGGTGGACGAAGACTATTCGGCAGACGAGGATATAATGGAGGACGTGGTCGTGGTCGAGGGGGTAGACGAGGCGACCAAGGAGGTTATCGGGCGAACCTTCTGATATCAGAAGGGAATGAAGAAGCTGATGTCACCTTTACTGTGGAGGACCAGGCACTGGGAGACATGAGGAGTAGAACAGAGGAGGCGTCCACCTCATTCTTTGTTAGGGGCAACGCTGCCATGTATGTCCATCCATCAGAAGGTACTGACGAATCACTTGCCCTTGCGTCTATCTCTTCCCTTAAATCATCAGACTGGATTATCGACTCGGGGGGATGTGACGGGGAATGCTAGTGAGTTTTCTTCCTATACTCACCTAGCATCAGCAGACAACATTCAGACAGCTGATGGCACTTTCCAGCCAGTGGTCGATAAGGGCACTGTTAATTGTACATGTTCAGTAAGATTATCTAATATTTTATATGCTCCATCCTTTCCAGTCAGTCTCTTGTCCATTAGTTTTATAATCCTCCAACTTAAATGCATTATTTTTTTTGATATTTCTAAGGTGACCTTCCAGGAGAAAGGGACATGACGAAGACTTGGGAGTGGCACTTGGCATGAGGGACTGTGGTACCTAGATCGAGAAGGACTGGAATCATCATTGGTATCTATGGAAGAGAAGGCTGGCATGGAAGGACTGCAACAGAGGACTGAGGATATCTTGATACTCCATCATCGGAGGATGGGATATTCTTCCTTTGATACTCTAAGTAAGTTGTATCCAGAGATTTATGCAAAAACAAATAAAAAGAAATTAGTATATGATGCGTACGAGTTAGGAAAACTTACTAGGAGCTCATATGTTGGCACGGGTCATAGGAGCACTTTTGCTTTTGAGGTAGTACATTCTGATATCTGGGGTCCATGTACTACTAACACTATGAATGGTTATAAGTACTTTATTTCTTTCATTGAGTGTGCCTCTCGTGTTACCTGGTTATATTTGATAAAAAATAAGAATGATGTACCTGCTTATTTTTGGGATTTCCATAAGTATGTCCAAACTCAGTACAAAGCAGTTGTGAAGGTACTGAGGTCTGACAATAGAACGGAGTATACCAACAGGACGCTTGCAGAATACTTGTCAGCACACAGAATACAGCATCAGACCACCTGTGCATACACACCAGCACAAAATGGAGTTACAGAAAGGAAAAACAAACACCTTCTGGAGGTCGCAAGAAGTATGATAATCGACATGAATGTCCCACAGAGTCTGTGGGGGCATGCAGTGTTGACAGCAGCTCAACTCATCAACAGGATGCCCTCGAAAGTCCTCGGATGGAAGTCCCCATGTGAGGTATTGCAAGGCAATAATAGTGGGATACTCCCACTGAAGGTGTTTGGGTGTGTGTGTTTTGTGAAGGACAACAAGCCATCAGTTGGGAAACTTGACCCTAGAGCGGTCAAATGCATCTTTGTAGGCTACTCTACGACCCAGAAGGGGTATGTGTGCTGGAGTCCAGTAGAGAAGAAGAAGTTTGTCAGTATGGATGTCCACTTTCGGGAGCATGAGCCATACTACCGCCAGGATGGAACTTTATACAATACGCCTAATACTGCCAGTATTAGGCGAGAGGGGGAGATGGAGAACTTGGTGGTAACTGATTTAGAAGTTTGGCATGGAGGCACGGAGAAGGGACAAGAAGGTGAAGGTGTTAGGCCTACGGCTCAGGGAGAGTTACTTACCTATAGCAGGAGAGAGAAGCAAACTGCAGGACCAGTACTGACAGTGCCAGTGCCAAGTCCCTTGCCTACATTCATCCCAACTCCTGAGGCACCGACACCAACCCCCCTTCAGGTGATACCCCCTCCTTCACAAGATATCATTCCTCCTACTTCTACTCCTCTCACACCACTATCTGTACGGAGGACCACTCGCAGCAATGCAGGAAATCCTCCAAACAGATATGGTTGGGATATTGCTCAATTTGTTTCTTATGACCATATCCCTTCTTTTCATGGATCATTTATAGCATCTTTGGATAGTATTACTGTACCTAACAATTGGCAGGTTGTCAAGAACGATCCAAAGTGGAAAGCGGTAATGCATGAGGAGTTGGGAGCTCTGGAGAAGAACCACACTTGGGAGCTTGTGAGACTGCCAGAGGGAAAGAGAGCAGTTGGATGCAAGTGGATCTTTACCGTGAAGCAGAACCCAGATGGACGGGTTGAGAGCTACAAAGCTCGACTAGTAGCCAAAGGATACAGTCAGACGTACGACATCGACTATGACGAGACCTTTGCACCAGTTGCAAAGATAGGACTCTGATTTCTCTGGCAGCGAATGGTGGATGGAAGTACACCAACTGGATGTGAAGAATGTATTTCTTCACGGAGATCTAGTGGAGGAGGTGTACATGGATATACCACCAGGATTTGGCACCAATCAGACAGTAGGCAAGGTCTGCAGGTTGAAGAAGTCCCTCTATGGACTGAAGCAGTCTCCTCGAGCGTGATTTGACAGATTCAGAAGGGCGATGATAGGGATGTGATATCAGCAGATCAATGCTGATCATACTGTATTCTTCCGTCAGAGTGGAGGCCATATCACCATGCTTGCGGTGTATGTGGACGATATGATTATCACAGGAGATAATGAGCAGGAGATCGCCCAACTCAAAGGAAAGCTTGGCAAGGAATTCGAGGTAAAGGATCTCGGCCTTCTTCGGTACTTCCTTGGGATTGAGATTGCTCGAGAAGCAGAGGGGATTGTTCTCTCTCAAAGGAAGTATACACTGGACCTTCTTATAGAAACTGGGATATTGGGTGCAAACTTGCAGCAACACCAATAGATCAGAGGTTCAAGATTAATGCTGAGGCTAGAGAACCAGTTGATCGGGACAGATACCAGAGACTGGTTGGCAAGTTGATCTATTTGAGCCACACACGTCCTGATATCTGCTTTGTAGTAAGTGTGATAAACCGCTACATGCATGACCCATGGAAGGGTCATATGGATGCAGTGTACCAGATTCTGAGGTACTAGAAAGGTGCTCCCGGGAAGGGACTAATATTCAGGAAGAACAATCACATGAGCATCGAGGGCTACTGTGATTCTGACTGGGCTAGTTGTGCTGATGACAGGAGGTCTACATCGGGATATTGCATATTTGTAGGAGGTAACTTGGTCTCCTGGAGGAGTAAGAAGCAGTCTGTGGTGGCCAGATCGACAGCTGAAGCAGAGTACAGAGCTATAGCCTTGGGAGTTGTAGAGCTGCTATGGTTGAAGAATATGCTGGTGGAACTGAAGCTGGATCAAGGAGCCAAGATGAAGCTGTGGTGTGACAATCAGTCAGCTATTAGTATCGCCAACAATCCAGTACAGCATGACAGGACGAAACATATCGAGATTGATAGATTCTTCATCAAAGAGAAGTTGGATAGTGGATTACTGGAGCTTGGCCATGTTCCAACCAGGGATCAAGTAGCAGATGGACTAATCAAGGGACTTGCCTCAGTAAGCATGATTAAAGGATGTGACAAGATGGGCTTAGTGAATATCTTTCACCCATCTTGAGGGAGAGTGTTGATATGGTATGTTGGGTGTCATATTTAAGTATAGTATAAGCACATGGGAATATCCTGAGGACATATTTGGGATGCCAGAATATGTCACAGGATATTCCATTATGAGATTATTGTCATAATGATTGAGATTATTGTATTAATGACTGTAAGGCTATATAATACCAATAAGACAATCAATAAAATAATCAACTAATTTCAACAGTCTATCTTGTTATGTCCCCTGAGAACCTGGATTTGTTCTCCAAATTTAGCAGACGAGGAATACCTGCAGATTTATGGACCTGCACCAAAGGAGGGTATGACAGCAGTTGATGGCCCTACAAATGCTTAGTTTACTTTCTAGCATGGAGTTAGTTTTATTATATTTTCTTTTATATTCGTTTGGTAGTGGATTTTTCTCCACCCAACTATTAGCTCTTTTCGACTATTTCGTACTAGGTTCATTTTTATATTTAATTATTTATTTCTATTTTATTTGGTGTATGAGATTAGTATTGCCTGTGACTTATGACATCATATACTACTTGTGAATTATTATTCATAAACACAACGTACGCATGTGTTATGGTTTTCATATATTGGATTTGCCATATACATACGGCTGACATGCTCGCGTATACCTGGTCCTACGTATTCAGGACTGGATGCGACACGACTTGCTCATAATGCCTATCAACGACAAGTTCCTCAAAAAATACTATATCTAAGCTAGAATTGTACTCCCTTTATTATCAACTGGACAACCAAGATATACAGTGTACCTTCCCCGTTGTTCATCCCCAGTATGTGTGTAAGCACAATATGCACTTCTTCTTCACGAATCACTGTAAAAGCCATTATTTGTATTCCAGGAGTCCGGAATACGCAACAGATAATGGATCCTCAAAAGCTCTCCAGTGGAGCAATTCTCAGGTCTATCCACACTTTCGGGTAAACCACTCATAATCAATTCTCTTGGGCATTAGTACACGTCCACGTTACCTTTGAACTATTGTCCTAATATTTCTCCCAGCTGGGATTTCCATATCCATATTACCTCTGAGCAAACCTCTATATATGGCTATCGATTGTCACATCCATAATACCTCTATTATCTGTCGTCATCTAAACTTATCACCCGAACTTAACTCTAAGTACACCAATGGTGTTAAGGCCACGAAACCTATCACGTCCATATCACCTCTGATAGGGTTCCTTTTCGAACTTATTACTTGAACTCAGGTGCAAAAGAAGTAATGAGGCCATAAAACATATCACGTCCATATCACCTCTGATAGGGTTTTGTTTTAAACTTAATAATTGTACTCAAGTGCGCAAGAAGTAATATGTCTACCAAAGATCTCCAGTGGGATATCCTCAACAAAAGCAAACAGTTCACGTCCATATTACCTCTGAACTATGAGCTGTCCGTGTTTCCCATCCAAAGAAAACAGCCATATCCATATTACCTCTAGCTCATTTCCTTTTTTTTCCACAAAAATATCCCTCCATGATCGTACTTAGCAAATCTGCTTGACTATCGATTATACACCACATTATCCCTACCATCACAGATTGTCTCCACCGAAGTTCCTTAATGGAACTACTTTTACCTATCACGTTCATACTACCTGTGATAGGGCTTAGCGTTATTCCTGTTATAATGTTATACTACGTCCATATTACCTCTAGTATAAATACTCATAGCCAAGATATCTACAACAACAAGAATAGTTCTAAAAAGGAAGTCCCGGGTGGAATGATTAGCCCCGCCACTTCCATACATCCTGGCCACATACAGAGAGAATCTACAGTGAGCTAGGTTGGAAGATCGCGGACAATCCACCGGATAATGTGCTTATTCATCACGAACAACGGCAATTATGATATCCTTCTATGCTCCATCGGGATACGAGCAATCCGAGAAAGCCCCTTGATAAAACACGCTCATTATGATAGCTCAGAGCACGAACAAGGAGACCAAGTCTGTTATGCCGAATAGTCAGTTGCGCCAAGTTAAGTGGCTATATCTGATACGCCAACACAACCAGATGCGCCAAGTAAACAGATGCGCCAAGCGAAAGGATACTTCACAGATGCGCCGTTGTAGTTCCTGTTGTTATCTTCTCCATGCTTCTATTTAAAGTATTCTGAACTTAAAAAACTTACAAAGTTTAAAGTTCAGAAACTTTGAAGGGGGACTTTTTGAAGCATAAAAAATCTCTACCATGCGATAACAGTAATTAAAGGCCATGCACCGTGGTGATCAAACCTCCTGCTCCATAATAATCCAGTGTCATGCGCCGACCGTTTCATAACTAGTGTTCCCATGTGCCAGCAGTGCCATATGCCACTATGTGACTAGTGTTCCCATGCGCCAGCAGTGCCATGTGCCACTAAGTAACTAGTATCCGCATGCGCCAGTAGTGCCATGCGCCACTACTCCCTCAAGCATCCCTATGCGCTAAGCGGAAGGACACTTCACAGATGCGTCGTTGCAGTTCATGTTGTTATCCCCTCCATGCTTATGTTCAAGGTATTCTGAACTTAAAAAATTTACAAAGTTTAGAAACTTTGAACGAGATCTTGTAGAAGCATGAAAATCATACAGGCCGCATAGAGCTCATTCCCTTTCAAAATGAAAGCAGGCCGCAGAGAAGCCACATAGAGACCATGTAGCTAGAACAACCAAGGAGTTGGAAGACACATAAGAAGAATCCTTGTGACCTGAACATCCATGAAGTAAATGGCCGCATGAGATGCCCTGACACGGCATTCAATGCCTGTCAGAAGTTCTGAAACACCACTCATCACCCAGAGCACTTCGAGAACCGGGAGAGAGGCGGCAGCTCATAAAAAGACGGAAAGTCACACCATTGTATTAATAACTTCGTCAGATGTGTCATGCCACGTGTTCCCTCTGTAAATCCCCTGATTTTTTAGATTTAAAATTTAAATTTTATTAATATTGGTATTATGTAATTATTGCGATTAAGAGTTTTTTTGCTAACTAATATATTTTATTCATGGATTGATATTTTGTATATGTAATAATTACTAATATTATACAGAAAATATATTTTGGGTATACAACTATTATTATAGATTTATAGATTTTTTCTGGAAATTATTTGGGTCTTAAACCTATTTTTAAATAGACATATATATATATATATATATATATATATATATATATATATATATATATATATATATAGGATAATTATAATTATTAAACCTAAACAAACCCGGAACCAAACCCACCCAAAACCCTAAACCCGGCTACCCAAACCCGAACTAACCAAAACCCGAACCCCCTACTGTAACCCCCGTTACAGTAAACCTCAGCCCCCGACCCCTCAAATCCCAAAACCACCTGACCCCCTTCAGCTACGAAACCCCCGACCGCTCACCTCCCCTCCCTGAACCGTCGGAGACCCCCCCCCTCTTCCTCTTCCAGAAACTCTCTCTCCTTCACCCTATATATGGACCACCCCCTCAACATCTCCTCTACCTTTGGCCGACCATCGACCGTCCAGACACACCGCCACCATCACCTTCACCCGAACACCGCCGACCCAGATGACCCCCGACAGTCGACGAGTGGTCGACGACCCCGTTTACCACTCGTGGACACCCCGCCGTCGCCGTCGACGACTTCTAGCAACCGTCGCGGCATCCACGGCCACGCGAAAGCATCAGCAACAACAACAACAGTACCTCTTCGCGGTGCGATCATGTCACGCCCCAGTCCCAAAAATATGTAGGACTAGGACACGTAAGCATGCCAGCCGCATGGATATGGCAACTCCAATATATGGAAACCAAATCCACACGTACGCTGTAATATAAAAATCAAATCCACAAGTGGTATAACTGTAATACAAGTCACAGGGTAAAATCTAAATCTCATCCACCAAAATTATATAGAAATAAATAAATAGTATCGATGAAACTAGATCTCAATAAAAAGTATCTAGGATGATAGTTGGATGGAAACAAATCCACTACCAACTCGAATAGGAAAGGTAAATACAATATAAGTACAACACAATCAAACCCAATATAAGTATACCAGCTATCGATCACGGCTCGAAGAGAAGACATCCACTAAGCATATACAACCATCCAAATCTGCGCTCCTGCAAATACTCAAGAACAGATACACCTGGCAGCGGACTAGGTCCTCAGAGGGACGTAACAAGATACAAAAAATACGAGCCAATTTGAATACAGTAAACATGCATATGGTTTGAAAATAGATAAGTACGATGTACAAGACAATCTATATGAATGCAAATGAGGACAACTTTTCGACGTATGGGCAAGGGTAGTCTACTCGATCTAAGCCTCACAACTCACACACCCGTCTAGAACATCAGAAATCGACATACCTCTGGGGTAGCGACCAGCGCGACTCTACAGAAATCGACATACCTCTGGGGTAGCGACCAGCGCGACACACGCCCGTAGTGCGAACTATATACTACGGTTTACCAGAGTGGTTAAAAGCCCATACGCCTAATGATTATCCTCCCATGATACTAGGTGCCATGTGTGTGTCAACATATCTAATACATAATAATGATTGGAGAAAAACTACACATGCAAGAACTATACAGAAATGAAATAAATAAAAAGAAATATAAATAGCATGCAAAGTATTGTAAACAATTTGGCAAGGTATCTTGCCTGGGGTCCTGCTGCTGGTATGAATCAGAGTCCAAGTCACAGTCCAAATAGCCTATGTATTACAAATTTATCACGTCAAAAGATAATTTATTTTAATTTATTTAATTTTGGAATAATTACTCTAAAATCCTATTTTAATCTTATTATTCTGATTTTTATGTTAATTCCTAAATTTTGTCCAAAGAAACTGAATTTTATCAACTCGAGACTCATGGCACGTAAATCGAGGCGATCTGTTGACCGAAAAGTCAACCGACACAAACTCAATTTTCATGCATGATTTCCTGTAGATTTCAGTGTCAAAAACATGCTAGAATTTATGGCTCATCCGAATTCAAATTCGTTTGGGAATTATGGCACATACAAATTTTGTATTGTGCACCGATGGTTAAATTCTAACCTAGAAGTTCTACAGAATTAACAGTATGAAAATACTTCGAATTAAATTCTGGGAAAAATATATGTCGATGATTTCGACATTAGCTTTCCGAAACTTTAAACGGTTCATGATTCTGATTCCGGGTTCTCCCGAAATTGCAAAAACATCAAAATACGTCTATTTTCGGACATGCTGTGCTCTACGAATTTTCCAGAATTTAATACTAATAATTTAGAAAAAAAAATTTATATAATCAGAAATCTAACCTCATTATCGTTCTGAAAAAAAAAAACTAGGTCTCGTTTGGAGTTTGGAGCTCTGCGCAATGGCTTCTGGAAGATGAAGGAACCCTAGATGACAATTCTCCAAAAATCGGCTGAAGAAAAACCCTAGAAATTAATATCTAAACTATTATATATATATATATATAGGAGAGAGAAAGTGCAGCCGTGGCTCACAACGCGCCATGTGGCAGCCATCCGTGCAGCCCCGCCCAGATCGATCGGTCGCAGTTCGATGCGGCTCGGCTCAGCTGAGTCCGAGTCGAACTCGGTCTCGGCTCGGCTCGAGGTCGGCTCGGCTCGGCTCGCACCCACTCAGCGGTCACTGACAGGCGGGCCCGGCACTGTTCATTGCTGGAGGCTGACATGTGGGCCCCCTGTTTGCTGACTGGGCTGAATTAATTACTTTTTGGGTTTTCTTTTTCAGAAATTAGTTTTTAATTCAGTTTTTCATAATTAACTCGAAATAAATGCTAAAAATAATAAAAAAATTCCCAAAAAATTCTAGAAAATATATTTTATTATTTAGAACCTAAAATAAAATTTTGGGAAATTTTTAATTAAGTTTGAACATAAAGTAAATTCTTTAAAGTCCTCAAAAATTAGTGTTACTAGTTTTTAATTAACTAAAAATTATGGAAAAAATCCCAATAATCTAAAATAGCCTATAAATAATTCTAAATAAATATTTATATAGGTAAATATAATAAAATAATTATTTTCTAATTAACCAAGATAATACTCTAAATAAATTCAACATCTATAATAAATATAATAATATAAAATATACACAAATACCTATTTTGGGTGAGGGAGTTTACAGATCTCTATACTGTCATATAACCATTTTTTGATCCGTCTTCTCTGGTACGTTCACAACATAACTAATTTTTAATCTCTTAATTTAGTTTATTTTATTGTTGATTTATCTGCTGATTATTCAGCGTTGAATTTGACCAAAAACTTGATTACGTGAACCTAAAATTTTTTGAAGTGGGGTACGTTCCGCCAAACAAGGAGACTACGTCGTGTGCTAATTGCACCGAAAGGCGTATATAGTCAACACGTACGTATAAGATTTCACGAAACTTGATTTGGATGTGCGTGCACACCGAAATTAACGCGTATCCGTAAAAAAAAACCATATTGGCTTGTTTTGACACTTGTCATAACATCGTGTGTGCTTGTCGTTTCATAACATAAATTATGCCATCGGATTTGCAGCATTATGCTGGTCCTGTGACCCAAGTTTGGTTTAATTTTGAGAAAATTGACGAAATACCGTTTTGTGGGCCCCACGATTCCATTTGACGTGTGATTTCGTGACCGGCTCATCGAAATCCTGTTCTGGATATTCTATTGGGTTCATATCATCGTTCTAGACTCGTAGATATTAAGATTGACAAATTTAAAGAACTTTATCCCTGGCATATTTTTTGGTGTGAAGTAGGCTACATATGGATCCCACTTTGACCAAAAACTGTCAATCTTGTCCCTGTGTCCAAATTTTGAATTATGGTTAGTCAATCATAGCTATTTCAAGTATTTTGAGAACAATGGTGATGTTTGTTTTAGTATCCAGAGGTGTACTTGGATATTCCACCATTACATGAGCAGTTGACGGAGTTCATGACACAGGCAAGTGTACATTGCCAACTTGTAGTAGATCCTGTTACATTATATGCTTGTGTTCTTTCTATATATATACTTATATGATGTACCTGTTCAACCTAGGACCGTGAGACGTTGCTTAGCGTTCGAACAAGATTCGGGTGTTGACGCCATACACGGAGTCGTGTAATATCATTTAGAGTGTTGATTCCATAATCCTATTTTTACGTGCTTGATTAACCAAGTACGTCATACTGTAGAACACTTGACACTATTTTATATGACAGAATATTCTTGAGTTATTCATGGTAATTTTGTATAGGCTTACATGATTCGTGATATGAGACTTGCATATTATATAAAAATTATTATGACTCATGGTACTAGCTAGAGGTCATGATCTTGCGTGTTATGGACATAAGACATCGTTGACATGACACATGAGGTTATATTGGGTAGGAAGAAATACACCATACTACAGGCTGATTATTTATATATGCTATTCTACTGGAGGTGCTTTGGCACATATACTAGACTACGTGATATTACTTACTGCTATGGGCTCCCTGACACAGAGCCTGTAGTGGTTTCAGCCTGAGTACGAGTGATGATCTCACGTGCATATCACTTAGATGGTTATAGTAGTTTACCCTTGAGTATATGATATTATACTATTTTACTTTGGCATGTTATTTCTTGTACCTTGTTACGTCCCTGTGAGGACCTGGTCGCTTGCCAGTTTTGCATTATAGACCGTTATGGAGCCTGCCTGGAGTTATTGATGTGTGTTACTTTGTCATGCTGACATTGGTGCTAGGTACTTATATCATTTCTACCAGAGTTATGGTTATTTATTCTTATTATCTATTCATCTGCTGATGTAGTCTAGTTTTATAGACTCATATTCCTTTCTCGAGTCTATTCGATCTTATGTGTTACTGGGCAGCCGACTTTAGCACATGTAGATCATTCTTGATATTTTGTTCTTTATGTTGATTAAGACGTAGATATTTTCAGTATTCTTAGATAGTTATCCTTATTATACAGATTATACGTATTTGAATCAGACCAGAGTCTGGTCGAATGCGTAGCTGGCATGTTACGTATTTCTTGTCCTATGTATTTTGGGACTAGGGTGTTACATATATTTTATGGTGGCCCATGCAGGTCTAATTTAAATCGTTTCGGTTACTTTCTAGTACCGAGCGAGCCTGTAATCAGGATTGGCAGTATTAGTATCTCAATCCATAATTGATTTGAAAATTCCTTATCAATTGATTATCGCCCTTGGACTTCATAATTGTACTCTTTTATTCTCCTCGATATCCTTATTATTGTTTATCATCTCTCCCTATTTCAGAGAGATATACGTCCGTGCGCAGTATTTCCTCCAAAAATAAATCCTTGTCAAGGCGGAAGAAGACATGCTGGATATAAAGTTTTGAGAAGATGGTTACCCTTAGTAGGGTAGGTAGATAGGTTATTCCTATATTCTAGAGCTAGTGTAGATTATTAGCATGAGAATTGAATATAGTATTAGAGGCTTAGAACTAATAAAACCATAAGGTAGTAGTAATTTAGAAATATTAGAAGTTAGAAAGATGGTTTGATTCTAATGTTCTGGAATAATTTATGGAATACATAGTTAGATGCTAGGGATTAGTTGTGGCCCATGGTGGTGAATTATGACCTTAAGTAATTAGAACTTTACGTAGCAGGCCATAGTGGTTAAATCTCTATTTGACTTGTGACTTTTTAGTATCAAAACTGGATCTTATGACCCCATTAAATTATTGGTGACTATAGGTTTGGACTAAATAGATAGGTAGATTGCTGGACCTATCCTTAGTAGTAGGTGACAAGAACCTATTTTTAAGTTACCATAGCTTATAGATTTTTAGATTTTAGAAATCTTATCATCTCATTGATTTCGAAGAATTTCCACTCAAGATAGGGTAGTAGTCTAGCCAAAAGATTCTCGTAAGGAAAATAGGTTTTAGATGGCAGAGACTAGACGAACAACATAATAGAGTAAGTTATACAAAAATAGTTAGGCCTTCAAATTAAAGATTAGATGAATATTGAAGAGTGACCTTAGTGAATAGTATGCCATGAGTGATAGACCTAAGTACATGCTAGTTTAGACCCTTACCTACTAAGTTCGGAATATGCGAGGAAGAAGAAGTTGTAAAGATCATATATTGTTTACGTATAGCCAGAAGTAGGTTGACAATAGTATGAAAGAGGTTATATAGAATATAACTTATATGAATATAGCATTGAGTTTAAGGATTAATTGTATTACTCCCTCGACTGCATTCCTATCCTTCCTATCAAATTCTTATCTTGTTTTGCATATATAGTCTCATGCTTTTGCAACAACGATCCTTCTAATTATAACCACTGAGTATATCCTTCCTCCCTTCCCAGTCGTGCACTAGTAGCAAATTAATCTTTTAGTTAATAACCTCTTCATGGTATTAATATCCATCTCACTGTAGGTATCAGTTCTTTTCTATTTTTTTATTCCACTAATTTAGTCACTGTGACTTGATTCTTCAGATATTTTTCTAATCATACCTTATTCAATCTTGTGACCATACTCCCTAAACTTATAATAAACTTCTCTTTTCTGTAGATTCCTCCCTTTGTGATTCCCTCGATTCATTCATTCGTCATCAATGCCATGCAGTGATCAAAGTCTCTATACCACCTTGCCCTAGTTATATCCGACCAAACCCTTTCTTATGTTTTGTTGAAGACATGAACTATATAGGAGCAATATTGTTTGATAGCAATTTTTCTTATAGAGTTGTCGACCAATAACACCCTGATAATATCTAGGTCCCCTTAGAGAATATTTGATTATGGCAAGTAAACCATAGAGCTCTTGCATTCTTATTAGAAAATAGGCCCTTCCATAAATCTTGTTAGTAGGACCCTAACTTTAGTTTTGGATACCAACTTAATTTTTATAAGTTGGGTAGATCGTAGCCCCTGATTTTAGTATAGGGTTATTTTGGAATTATAGGATAAATTTGAATTTATTTGGTATTGATTAGGATTAATTCCAAATAGAATGAATTACCTCTTTAAAATTTTGTATCCTTTAATACCCTTGTTGTGGCTCAGATATTTGGAGCACAATACTATCCTTTCTTTTCCAACAACTTCCACCCATATGACCTAGACTAGTCACTCTACATCTATGACATGACTATAACTCACAAACTCACATACTTTATTTTAGTCGCACAACATTCGCGACGCATTGTACACACAAATGACACCTAGATATCCTTTTTTGTTGTGGACAATTTTAATACGCAACATCGACTCAATTCTTCCGATAACTTTGAGATTTATGAGAATAACTGGACCTACTTCACTCATGACCCAGTTATTACGCCCAAATATACACTCTCATGCTCTATATAGACCCCACAACATTCGTGGCATACCTCCTTCTAGAAAACCTATACTTAAATATTCAATTTTGTTGCAACTAAATTAAATTGTACATCGGCAACCCAATTACCCTAACCACCGATATACCCGTAGCCCACTCAAGCCAAACAATATCTATGACACTTGTATTTCATTAAGTTGAGCCCCTGTACTCTCTACACAATATTAACCACCTTGACAAAATTATATCACCTTTTGATGCTTATTGCTGAACCGTTCAACGGCATCCATGATATGTGATGAAGTATTCCTCAGTACCATCTCACCCTAGTTGTATTTGTTTATGATATTTTCTATTATCTTGTAGACTCATGACCTAATTAGAATCAAGGAGAACTGGTAAACTTTTTTTATAGAGTTATTGACTCATTAACGCCATGGTAGTACCTAGATTTCCTTTGATAGGCTGTGACAACGGTCACAAAATTCTCACCATCACGTATCCCTCCTAGAAGTTAGGCTTTCTAAAACCCTTAAAAATATGATCATGACTATAGTTTCTGCTACCAACTTAATTTTTATAAGTTGGGTAGTAACTGAAACTAAGTGTATCGTTGCTATTAGAATATGACGTCAAACTAGGATCCCATTGGTAACTGCATCTCCCATCTTTAGTGCAACATTTCTTAACTAAAATCTTTTTACCATGGTTATTTTTTTAATTTTGAGGACAATTTTTATAAGTTGGGTAGATTGTAAACCCCCAGATTTTTTTAGATTTAAATTTTATTAATATTGGTATTATGTATATATTATATTCATGGATTGATATTTTGTATATCTAATTAATTACTAATATTATACAGAAAATATATTTTGGGTGTAGAACTATTATTGTAGAATTGTAGATTTTTCCTGGAAATTATTTGGGTTTCAAACCTATTTTTAAATGGCCATATATATATATATATATATATATATATATATATATATATATATATATATATAGGATAATTAAAATTATTAAACCTAAACCAAACCCGCCCGAAACCCTAAATCCGGCTACCTAAACCGGAACCCCCCAGTTACTGTAACCCTCGCTACAGTAACCCCCAGCCCCGACCCCTCCAATCCCTAAACCGCCCGACCCCCTTCAGCTACGAAACCCCCAACAGCTCACTTCCCATCCCTAAATTGCCGGCGACCCCCTCTCTTCCTCTCCCTGAAACTCCCTCTCCTTCACCCTATATATGAACCACCCCCTCAGCATCTCCTCTACCTTCAACTGATCGTCGACCGTCCAGACACATTGCCACCATCACCTTCACCCCGACCACCGCCGACCCAGATGACCCCCGACTGTCGGCAAGTGGTCGACGACCCCGTGCACCAATTGTGGATACCCCGCCGCCGTCGCAGACGACTGGCAGTAGCCGCCGCGCCGTCCACTGCCACGCGAAAGCATCAACAGCAGCAACAACAATATCTCTTCGTGGTACAATCTCTACATCGTCATGTAACAGTTTTTTGATCCTTCTTCTTCAGTACGTTCACAATATAATCGAGTTTTAATCTCTTTAATTAGTTTATTTTATTGTTGATTTATCTGCTGATTATTTAGCGTTGAATTTGACCAAAATTTTGATTTTGTGAACCTAAAATTTTATGAAATGGGGTACGTCCCGCCAAACTAGGCGACTTCGTCGTGTGTTAATTACACCAAAATGTGCGTATCGTCAACACGGACGTGTGAGATTTCGCGAAATTTGATTTGGATGTGCGTGCACATCGGAATTAACGTGTATCCGTCAAAAAATACCGTATCGACTTGTTCCGACACTTGTCATAACTTCATGTGTCCTTGTCGTTTTGCAACGAAACTTGCACATTCAGATTCGCAGCGTTATGCTGGTCCTGTAACCCAAGTTTGGTTCGATTATCATTGACGAAATACTGTTTCGTGGGCCCCATAGTTCTATTTGACGGGTGATTTCGTGACCGATTTATCGGAATCCAGTTCTGGATATTCTATTAGGTTCGTATCATCATTATGGACTCATAGAAACTAAGTTTGACAAATTTGAAGAACTTTATCTCTGGCACATTTTTTGGGTGCAAAGTGGACCACATATGGACCCATCTTTTACTAGAAACTGTCAATTCTGCCCCTGTGTTCAAATTAGACTTATGGATAGTCAATCCTAGCTATTTCAAGTATTCTGAGAACAATGGTGATATTTGTTTCAGCATCCGGAGTTATACTTGGAGATTCCACTATTACAGGAGTAGTTGACGGAGTTCAGGACCCAGGCAAGTGTACCTTGCCAACTTGTAGTAGATTCTGTTACATTATATGCTTGTGTTCTTTATATATATATATATATATATATACTTCTATGATGTATTTGTTCAACCTAGGATCGTGAGACGCTGCTTAGCGTTCGAACAATATTCGGTTGTCGACGCTGTATGCGGAGTCGTGTAACATCATTTAGAGAGTTGATTCTACGATCCTATTTTTACGTGCTTGATTTACCAAGTACGTCATGCCGTAGGACACTTGACACTATTTCACGTGACAGAAATTTTTTGAGCTATTTATGGTGATTCTGTATAGGCTTACAAGATTTGTGATATGAGACTTGCATATTATATTAAAATTATTATGACTTGTGATACTAGCTAGAGGCCATGATCTTGCGTGTTATGGACATGAAACATCGTTGACATGAGACGTGAGGTTACATTGGGTGGGGAGAGACACACCATACTACAGGTTGATTATTTATATATACTATACTACTGGAGGTGCTTTGGCACATATACTGGACTACGTGATATTACTTGCTGCTATGGGCTCCCCAATACAGAGCCTGTAGTGGTTTCAGCATGAGTACGAGTGATGCTCTCACGTGCATATCACTTAGATGGTTAAAGTAGTTTACCCTTGAGTATGTGGCATTATAATGTTTTACTTTAGCATGCTGTTTTTTGTACCTTGTTACGTCCTCTGAGGACATAGTCCCTTGCCAGTTTTGTAGCATAGACCGTTGTGGAGCCTGTCTGGAGTTGCTGATGTGTGTTGCTTTGTCATGTAGGCATTGGTTCCAGGTACTTATATTGTGGAGAACTGTTTGAAGTCACAGATATTTGAGTGTACCAATTCCAGAAAATATGTACTTCGATTTACCCTTTTGAACTATTTTCTTGTAATCTTTGTCTACGCACAGACCCCACACTTCTCCACCTCCTTATCACCACATTTAGAGATAATCCACATACTACATATCTTGCGGTACAGAGTATATGTCCTAGTCTTGGTGTCCCATAACTCTTGTAATGAGACTCAACTCATAAGCAAAAGCTCGAATATCCATCTGATACTGAAGGCTTGCTTCAAATTATGTCTCCTGCCAAGATATCACTATCAGGCAACCATGAATGTTCACCCTCAAGTCTGCAACAGATTTCTTGAGATCAGTTCCTTTATAATTACTGGTACTTTGCTACACGTACTTCTTTGACTGTAACTTCTTGAAGTCCAGAACTATTATCCCAATCCCTAGATCCTCTGCTTGATCCTTGTTCGCTATCAAGATCTTCGGCCTTCTTCAGTGATAGGCTTGACCTCGGTGAACTTCTCTTCCTAGAGCTCCCGTAGCTAGATGCACTAGTGTCCATTCACCATTCAGCAACCATGCCAAATGACTTAACCTGCGCAATCATAGCAACCAAGTTAAGTAATCAAAGTAACCAAGTTAAATTTTTACCTTGCTATTTTTGTTTAAAATTGGATCTGCAATCATCATTCTCATGGTCCTTCATGCTTAAAGAGACATGAACCTAGGTACTCATAGCCCTATGCGCATAACTTGGTCGCGCATAGACCATGCTTAGAGCTAGCCACATAGACGCTTCAATGAGCCAAGTCCTGCCATGCACCGAAAGAATGTCATTCGCAGTGACTATATTGTATCGAGCCCGCCAAGCGTAGTGAGTGCCCTACGCCGAGACTACTAATGTTCCGAGTTCTTCCATGTTCTAATTGTGGCTATGCGTAGATGCATAGTTCCGGTCTCTCTTCGACAACCGCAATAGACTTCTCTATACGGCTACTAGCTTCAGACATCTCCATGTACCAACTTGCATCAGATATCGACTTTTTTTTTCTTGGAATGTATGTCTCTAGCGACACAAGATCAAGTTCACTTTCATCCACATGAATGGTAGATCCTGGATATCTCTACCAATCTCCAACATTTGATAGAGGGCTCATTCCTTATCTAAATGATTGAAGTATAGCCCGTCAATCTTCTTAAGTTTGTAAAAACTTGTGTTGAGAAGACTTGGACGGTTGTTCTTCATCTTACTTGGATCTTGCTTTGAGATTGTTAGTCCCTGAGACAAACCTTCAGATGGATTCAACAGATGCAAGAAATAAAACTCTGAACGAGCTTGTTAGGAAGGAACAAGATCTTACTGAAAGAAGATCTAAATTAAAGACGAGTGACAACTCCAGAAAGTAACTGGCAGAAACAAGCGTTGTTCTTCCTTGCAAACGCAGTTGTAATTGAGATAGAATAAGAAACAATATCATAAACTTGGAATAGTCAGGTAGATAAGATCCTAATATCTATTCCTAATTGCAGGCTCGCTTGGCATAGTCAGGTAACCAAGACGGTTTAAATCGGACCTGCATGTGCTACCATAAAAACTATGTCACGCCCCAGTTCCAAATATAAGGAACTGAGCTATGTGGCATTGGCCAGCGGGTACACTCCGAAGGGCATTCCAGTCTAATAGACCCGTTGGAGTGTACTTAAGCTGTAAACTACAATGATATAAGCCAATATATAAAATATAAGCAGTGTAATTAAATCTCATCCACAGACATAAGAATATGGAACACATAGAGAAATCAAGTTTACTAATGTGCAGAACGAAAATAAGTCTGAAAATGTATCATAATACAATACGGATAGAGTTACACGGGAACAAAATTGCTAATACAAATATTGAATGAAAGGAAGCAGTAAGATAACTAGAGCCGATATCTGCAAACTAGATAATGATACCGAGCCCAGGATAAAGTCACTACCAGTGATCAAGCGAAGTCCTCGAGAAGGATCTTGTCCTTTGCAACAAGTCCTGCTCCTGGATATACACCCAGTCCGTACTCCTCCGGGTAGCCCTCATCGCCTAAGCCTGGAAGGGAACCAGGTCCTTAGAGGGACGTAACAAGGTACGAAAATAGTATGCCATAGTAAAACAGAAAGGAAACATGTGATACGCTGGTGTAATCTAGATTAACCACCTAAGTGGGACGTAACTTGAAGACAATGTTCGACACATGGGCTTTCCAAATATAAATCCGTAGCTCCAAGGCACAGAGACACACGGTGCATACCATAGCTCCAAGCATAGAGTCACACAGTAAATACTACGACTCTGGATATAGGATCTCTACGTAAATAAGGATATATATATATATATATATATATATATATATATATATATATATATATATATATATATATAGCGCATGCGAAGTAGCCCAAGCGTCTAGTGACTGTCTTTCCCTTCCAATGCGGTCAACGAGACGCATCCGCTGCTCGCTGAGCCTGAACCTCTATCTAACAGTCTCATCATACTGAAGTATCTAGCACCAATCATGATCTTATAGTCATCCCAGGTTCCGGTCATGCTGACACTATCAGGATACAGGAAGTCTGGCCCAATGACAGTGTCTGGTTGTGTCATATGGTTCCGATGTAACCAAGTAGGTACATCAAGGTATCGAGAAACATCTAACAATCAATACTAGACGTTACCGACAAACGTCTGCACCCGGATATGACTCAGAAGCTAAGTAACAATTTTGATCCAAAGAGCACACAATGTATAGATAAAATAAATAGTGAATCTGGAACTGAGTTACGGAGTGGTAAAGTATATTTGCCTGGATCAGGATGCTGAAGGCGGGGCTCCGGTATAACGTCCAAGTCTAAGGATCCCAAAGTACCTAGAGATGATATATAAAATAATTAATAATCTAGCTCGAAACTATCTAAAATAAGATATGAAATCATGAACTAGCATAGGTTTTTGTCTTAGTTACATAACTCACGTCTAAGGTACTAACTAGAGGGTTGACCCAAGTTGACTAGAAAAATGTTGCATTAAATAAGAATTCATCCAATCGCATAACGTACTCAAATAATATCCTCAACCGCTAATATTTATCAAGTATGATTTCGTCATCTATATATAATGCTCATCCTCGACCATACCATCCCTGTAATGTAAACACCCTAAATTTTCAGAGATTTTTAAAATCAATTTTTGGAATTAATATGCAATTTTTCAAGAATTTACATAAGCCATGTAGTGAGTTTGTAATTTTTTAATTGCCAATAAATAATATTAAAATGAAATGAAAATATAATTTTATGGTGTAAAATAGAAAACCGGACTTAGGGTAATTTTCTGGGATTTTATTGGGCCTCGGACCTATTTTTAAAAGCCTAAAAACTATTTTTATAATTAATTAATTAATTACTGTTTTATTATTATTATTATTATTATTATTATTATTATTATTATTATTATTGTTATTATTTTTATTTTAATTAGCTTTAGGCCCGGCCCAGCCCAGTGGGCCGAGCCCGTTAAACCCAGCCCAGCCCCCTGTTAACGGGTCGGGCGGGTCGGCCAGACCCGGATCCGCGCCCGACCCGACCCGGACCCTAACCACCCCGACTCCGGCCACCCCCTCACCGGAGCTCCGCCCTCCAGCACCCAGCCGCCCAGCCAGCGCCGACGCCGGCTGACCTTCCTCTCCTCCTCCTCCAGCAAGCCGATCCCGACCGGCTGAGCATCCCCTAGCCCCGCTGCCTTCCGTCGGAGCCCGCCCCAGCGCCGCCCAGCTCCTCCAGCAGCGCCGCCCTAGCCAGCTGACGATGCCTCGACCGTCCAGCGCTCCTCCAGCGAAGCCCCGGACACGCGGACACAGCCCAGCCCTACGCCGGACACAGCGGGACACGAACTCGCGTGTCGGACACAGTTCAAAACCCGGTTTCTTGGGTCCCTTTCAGGTACTCGTATCTTGCACCTCGTTTATCCGATTTCGATTCTGTAAATTTCTACGCGAAGCCTGTATGACCCTCTCGGTGCCCGGATAAACCGCTCGGGGCATCGCGTCCTGTGGTGATCGCACACCGCGATCCAAAAACAGGAAAAACCAGACCCTGTTTTACCCCGGAACTGAGTACGTCCCGCCAAACGGGACGACTTGGTCGTGTGCGATCTTCACAGATACGTACGCCTCGTCGATACGGACGTGTGGGATTTCGCGAAAGCTGATTCGGGTGTGCGTGCACACCGGAATCAACGCGTATCCGCGGACATCGCCCCGTATCCGTCTTTTTTGCATTTTACCCTAACTTCGTGCACACACGTCAGATCGAGACAAAACTTGCGCCATCGGACTCGTAGCGATACGCTGGTCCTGTGGGTCAAGTTTGGTTCGATTCTGAAAACGTTGACGAAATCGCGTGTCGTGGGCCCCACAGGCCCCGCTCGACGGGCGATTTCGTGATCGGCTCATCGGAATTCAAATCTGAAAGTTCCGTTGGGTTCGTATCAGCGTTCCTGACCTGTTGACACTAAGTTTGGTGAATTTGGAGACCGTTGACCCTGACACATTTTTCGGTGCAAAGCGGGCCCACCGGTGGACCCCGTTTTAGCCCGAAATTGCCGTTTTTGCCCTTGTCTCCAAATTGGACCCAAGGACAGGCGATCCTAGCTGTTTGACACCTTCTGAGCGTGATGGTACTGTTTATTTCAGCTTTCGGAGATATCTCTGGAAATTTCCGAAACCAGGACCTAAGTGGAATTCAAACCTCAGGCAAGTGCACATTGCCAAACTTGCAGTCATTATTTTCATATTTTTTGTAAAAATACTCTGCTGGATTTTTTGTGCAAATTTATATAAACTGATTTAAACTGCTTAACCTAGGGAACGTATGACGTACCTAGTGTCCGACCATAGTCGGGTACCGACACCGTACGCGGTGTTGGGTTCGTCATTTAGAGATGGATTTACGATTCCCTTACTTTGTACTTGACCTATCAAGTACCCTACAACCCAGGACACTTGACACTATCATGGACAGAATCCTTCTGAGATATTCGTGGTGATTCTGTATAGGATACAGGACTTGATAGAGACATTTATTATAGACAGTATGACTTGTTGCATTAGTTATAATCCCGCTGACATGTACATGAGACGTTATGGTCATGGCTTGCGTGATTACATTGGGTGGGGAGAGACACACAGGCTACAGGCTGTTCTATATATATATCTACTATTATTGTGAGGTTGTAGACTCTCCAGCAGAGCTAGACCCTTTACGTGTTATTACTGCTATCGGCTCCCCGACACAGAGCTTGTAGCGGTCTCAGCCTGAGTACTAGTGTTGCTCTCATTTGTATATCACATAGATGGTTACTTAGTTTACCCTGCTGTTCATTTATTTATTGCACTGCTTATTCAGTTGGCTTATTTTATCTTGTGCCTTGCTATGTCCACTGAGGACCTGGAATGGATTATGTCCCCAGGTCTAGCTGAGGAGCAGTATTCCGAGATATACGGGACCGGAGCTGAAGCTATTGCTGGAGCTGAACCGAACACTGAAGACGAGGTGACTGCCGAGGACTTCTCCTGAGTGCCTGTCCCAGTACTCATTTATTTACTTCATGTTTATATCTTTTGTTCCTGGCCTATAGAGCCAGTTATTTCAGACTTAAGTCGGATTGTTGCTCCGACTGACTTGCTGTGATTTATTGTTGCTACTTATTTCCATTCAGTATGCAGTTTATTACTTTATCTTTATAGATGAGATTAATGTGACTTGTGTAGTAGACCTTATTTACAGCTTAAGTACGCCCTGATGGTTCCATTAAATTGGGTTATCCATCGGTACATGCTGCTGGCCATTGCCACGTATCTCCAGTCCCTCGGCATTTTGGGACTGGGGCATGACATATAATCATAGGTATAAATGCATAAACCCAATTTAGTCCCACTTTCACTTAGGAATGGGAAGCGGCTGCAATAGTCATGCAGTCCTCTGATGTTTGACCTTAAGTTGCTGACAGACCAAACATCTCGCAACGAATCTTGCAATCTTCCTCTTCATCCCATGCGACTAGTAGTGTTGTATCAAATCTTGGTACATCTTCATACCCTTGGGATGAATAGAATAAATCGAGCTATGGGCCTTGGTCAACAACTCCTGGTGTAGCTCACTACTCGGAACATATAAGCGATCTCCATACCTCAATGTTCTGTCTTCGTGAATTCGGAGTCCCTTCTGCATGCCGGTCTCTGTCCTCTCTCGCAATCTCCGGAATCTCGCATCGGTAGGGAAGGCTGCCTTGATCCTCCCAACCAATGTAAACTGATCTTCTAGACTGGCTAACTGTCCATCAATGTCTGGCAATACAACCTCTATCCTGATCTCCTAAAGAGCCTCTAACAAATCTCGCAGAGTCGTCAAAAAGTATGCCACGGGCTTCCTGCTTAAAGTATCTGCTACAACATTCACCTTGTCAGGGTGGTTCTGCAACTCAATATCATAGTTTGTCATTATCTCTAGCCAACGCCTATGTCTCATATTGAGCTCCTTTTGAGTGTAGACATACTTCAGACTTTTATGATCTGTATAAATCTCAACCCCTCTCCATAAAGGTAGTGCCGCCATAGCTTTAGTGCAAATATCACCGCAGCTAGCTCTAGATCATGTGTCGGGTAATTCTTCTCATGAACCCTCAGTTGTCTCGATGTGTAAGCTATCACCTTGCCGTGCTGCATCAGTACACATCCTAATCCGCTTCCAGACGTATCTCTATACACAACAAATCCTCTAGATCCAGAAGGAAGTATCAAGATTGGTGTTGTCGTCAGACGCTTCTTCAGCTTATCGAAAGCCGTCTGACACTCCTCAGTACAGATAAATACCTCGCATTTACGCGTCAATCATGTCATAGGCGCAGCGATCCTCGAGAAGTTTTTTATGAACCTCCGATAATATCCGGCAAGTACGAGAAAACTCCTAACCTTCATAACTGATGTAGGGGTAGGCCACGTCTCCACTGCGGAGATCTTCTCCGGGTCAACAGATAGTCCATGTCCAGTGATTATGTGACCAAGTAAAGGTACCCTATCCAAGCAGAACTCATACTTGCTGAGCTTGGCATACAACCTCTCCTGCCTCAGCGTCTCCAACACGATCCTGAGATCCTCCTCTTGCTCCTCCTGGCTCTTGGAATATACCAAAATATCGTCGATAAATACCACCATGAACTTATCAAAGTACTGGTGGAACACCTTGTTCATGTAAACCCCCTCACCAAAAATAGATATTTTGTATATATTTTATATTATTATATTTATTATAGATATTAAATTACTTTACAGTATTCTCTTCGTTAATTAGAAAATAAATTTCTTAGTATATTTACTTATGTAAATATTTATTTAGAATTATTTTTAGGCTATTTTAGATTTTTGGAGATTTTTCTAGAATTTTTAGGTAATTAAAACATAGAAAACCTAAATTTCTAGGACTTTTATGATTTACTATGAGACCATACTTGCATATTGTTCCTACCAAATATTTCTTTTAGGTTAAAATATTTAATTATATTTTTCTGTAATTTATTTAGAATTTTAAGAAATTTATTTAGATTTTTGAAATTATTTAGGATTTATTTGGATATATATAGTCTTAATATTAGATAGATAATATTTTAGTGTTAATAGATATTAATAAGATTATATATAAATTATTTGAATTATTCTTAATTTTATTTAAGATTATAAATTATTGAGATAAATCCAAACTCTATTTTAAATTAATTCAAATCCTGAGCCTACTAGAAAAAAAACTTCATGCATATCCTATCATTATTTAAACTGATCCTAATCATATCCAAATTAGCCAATCCTAGTCGTATTCAATTAAGTAGTGTTCACCATTATAAATACCTCATCTTTCATTTTTTTTTTCTCCAAAATCCTCTCTTTTTCGTCCAAAAAGAGTCAAAATTCGTCATAAATCCAACCTCATTTTCTAGTAGTTATGACGACTTAAAAAGACGATATTTTCTAGCTCCAGACTCCAAACGCGCTCCAGTTTTTTTTTGTTAGAACTATATCAAGGTTAGTTTTTTGAATATATAAATTATTTTAATAATATATGAACCTATTTTTCCAAAAAATTCTAAAAGTGTCAGCTGTCCGAAATCAGACGCATTTTGGTATTTTTGAGATTACGGGAGATCCCGAACTCGGAATTACGAACCGTTTGAAGTTTCAGAAAGTTGACATGATTAATTTACATAAAATTACTTTTTCAGAATTTAACATGAAATTTTAATCTACTGTAAAATTTGTGCAACATAGACGTAAATAGGAAACCATAGAAAACTATCATCTATTCGCCCTTGTGGCCATAACTCTTTACCGACTTGTGATTTTATAAAATTGTCGATTCTGGAATTCATGTAGCGCTAAAATCTATAGAATTTTATACACAAATCCAGAATTTGAGTTTGTTGACTTTTTGGTCAACGGATTGCCTCGATTTGCGTGTCACAGATCACAAATCTGTAAAGTTAATTTTCTTTGGACCAAAATTAGGGTTTAGTAATAAAATCAGATTATAATAAGATTAAAATACTATTTTAGGTTATTTTATTCAGAATTAAATAGATTAAAATGGAGGAACCTATTCACCCACTTTTGTAACCTAACTTGTTTAATTTATGTGACGGGTAGATCGGACGACGCCTTGAGTTGGAACTTCATTCTTTTTCAGACCAGGCAAGATACCTTGCCAAATTGTTTACAGTATTTTGTATGCTGATTATATTTCTGTATATTCATTGCATTTATGTATATTCATTGCATGTGTAGTTTCTTTCAGTCATTACTATATATTAGATATGTTGACACACACTTAACACTTAGTATAATAGAGGACAATTAGTAGGCATATGGGCTATAACCACTATGATGAACCGTAGTAACTAGCACGCACTATGGTAGTCGTGTCCGATGGTCGCTACCCCCAAGGTATGTCGATTGATAGAGTCACGAGGGTCACTACCCCCGAGGTATGTCGGCTGATGATGTCCACTGACGTGTGTGTGAGTTGTGAGATTTAGATCGAGTAGTCTACTCTTGCCCATACATCAAAAAGTTGTCCTCATTTGCATTCATATAGATTATCAGATACAACGTACTTATATATTTTTAAACATTATGCATGTTTACTGTATTCAAATTGGCTTGCTTCTATGTATCTTGTTACGTCCCTCTGAGGACCTGGTCCCTTTCCAGGTGTAGATGTTCATGACTATTCGCAGAAGCACGGATCAGGACTTACCACTTATCTCTTCCGAGGAGGCCTTACCTTCTTTGCATCCTTGATTATCTCAAGCGATGGATCGCTTTGCTGATACACTTCTATCATCATCTTATTTATATTGGAGATTTACCCTTCTCCCTCATTTTAGTATTGATATAGTATTTGGTAGTGGATTTGTCTCCACCTGACTATAGTTTTGGATTATTCAGACTCATTATTCTAGTTCAGTTATTTACTTTCTGTGACTTATTTTGAGGTTAAGATTAGTATACATGTGACTTGTGACACTATATTTATACCACATGTGAGTTTATATCTATATTACAGCGTACGTGTGTATTATGGTATCTATATATTGGAGTTGTCATATACATACGGCTGTCATGCTTACGTGTTCCTAGTCCTACGTATTTTGGGACTGGGGCGTGACATATTTTTGTAGTGGCCCATGCAGATCGAGAGCATATTATCTCGGTTACGTCACTGTACTGAGCATGCCTGCGCATAGGATTAGAATATAGGATCTCATCCACTTATTTATCACCTTCCTTGATTTTATTTTGTATTCTCATTTGATTCCTTGTATTGCATCTTGCTTGATCCCATCTCAACGTCAATCTTCTCTCGGCTTGATAACGTTAGGAAGATGAGTTGTAATAGGTATATACCCTCTAGTATCCAATAATACTATTACTTAAATTTTTGTAAGTTTGGTAGTATGCCTTATAACCTAGTAACACATGGTCCTTCTGACCAATTAATAAAATATAAATGAATGACACCAACTATAGACTTGCATAAAAAGATAATGTTTATCCAGACTGTAGAACTTAGAGGCCCATACACCCATTTGGTCGACTAGAGACCTTGACAATGAGTTATTATGAAAACTGTAGAGGCACAACACCGATCTTCTTAGTGAAGTTATATTATTCTGTACCTTCCTCCATCATAATCAAGCGTACTTATATTTTTACTACCTCGACTTATGCTGCTATTATAGCCTAATTTTGCAAGCTTATTCTTTTATTGAGCTTGTTTATGACATATGTATTATTGGGGGCCCACACTAATACATTATCTAAATCAGAATCGGGTATTATGGTCTGATCAACCGTAGTGCACTTGGTTCGCTCTTTGTATCACTACTTTATGTAGATTGAGATATAGTTGACTCAACTTGTTAGACGGATATACTTGCCCTCTAGACTGGTCAGAGCATATCGTGTCAGGTACACAACTATTCTGGTGTGAACATGCGAATAGGAATTTACCAAAATAAGGTTTCAATCCACAACTGCCTTGGCAACTCCCTTTCGAATTATCTAATCCCTTTGAATCCCGTACTTGTATTCTATCATCTCCTCCTTGAAATTCTTTATTGTTGATTTTCGTCTTCCCCTATTTCAGAAAGACGAACGTTCGTGCTTAGTATAAGTTGATACACGGATAGTACCAGATATACTCCATAGGCCAAGCTGTCACGACCCGCACCCGAAAATCGGGCATGAGCCGTGGGTACGTCCAGCCTACGCCGCAAAATCGGCGGTAGAACGCTGTAAAGGTCCGTTCTAGGTCAACCATATCTATCTAGATAACTCACAGAAAAATCCGGCATGACCTCTCCAAAAGGAGGGCAAAACCACGCAATATATATATGTGAATAAAATCCTCTCCAACAGGAGGGCAACCACGCAATATATATATGACAATAATCTCAATCACAAAACTAGAGGAAGAATATAAGCACGATATGATATAAACAAGAAACAGAACCAAGAGAGCAAGGCAATCCAAAATAATACAGTCCAAGTCTAAAAGCTACAACATCTCACAGAAGCACAAAAGAATAAGTACAGTCATCCAAAATACAACCACTGGAAAAACCCAGGAACCCACCTAGCTAACTAGGGTGCTATAGGCGTCTCCTCGGCGCACTCCTCCTTGGGGTCACAACAGTCGTCAACACCAGGCCCGTAGAACGTAGGGCAATAGTCCTCAGGATCCTCTGGAAAAAATATGCCCAGTCAGGACTGGAGCGAAGTACATAACTCTGAAAGCAACTCCAAATACATGGTAAGGTGTATATGACGAGCAATAGAAAAGTAATCAAGATGCACAGGAAATAAATATATGCTGGAGCACAAGAAGTAGCTGTAATATAAACTGGAGAACAATACAAGTAGTGGAAAAGTAACTGCAGGTGAGAAACATGAATACTAGCTAAGTGCCTTGAGCACAAGTTCGTTATATGATCGGCTTAGGTTGCACATGAAAGTCACTACGATAACTCCGTTATGCGTGAGTTGCATAACCGACATACACATGAATACTGTTTGGCTTTGATCATATAACCAACTCACTACTCCCCTCCCCCACTAATACCATTGGATCCAACCACAACACGCTACGTACATGATAATAGCTCGCGCACACGAAGGCGAGAGCACAATAAGCACATGATAGCACATGATAATCAATACCCGAAGCACATGATGAAATACACGTGATAGAGTACCCGCTGAACACGGTAAGGGGGATAGCACCTCATGACGGGATCCACTAGTACCAGCTCGTGTAATAATGTGTCAGAATCAAGTATTACAGTTCTAGAACAAGTGATATAAACGCTATCATGAAATGGAAACTATCAGAGGTAGGTACTCGCCTGATGTCCTGAGCAACTGATGAGGATCGAGGTCCGGACCGGTATCGCAAGGACCTAATGCGAAAAGCAAGGATTAAACAGGGTTCTAAGCATTTAAACTGATATAAAATAATTAAAAACAGGCTTCTAGGGCTATTCTAGGTCGAACGGGTCAAACCGGTGAAATTCGAGTCAAAAAGTCAACCCGGGGTCCAAAAAGTCAACTCTAGGTCAAAACTAGGTCAAACGTTGACTTTTACGGTCAACGGGGACAATTATGGTCAAAGCTAGGTCAAACTAGGGTGCCCCTGAAATTCTAGGTCAAACCGAGCTCATTAAGCCACTAAACTCACAAACTCGCCTAAACGAGATACCGGGATACCCTCGGTATCCGATACCTCGCCCTAGGCCACGCACCCCGCCTAAACCCGCTAAAACCTATGCTAGCACGCGTAATTATATATATATAAACATACAAAAATCACTCCAAAGCATTTCCTAGGCTAATGCTCAAATACCCCGCTCGAAACTCAATACCTTGAATATCTCAAGGTATCGAGATACCTCGGTATCTCAAGGTATTGAGGTTTCGCCCTAAGGCCCTCTAACTAGCTACCTAGCTATTAATTATATACCTAGTTATTAATCTAGGCTAGGTAATATATATATCTACCATATTTATATACATCTAAGTATGTATATACCTATGTATATAGATATCCACACACATTTACCCGATTACCCATTACCTTACCTAATCATAACATATATATATATATATTACCTATCAAGATATCTATATATATATAACTAACTATAGATATATAGATATCTATCTCCTAGATAGATAAAACTACCTATCTACCTATCTACCTATCTAGTATCTATCTATCTAAATACCTAGCTATCTATCTATCAATATCTATCTATCAATATAATTATCCATAACTTATCTATCTAACATATATATATATCTATATATCAAACTCTCTTCCTCCCTCGCTAGCTACTACCCGCTGCTACTGCTGGAGCTCCTTATTCCTGCTGCTGCTGCTCCATACTTCGCATCGCTGCTGCTGTGCTGGCTCTATATGCTGCTGCTACTGCTCTTGGCTGCTGTTACTGCTGCTCTTGTTGCTGCTGGAGCTGCTGCTCCTCTATGCTGATGCTGCTACTGATTCTGCTGCTGCTGTGCTGCTGCTGCAGTGCAGCAGCAGCTGCAGCCACTGTTGCTGTCCTCCCCCCCCTTTCCTCTCACACATACACACACACACACACCCATATATATACATATATATATCACTATCTATATATATATATACATACATATATATCTATATATATATAACTAGATACATATATATATACACACACTTAACTACACACTCTAACACACACACACTAGCACACTCACACACTAAAACACACACACACATAAATATATATACACATAGCTACAAATATATATATAAACACACAAAATATATATATATATCAATACACACACTCTAAGATATATACACACACACACATATTCAAATATATATATACATATACACACGAGCACACTTACACATATACATATATATATACACATAGACATATACACACATAAGCACATAGATAAAAATACACTCATATATATATAAATATATATACATAAACAAACATACATATAAATATATACATATATTTATATATATATATATAGACACATATACACAACCACCACACAATGCACACAACACACAAACAACACGCCCCTCGCACGCCCAACGACCCCGACACTCACCAATACCCTAAAATATATAAAATATAGCCCGAAAACTCTAGCACACACTCCCCGATACTAACCCAACGCGCGCACAAAGCCGAAACGAGGAAACCAAGTCGAAATGGCCGTTCGGTCATTTCGACGAACACGTGGTGCGCGGCTCGGAAAACCTCCTGAAACGCACACCAAACGAACTCGGAATCGGCCCAAAATTTACCCACGCGCTCTACACGATATCTAGATCCTAGAAAATGCGCTCCCACGTCGATTCTAGGCCCGTGGCGGAAACGCACACGCACTTAGAATCGGCGACGACGAAAAGCCCCAATTTCGCCCGAAACGCCCGTTTCTCCGCGACACGGCTTCCCGTGTCCGAACGGAGACACGCACTCACCCTCTAGACACCCGACAACGTCTACCTAGGTCCATCTAACCTAGGGCATCACCCAAAATTGGGCCAAATTCGGATTCCACCCGAATTCGACACAAAACCTAATGTCAAAGTCTCTAAACTCACCCAAACGAGTTCCAACTTCCTCCTACGGGTAGGGTTAGGGTCTAGGAGGGTTCTAAAACACTAATTACACTACACAAAAATAATTAGGAAGGAGAAAGTTAGGTTTTACCTCTTGGGAGTTGGAATCCCAAGGCCAAAGTCCCAAATTCCCTCCAAATCAACTCCCTCAAGCTCCAAGCTACCAATTCTATCTCCCACACTAGATCTAGGCTTCTCACACCTAGGTTAGAGAAAATGCAAGGTGAGGGTTAGCTTAAGGAAGAAGAAATGAAAGAAAGAAAGAAGAAAAGTGGAAGAAACTCACCTTGGGGAAGAAGGAAGAAGAAAGAAGAAGTGGAGAAGAAGAAGAAGTGAAGAAGAAGAAGAAGAAGAAGTGGAGAACACAAAACAAAGGGGAGGGGCTGCTGCTCACTGTCGGGTGTGGGGGTAGGTAGGGGCCGGCCACATGCTATTAAAGGGATTACAACTTTCCAAATTCCCAAAACGCCCCTATTCACTCGGTTTTGGGTTCCGGGTCTCCAAATGCACTCAAACTAGTTCCAAAACTCTCCAACTAACCTCCTAAAAATAAAATAATAAATCTAAGCCCCAAAATAATTCTCACAAGGGTACGGGCTGGGTCGGACATGGGTCCACTAGGGTCGGACATGGGTCCACTAGGGTCGGACATGGGTCCAGGCTAGCCAAAACCCTAAAACAATCAAAATAAAAATAAGACAAGCACTAATTAAATATAAATATAAATAATTAAATACAATACACTATTTATCAAATAAAAAAAAAATATACCCTATTTTCTAGAATTGGGTAGTGACAAGCCTACCCTCCTTAAAATAATTTCGTCCTCGAATTTAAAAGACGAAACTAGGACAGGAATGCAAAGAAAGAACCATACCTCAGGGCTCGAAGAGATAGGGGTATCGCTCGCGCATTTCATCCTCCCTCTCCCAGGTCGACTCCCCTGGAGAGTGATGCCTCCACGCGACGCGAACCAAGGGAATAGTCTGGTTCCTCAACACCTTCTCCCGCCGATCCAGAATCTCCACCGGCTGCTCTGGATAGCTAAGAGTAGGGCCCACTGCGATCTCCGAGTGATCCAATACGTGACTGGGATCCGCCACGTACCGTCTCAACTGCGACACGTGGAACACATCATGTACTCCCTCCAGCGTAGGCGGCAACTCAAGCCTATACGCCACGGCGCCGACCCTCTCAAGAACACGGAAGGGTCCGACGAAACGTGGGCTAAGCTTCCCGCCTCCGCCGAAGCGAATAGTGCCCCGCGTCGGAGAAATCCTCAGGAACACCAGATCTCCAACCTAGCACAAACAAGGTCTCTGCACTTAGTCTAAAACAAGCAATCACAAACAAACACAAGAACAAAATCTAGGTTCTAAGCTATACCTCGAACTCCAAAGGTCTCCGGTGGCTATCGGCCCAATGCCGCTGCCTGTCCTGCGCCACCCGAAGTCTATCTCTAATGAGCTTGACCTTCTCCGCTGCATCAACCACCATCTCCGGGCCAAGCAAAGCTCTCTCACCTACATCATCCCATGATAACGGAGTGCGACACCTCCGTCCATACAACGCCTCAAAAGGTGACATCTCGATACTGGCTTGGTAGCTGTTGTTGTAAGCAAACTCTACCAAGTGCAAGTGATCCTCCCAAGAGCCTCTGAAATCCAAAACACAGGTCCGAAGCATGTCCTCAAGTGTCTGAATGGTCCTCTCTGACTGACCATCTGTCTGTGGGTGATACGCACTACTAAACTTGAGCTGGGTGCCCAAGCTAGCCTGCAGACTCCTCCAGAAATGCGAAGTGAAGCGACTGTCCCGATCTGATACTATGCTCACTGGAACTCCATGCAGTCTGACTATCTGGCGCACATACATCTCTGCTAGTCTCTCTGTAGACGTACCCACTTTGAATGGTAGGAAGTGGGCCGATTTGGTCAACCTGTCCACGATGACCCAAATCGCATCCTTCCCGCCTGGAGAACGGGGAAGTCCAGAAACAAAATCCATGGTCACATGCTCCCATTTCCACTCTGGAATGGGTAACGGCTGGAGTAAACCTTCTGGCCTCTGCCTCTCCGCCTTCACCTGCTGGCACACTAAGCATCGGGATACGAAGCGTGCTACCTCCCGCTTCATCCCGTACCACCATACATGCTATCTCAGATCTCTATACATCTTGTTGGCACCTGGATGCATAGAGTACTGGGATCGATGCGCCTCCTGGAGAACCTCCTCGCGCAACGACCCACTCGGCACACACAACCTGGTACCGTGCCGCAAGGAACCATCATCAGCAATGGTGAAGTCGTCTGCTAAACCCATCTGAACCTGCTCCCTGATGCTCCTCAGGGACTCATCCTCAAACTGTGTAGCCCTGATCCGGTCTACCAACTCTGACTGAATCTGCAGTCCCCACATCTGCATCTCAACTCCAGGCACTATCACCTCAATGCCCAAGCTCTCTAGATCTGCCAGAAGATAACGATCTGTAGTCAGGCACATAGCTACCGGATACCTGCTCAATGCATCCGCAACTACGTTCGCCTTCCCTGGATGATACTGCAATGATATGTCGAAGTCTTTCATCAACTCCAACCATCTCCTCTGCCTCATGTTCAGCTCTTTTTGGGTAAACACATACTTCAAGCTCTTGTGGTCTGTGAAGATCTCCACACGCTCTCCGTATAAATAGTGTTTCCACAACTTCAGAGCAAAAATGACCGCTGCCAACTCCAAATCGTGGGTAGGGTAATTCTTCTCATGAGGACGTAATTGCCTGGAAGCATAGGCAATCACCCTCCCATTCTGCTGCAACACACAACCCAGTCCCTTCCCCGATGCATCACTATAGATAGTGAATCCTCCAGAACCTGATGGCAACGTCAACACTGGAGCTGTCGTCAACCTCCTCTTCAGCTCATCAAAGGCGATCTGGCACTCCTCTGACCAAACAAACTCCACGTCCTTCCGAGTCAGCCTGGACAACGGCTCTGCAATCCGGGAAAAATCCTGAACAAATCTCCTGTAGTAGCCTGCCAGTCCCAAGAAACTCCTGACCTCGGCTACTGAACTCGGAGCACTCCATGCCTCAACTGCCACGATCTTTCTCGGATCCACCGAGATACCCTCTCCAGTCACCACATGACCAAGGAATTCAACCTTGTCAAGGAAGAACTCACACTTCGAGAGCTTTCCATAAAGCTCCTCCTTCCTGAGAGTCTCCAGCACTATCCTCAGATGCTCCTCGTGCTCCTCTGGGGTCTTCGAATACACCAAGATGTCATCTATAAACACCACCACAAACCTGTCCAGATGCTGATGGAACACCTTGTTCATCAGATTCATGAACACTGCCGGGGCATTAGTCAACCCAAACGGCATCACCAAGAACTCATACTGCCCATATCTGGTCCGAAAAGCTGTCTTCGGAATATCCTCCTTCCTGACCTTCACCTGGTGGTAGCCTGTCCTCAGATCAATCCTGGAAAATACCCTCGCTCCGCTCAACTGGTCAAATAGATCATCAATACGCGGCAGCGGATACTTGTTCTTGATTGTGAGGTTATTCAGAGCCCTGTAGTCGATACACATCCGTATCGACCCATCCTTCTTCGGCACAAAAAGTACCGGAGCACCCCACGGAGAAGAACTAGATCTGATAAATCCCTTGTCCTGTAGCTCATCCACCTGCTTCTTCAACTCTACCAGCTCACTGTTGCTGACTCTATAGACGTGCTGGGATATCGGCTCCGCGCCTGGCACCAAGTCTATAGAGAACTCCACATCTCTGTCCGGAGGTAACCCTGGCAACTCCTCCGGAAAGACATCCATATACTCCTCTATCAGTGGATGTAGCGACCTCGGCTCTACCACCAGGGCTCCGCAGAAGACTCCCTCGGTCTGCTCCGCTGCTCCTCTGGCAAACTGAAACTCTGGCTCACCCGGCGGACTGAACAAAACTCTGCCTCCACGACAATCTATACTAGCACAATGCGTACTCAACCAATCCATCCCGAGTACAACATCGTAGCTCGGAAGTGGCATTACGAGTAGGCACACACTCAACTCCCGGCCTCCCAAAGTAACTCTCCGGTCTCTGCAGACATCACGGACTAGGATGATACCACCCCCGGTCGTGATCTTGCAGAGTCTAGCTAAAGGTTCAGCAACAAGATGGTGTCTAACAGCAAAAGATACAGACACAAAGCTATGGGAAGCACCGGAATCAAATAAAGCAAGTGCTGGAATGGAATCAAGGAGAACAGAACCTGAGATAACGTCACCAACTGGCTCGGCCTCGTCCACTGTCAGGGCAAAAGCTCGCCCCTGCTGTCCTCCTCGGTGCTGCTGCTGGTGCTGGGCGAACCTCTGCTGCTGAGTCTGCAAAGGCGGTCCTCTCTGCTGCGCTGCAGGTGCTCTGGCTGGTGCTCTCTGAGCGGCTCCTCCGCCCTGAGCTGTACGGGCAAGCGCTGAAGGACAATCCTTCAGCTGGTGGTCTGCGGCGCCACACAATAAACATCTGCCCAGCCTCTTTCTGCATATGTCCCATCCGTGCCCTGGCTTCTTACAGAAAGGGCAAACGATGGGCTGCCTCTGGCCCTGCTGCTGACCCTGCCTCTGCTGCTGAGGCGCCTGCCGGAAGGGCGCCCGACCCTGACCCTGGTGCTGCTGGGTCTGCTGGAATGGCCTCTTGGCCGGGCCTGCACTGCTGCCTGCTCCGGAAGTGTCTCTGCCCCTCTTCGTCTTCAGCTCCAAATCATCCTCAGCCCTCTGAGCATCGCTGACAATCTGCTCGAAGGTCGCCTCGCGGTCGCTCCTAGTCAAGGACTTGACCGCCATGACTAAGCCCTTGCGGAACTTCCGCGCCTTCGCTGCCTCTGACAACCCCTCAACAAATCTGCCCAGACGGCAGAACTCCGCTGCATACTCATCCACCAGCATACTCCACTGGACGAGCGCCTCGAACTGACTCTCTAAGGCACTGAGAGCCACGTCCGGGAAGAACTTCTCCTTGAAAAGCTTCTTGAAAGCCTCCCAAGTCAATCCCGGAGCTGCTATCCGCGTATCCGTGCGGAACCAAGTAAGGGCAAGGTCGAACATCTGGCTGCCCGCTGCCTCTATCTGCATGCTGGCTGGGATCATCGCCAGCCTAAAGATGCCCTCTATATGCTCGATCCAGTCGTCGGCGTACAGGATCCCCTCTGTGCCGCGGAACTCCTTAGGCCGCATCCTCTGAAAATCGATGATAGTACCCGGCCTAGGATACTGAGCCTGCTCTGGCTGTGGCTGGATCTGAGCCACTCTGTCGACCGCTGTCAAAGCCACCTGATGAGCATTCTCAATGCCCATCCTCATAATATCTGCCTGGCGGTGCTGCGCATCCATCATCTCTCGGAAGAACGCGAACAGCTGTGTAGCATCTACTGGCGCAGGCGGTGGTGGAGGAGGTACCACCGGGACAACTGGGGTGGCTCTCGGATCAATGGGAGTAAGGGGATCTCCGAGAGAAACTGAAGCTCCCTCAACCGCAGGAGTGGCGAGTGGAGCGGTAGCGGCTGCCGGAAGTCGAGCAGGTCGAGAGGTGGCAGACCTCTCGGTGGCAGCTGCTGGGGCGGTACGCTGAGATCTGGTCTTCGGAGGCATCCTGAACACAGATCAAAAGAAGTCAATACAGTGCAAGAAACGATAACATCAATGAAGGACAGTAATATTGCAAAAGAAACAATTTCAGGAAAATTAAGATAGCAAGAAAAATCAGGAGGGGTCCTAGTTGTGATTGAGCACACTCTCTCTCAGCCTATCTCCTATATCCTACTGCAGGTAACCTAAGAAGCAGACCTGCATGGGCCACCACCAAAAACGTGTCACGACCCGCACCCGAAAATCGGGCATGAGCCGTGGGTACGTCCAGCCTACGCCGCAGAATCGGCGGTAGAACGCTGTAAAGGTCCGTTCTAGGTCAACCATATCTATCTAGATAACTCACAGAAAAATCCGGCATGACCTCTCCAAAAGGAGGGCAAAACCACGCAATATATATATGTGAATAAAATCCTCTCCAACAGGAGGGCAACCACGCAATATATATATGACAATAATCTCAATCACAAAACTAGAGGAAGAATATAAGCACGATATGATATAAACAAGAAACAGAACCAAGAGAGCAAGGCAATCCAAAATAATACAGTCCAAGTCTAAAAGCTACAACATCTCACAGAAGCACAAAAGAATAAGTACAGTCATCCAAAATACAACCACTGGAAAAACCCAGGAACCCACCTAGCTAACTAGGGTGCTATAGGCGTCTCCTCGGCGCACTCCTCCTCGGGGTCACAACAGTCGTCAACACCAGGCCCGTAGAACGTAGGGCAATAGTCCTCAGGATCCTCTGGAAAAAATATGCCCAGTCAGGACTGGAGCGAAGTACATAACTCTGAAAGCAACTCCAAATACATGGTAAGGTGTATATGACGAGCAATAGAAAAGTAATCAAGATGCACAGGAAATAAATATATGCTGGAGCACAAGAAGTAGCTGTAATATAAACTGGAGAACAATACAAGTAGTGGAAAAGTAACTGCAGGTGAGAAACATGAATACTAGCTAAGTGCCTTGAGCACAAGTTCGTTATATGATCGGCTTAGGTTGCACATGAAAGTCACTACGATAACTCCGTTATGCGTGAGTTGCATAACCGACATACATATGAATACTGTTTGGCTTTGATCATATAACCAACTCACTACTCCCCTCCCCCACTAATACCATTGGATCCAACCACAACACGCTACGTACATGATAATAGCTCGCGCACACGAAGGCGAGAGCACAATAAGCACATGATAGCACATGATAATCAATACCCGAAGCACATGATGAAATACACGTGATAGAGTACCCGCTGAACACGGTAAGGGGGATAGCACCTCATGACGGGATCCACTAGTACCAGCTCGTATAATAATGTGTCAGAATCAAGTATTACAGTTCTAGAACAAGTGATATAAACGCTATCATGAAATGGAAACTATCAGAGGTAGGTACTCGCCTGATGTCCTGAGCAACTGATGAGGATCGAGGTCCGGACCGGTGTCGCAAGGACCTAATGCAAAAAGCAAGGATTAAACAGGGTTCTAAGCATTTAAACTGATATAAAATAATTAAAAACAGGCTTCTAGGGCTATTCTAGGTCGAACGGGTCAAACCGGTGAAATTCGGGTCAAAAAGTCAACCCGGGGTCCAAAAAGTCAACTCTAGGTCAAAACTAGGTCAAACGTTGACTTTTACGGTCAACGGGGACAATTATGGTCAAAGCTAGGTCAAACTAGGGTGCCCCTGAAATTCTAGGTCAAACCGAGCTCATTAAGCCACTAAACTCACAAACTCGCCTAAACGAGATACCGGGATACCCTCGGTATCCGATACCTCGCCCTAGGCCACGCACCCCGCCTAAACCCGCTAAAACCTATGCTAGCACGCGTAATTATATATATATAAACATACAAAAATCACTCTAAAGCATTTCCTAGGCTAATGCTCAAATACCCCGCTCGAAACTCAATACCTTGAATATCTCAAGGTATCGAGATACCTCGGTATCTCAAGGTATTGAGGTTTCGCCCTAAGGCCCTCTAACTAGCTACCTAGCTATTAATTATATACCTAGTTATTAATCTAGGCTAGGTAATATATATATCTACCATATTTATATACATCTAAGTATGTATATACCTATGTATATAGATATCCACACACATTTACCCGATTACCCATTACCTTACCTAATCATAACATATATATATATATATTACCTATCAAGATATCTATATATATATAACTAACTATAGATATATAGATATCTATCTCCTAGATAGATAAAACTACCTATCTACCTATCTACCTATCTAGTATCTATCTATCTATCTATCTAAATACCTAGCTATCTATCTATCAATATCTATCTATCAATATAATTATCCATAACTTATCTATCTAACATATATATATATCTATATATCAAACTCTCTTCCTCCCTCGCTAGCTACTACCCGCTGCTACTGCTGGAGCTCCTTATTCCTGCTGCTGCTGCTCCATACTTCGCATCGCTGCTGCTGTGCTGGCTCTATATGCTGCTGCTACTGCTCTTGGCTGCTGTTACTGCTGCTCTTGTTGCTGCTGGAGCTGCTGCTCCTCTATGCTGATGCTGCTGCTGATTCTGCTGCTGCTGTGCTGCTGCTGCAGTGCAGCAGCAGCTGCAGCCACTGTTGCTGTCCTCCCCCCCCTTTCCTCTCACACATACACACACACACACACCCATATATATACATATATATATCACTATCTATATATATATATACATACATATATATCTATATATATATAACTAGATACATATATATATACACACACTTAACTACACACTCTAACACACACACACTAGCACACTCACACACTAAAACACACACACACATAAATATATATACACATAGCTACAAATATATATATAAACACACAAAATATATATATATATCAATACACACACTCTAAGATATATACACACACACACATATTCAAATATATATATACATATACACACGAGCACACTTACACATATACATATATATATACACATAGACATATACACACATAAGCACATAGATAAAAATACACTCATATATATATAAATATATATACATAAACAAACATACATATAAATATATACATATATTTATATATATATATATAGACACATATACACAACCACCACACAATGCACACAACACACAAACAACACGCCCCTCGCACGCCCAACGACCCCGACACTCACCAATACCCTAAAATATATAAAATATAGCCCGAAAACTCTAGCACACACTCCCCGATACTAACCCAACGCGCGCACAAAGCCGAAACGAGGAAACCAAGTCGAAATGGCCGTTCGGTCATTTCGACGAACACGTGGTGCGCGGCTCGGAAAACCTCCTGAAACGCACACCAAACGAACTCGGAATCGGCCCAAAATTTACCCACGCGCTCTACACGATGTCTAGATCCTAGAAAATGCGCTCCCACGTCGATTCTAGGCCCGTGGCGGAAACGCACACGCACTTAGAATCGGCGACGACGAAAAGCCCCAATTTCGCCCGAAACGCCCGTTTCTCCGCGACACGGCTTCCCGTGTCCGAACGGAGACACGCACTCACCCTCTAGACACCCGACAACGTCTACCTAGGTCCATCTAACCTAGGGCATCACCCAAAATTGGGCCAAATTCGGATTCCACCCGAATTCGACACAAAACCTAATGTCAAAGTCTCTAAACTCACCCAAACGAGTTCCAACTTCCTCCTACGGGTAGGGTTAGGGTCTAGGAGGGTTCTACAACACTAATTACACTACACAAAAATAATTAGGAAGGAGAAAGTTAGGTTTTACCTCTTGGGAGTTGGAATCCCAAGGCCAAAGTCCCAAATTCCCTCCAAATCAACTCCCTCAAGCTCCAAGCTACCAATTCTATCTCCCACACTAGATCTAGGCTTCTCACACCTAGGTTAGAGAAAATGCAAGGTGAGGGTTAGCTTAAGGAAGAAGAAATGAAAGAAAGAAAGAAGAAAAGTGGAAGAAACTCACCTTGGGGAAGAAGGAAGAAGAAAGAAGAAGTGGAGAAGAAGAAGAAGTGAAGAAGAAGAAGAAGAAGAAGTGGAGAACACAAAACAAAGGGGAGGGGCTGCTGCTCACTGTCGGGTGTGGGGGTAGGTAGGGGCCGGCCACATGCTATTAAAGGGATTACAACTTTCCAAATTCCCAAAACGCCCCTATTCACTCGGTTTTGGGTTCCGGGTCTCCAAATGCACTCAAACTAGTTCCAAAACTCTCCAACTAACCTCCTAAAAATAAAATAATAAATTTAAGCCCCAAAATAATTCTCACAAGGGTACGGGCTGGGTCGGACATGGGTCCACTAGGGTCGGACATGGGTCCAGGCTAGCCAAAACCCTAAAACAATCAAAATAAAAATAAGACAAGCACTAATTAAATATAAATATAAATAATTAAATACAATACACTATTTATCAAATAAAAAAAAATATACCCTATTTTCTAGAATTGGGTAGTGACACAAGCACTCATGATGACAAACAAGAGAGCGCAGGCACAGGAAGCCGTAGATACAGGTACGACCTTAGTTATATGTGTCATTTTACACCCATGACCCCATTGTGACACGAGATCCTAGGTGCATAATAGCCGTAGAATTATATATAAGGAAGTTTAGCAGTTATGAGGATGTGTTGATATCCTAACTAGATGACATATCCATGAAGCTAATAGATGACGCGAGTAGCAGTAGTAGTATTCTCCTTCTATCACCATCTCGCCCCTTGGGTGACTCATCTTCTCTTCCATATCCATTCCTTATCTCGTGCTTAACTCTTTCTATCATAGTCGTATATTTTTGCGCCATTACGAACTGTTTGAATTACTTCAACCTCACCCTTATTTTGTTAGTTAAAAACATAAAAGGTCTAGTAAATGATTAATAACTAAAGGATGAGTTCATAACGATAACCCTTATATATATGCACTATAACAATACCTGTATTATTTTATTAATTTAACCCTTAAGTAGTATCATTTAGCCTAATAGAAATTTGTTAGACTGTTTGAAATAGTTTATACTTCTAATATTTTTATAAATTTAGTCAAGACCTTAATTGTTACCCTAAAACTTAGACTATGCCTAGGAAAGAATTGAAGGCACTTGTTACGAACTGACAACTATGACAAATTGCTACAAAGTAGCGACAGCTGCAGCTAGACCGTTGTAGTAGAGTAGTCGAAGTAATTGCAGACATACTGGTCAGGTGGCATGGCAGTATTAGACTACGATACTTGACGGTTACAAAAAAAAATTATGGTTATGAGATTCCAGACAGGTATCCCAAGATTCTCGACCCAATAAATAAATTCGTCTAACAACCTAGACAATAGCCACAAAAGACTTTGACTACTAGTAAAATCCTTTTAAGTTGGGTAGTGTAGATGAGTTAGAGGATAAAAGAATAGAATATGGACAATAAGAGAGAAAAGTGTTAGGGTGGCTGACCATAACCTTTTAGGAAGCACTATAAGCTAGCAACGAAGTGTTAATAGCTATTGTAATTTATTACGAATATTGGTTATAGCTATTGTAATTTATTACGAATATTGGTTAGTGTTAATTTCGAGGACAAAATTCTTTTAAGTTAGGTAGATTGTAAACCCCCTTACCAAAAATAGATATTTTGTATATATTTTATATTATTATATTTATTATAGATATTAAATTACTTTACAGTATTCTCTTCGTTAATTAGAAAATAAATTTCTTAGTATATTTACTTATGTAAATATTTATTTAGAATTATTTTTAGGCTATTTTAGATTTTTGGAGATTTTTCTAGAATTTTTAGGTAATTAAAACATAGAAAACCTAAATTTTTAGGACTTTCATGATTTACTATGAGACCATACTTGCATATTGTTCCTACCAAATATTTATTTTAGGTTAAAATATTTAATTATATTTTTCTGTAATTTATTTAAAATTTTAAGAAATTTATTTAGATTTTTGAAATTATTTAGAATTTATTTGGATATATATAGTCTTAATATTATATAGATAATATTTTAGTGTTAATAGATATTAATAAGATTATATATAAATTATTTGAATTATTCTTAATTTTATTTAAGATTATAAATTATTGAGATAAATCCAAACTCTATTTTAAATTAATTCAAATCCTGAGCCTACTAGGAAAAAATCTTCATGCATATCCTATCATTATTTAAACTGATCCTAATCATATCCAAATTAGCCAATCCTAGTCGTATTCAATTAAGTAGTGTCCATCATTATAAATACCTCATCCTTCATATTTTTTTTCTCCAAAATCCTCTCTTTTTCGTCCAAAAAGAGTCAAAATTCGTCATAAATCCAACCTCATTTTCTAGTAGTTATGACGACTTAAAAAGACGATATTTCCTAGCTTCAGACTCCAAACGCGCTCCAGTTTTTTTGCTAGAACTATATCAAGGTTAGTTTTCTGAATATATAAATTATTTTAATAATATATGAACCTATTTTTCCAAAAAATTCTAAAAGTTTCAGCTATCCGAAATTAGACGCATTTTGGTATTTTTGAGATTACGGGAGATCCCGAACTCGGAATTACGAACCGTTTGAAGTTTCAGAAAGTTGACATGATTAACTTACATAAAATTAATTTTTCAGAATTTAATATGCAATTTTAATCTACTGTAAAATTTGTACAATATAGACGTAAATAGGAAACCACAGAAAACTATCATCTATTCGCCCTTGTGGCCATAACTCTTTACCGACTTGTGATTTTATAAAATCGTCGATTCTGGAATTCATGTAGCGCTAAAATCTATAGGATTTTATACACAAATCCAGAATTTGAGTTTGTTGACTTTTTGGTCAACGGATTGCCTCGATTTGCGTGTCACGGATCACAAATCTGTAAAGTTAATTTTCTTTGGACCAAAATTAGGATTTAGTAATAAATCAGATTATAATAAGATTAAAATACTATTTAGGTTATTTTATTCAGAATTAAAATAGATTAAAATGGAGGAACCTATTCACCCACTTTTGTAACCTAACTTGTTTAATTTATGTGACGGGTAGATCGGACGACGCCTTGAGTTGGGACTTCATTCTTTTTCAGACCAGGCAAGATACCTTGCCAAATTGTTTACAGTATTTTGTATGCTTATTATATTTCTGTATATTTATTGCATTTATGTATATTCATTGCATGCGTAGTTTCTTTCAGTCATTACTATATATTAGATATGTTGACACACACTTAACACTTAGTATCATAGAGAAAAATTAGTAGGCATATGGGCTATAACCACTATGGTGAACCGTAGTAACTAGCACGCACTATGGTAGTCGTGTCCGATGGTCGCTACCCCCAAGGTATGTCGATTGATAGAGTCACGAGCGTCACTACCTGTCACGCCCCAGTCCCAAAATCTATGAGACCAGACACATGGCAATGGCCAGCTAGTACGACTCCGTAGGGCTTTCCAATTTAATGGACCCGACGAAGTGTACTTACGCTGTCCGTGGTCAAGTGATCCAAGTAACAATCTATTTCTAATATACAATAACTAATTCTAAATCTCAATCCAGGGTAAGTAATCTTAAGAAAGAACGATACGCATCATCAGTCTGCAGCCCAATAACACATCCGTTCGAATAGACCAGAAGAACAATATAGGTCTATAAATACTAGGCTATATAAGCAGAATAAAATAGAAGGAATACAAGACTGAAATAGCTGGAAATATAAATATACCTGCAATGATGTCCACACTCTATCAGATCAAGTATCCTGCAACCGCACAAACAACCTGGAAGGGAACCAGGTCCTCAGAGGGACGTAACAAGATACAAAAAAATACATGCCATAAAGTAAGTACTGAGTAAATAAAGGGGGGGGTGTGCTAACCATCTAAGTGAATGCAATTTAAAGACCTGGTAGTACGCATGGGAATGTGTAGGCTCAGACATATGCTGACGTAATTCACCAATCGTTGGGACTGGCTAGTATATGCCACATATGCCCCCGTTTAAGGGCATTGATGCTATCCCCATCTCCGAAGAGCATGGTAACTCGCTATAATCCCCATCTCCGAAGAGCATGGTAACTCGCTATATATACTGTAATCCCTATCTCCGAAGAGCATGGTAACTCGAGTATATATCAGGGGAGGGTGTCCCATACGCCTACTAGATGTCTTTCCCGCCCAATATAGATGTAAAAATCGTGAAAACGACGTGGACATCTCATACTATGATGCAAGTCTCTATGAAATAAACAACTGAGCTACATACCGCTACACGTGTTGCTCATACTGATGGCCAGTCGCGCATGAGGCACGCGTCCCTACATGAACTCACTCTGTGACGTGTCAAGGCCTGGGAAGTTATATCAATAACTTCAAAACTTTAGGTGGGTCTACTAGACACTAAGTCAGATACTACTCCTAACGTCAACGCCTTCGTTGACTGCACCCGAGTCTGCTCGGACGCGCACATTTATATAATGAATAAATATGTAACCAAATATAATTGAATTTAAACAGTACAACAAGGCAAGGTATACTTGCCTGTCCCGGGTAGCTGCAAAATTCAAAGTCCTGCTCCTGATGCCTCGGCAGTAGTGTCCAGCAATCCTATATAGGTTATAGTAATGACCAAGTTAGTCGCTACAATAGCACGACTAAGACGTACGATTTGTATCTACAGCTGTTCAAGGGTTGGGGCTGTATGTATATATAGCTAACACTATCATATACATATACTCTATATCATATTTAATTATTTTAAAAAAATAGCTATGTTTAATAGTACAAAATAGTACTTACGTATTAATTAGTATAGACTAATATTACACTTATTAAATATGTATACATAATTGGTAAAAACATAAATTCATATATTTATACATATACATATATTTAGATAATAATTTGTACTTAAGTAAAAATACACACATAATTATATATATTTAAATATACATTTTCATATACCTATCAATATCTTATATACTATATATAATATATCAATTTGCAGAATATGTATATGTACACCATATATATTAAATATACAATATACAAAATACACTATGGATATTTATACATACATATAATAATTTGTGAAATAATTTAGCACATAAAACGTATTTGAAATATATATAAATTTTTATATATTTATTATTATATACTTATTAGGTATGAACATAAGGATTAAATTCAAGTATATTTATATACTATGTATATACATACCATTATCTTATAAAATACGTACTTAAATATTTATATTATATATAAAAATAAACTCAGGAAATTAATACAGTATATACACATATTAAATACATAAATACTACTGTATGTAAAAATATATATATATAAGTACATACTTTATATACGTATACATATATACTTATTAGGTATTTAAATAATATAGGTATACAAAATACGTATATATATATTCCTATTATATGATACTAATTACAATAAGCATACATATAATAACACAATATTTATACAGGGGTATTTATATATAAAAATACTAACAAATACAGAATGTTATACGTATACTAAAATACGTATAAAATACATAAATACATAAACTATATATATATACACTTGCAACCTAAAATACATACTCAAATATCCGTATTTATACATAAAATGATGTATCTCAGCAAAGCTCGGGTCGAGGGGAGTCAGGTGGTGGGTCGTCGCCGGTGGGGGTGGCCGGACGGCGCTCCGGCGTCGCGCGGGGAAGGGTCGGCAGCAGCAGCGGTTTGGTACAGCTCCTCGCTGCGGGGGCGATTTCTCCGCGGGGTGGCGACGACGTCGGCTGAAACTTCACGGGGTGGTGGAGGACTGGCTAGGGAAGGGCTCGGCCAAGTTTGGTGGCCGGAGGTGCGGTGGTGGCGGAGCACGAAGCAGAAGGGAGGTCGACTGTGCTGTGCGGGATGGGAGGCTCGGGTTGGTGTGGGGTTGTTGGGGGGTGGCTGCCGGCGGCGTAGTGGCCGGGTGGCGGTGGCCGAGGGTAGGGGAGGGTCCGGCGAAGGGGTCGGGTTAGGGTGGCGGCGCCTGGAGGTGGCTGGTGGCCGGCGTCGAGCTCGGGGTGGGTCGGCTAGGGTCGGGCTGCTGGTTGGGGGAGTTAGGGTTTTAGCTATTTTAGGTTTTGGTTTTTCCAATTAAAGTGTAAATATGCATGTATATGTAGGAGAGAGAGTGAGGGGGGGCTGCCTAAGGATTAGGGCCGGCTGGACCAACATTTTTGGGGAGTGGGGTTGTCCATCAAGATGAGTTGAGGGCTAGGAATAGGCCATTTCAAATGTAGGGCCAAGATGTGCCCTACATAAAGTAATGTAGGTACATAGGAAAAGGGGAGGAAATCAAATGCATATGATTGGTCATGACCATCTCTTTTCTCCATGATGGTTTGGGCCAATGAGAGGGGGACACCTCATTGCAATTTTTGTAATTAGGCCCCTGAACAATTTGGTATTTGCACAATAACTAGATTTGGGGATTTAATGTAACCAAACACCATGTTTGGTGTTCCTCATTGGACTAGGATGGTGTATGGTGTTTTGTATGAGGTTAGGTAGCCACATTAATTAATTTATAATTAATGTAACGGGTGTCTCTAATTTAATTTAAATAAAATTCGGGAGTCTAAATTAGGTTGGACAAGGGTCATTGGTGTAGTAGGCTCAGTGTACAATATTATCGTGATCCGGGTTGGTCAAAACTGGTTGAGGTTGGGTCTCAATGTCAATTGGAACGGTAGCGAACGTAATTACGCAATTTAATTAATTTGCGCACGGACGTTTGTAACGACTTTTGTGCGACTAGAATCGGGCACGAAAATCGGTATCCGGGGTTTGTTCTAGGTTCAATATAATGGGTTTACAAGTCTAGGTCAAATATGTAGCATTAGCTTTAGGGTAACAGCTATGGTATCATCCCAAATAATCAAATCATTGTACAAGTATCATAACACCATATAATAAATCATAATTAATTCCAGTTAACCCTAATTAGGTTATTTGAATTTAATTAGCCCTAATTTCTGGTCGAGGGGGTTTACACTACCCCCGAGGTATGTCGGCTGATGATGTCCACTAACGTATGTGTGAGTTGTGAGATTTAGATCGAGTATTCTACTCTTGCCCATACGTCAAAAAGTTGTCCTCATTTGCATTCATATAGATTATCTTGTACAGTGTACTTATATATTTTTAAACATTATGCATGTTTACTGTATTCAAATTGGCTTGCTTCTATGTATCTTGTTACGTCCCTCTGAGGACCTGGTCCCTTTCCAGGTGTAGATGTTCATGACTATTCGTAGGAGCACGGATCAGGACTTACCACTTATCTCTTCCGAGGAGGCCTTACCTTCTTTGCATCCTTGATTATCTCTAGCGATGGATCGCTTTGCTGATACACTTCTATCATCATCTTATTTATATTGGAGATTTACCCTTCTCCCTCATTTTAGTATTGATATAGTCTTTGGTAGTGGATTTGTCTCCACCCGACTATATTTTTGGATTATTCAGACTCATTATTCTAGTAAAGTTATTTACTTTCTGTGACTTATTTTGTGGATGAGATTAGTATACCTGTGACATGTGAGTTTATATCTATATTACAGCGTACGTGTGTATTATGGTATCCATATATTGGAGTTGTCATATACATACGGCTGGCATGCTTACGTGTTCCTTGTCCTATGTATTTTGAGACTAGGACGTGACACTTCATCCAAAAAGTTGTCTTCGGAATGTCCTCTTTTCTCACCTTGATTTGATGATAGCCGGATCTGAGATCGATCTTCGAGAATACGCATGTGCCACTCAGCTGATCAAATAAATCATTGATACGCGACTGAGGGTACTTGTTCTTTATCATTACAGCATTTAGTACCCTGTAATCGATACACAAACATACCATCCCGTCCTTCTTCAGCACAAATAAGATGGGTGCTCCCCATGGAGAAATACTAGCCCGAATGAAACCCTTGTCTAAGAGATCATCTAATTGGACCTTCAACTCAACCAACTCTTTCGGTGCTAGTCTGTAGACGGGAAAATTAACTGGCTCGGCTCCGAGAGTCAACTCTATAGTAAACTCTATCTCCCTATTAGGTGGCAGGCCTGGAAGATCCTCGAAAAATATATCCTCAAACTCTGATATAATGCAGGGGTACACCGGTTCACCTTCTACAATGTGTACCGCTAAGGTAGGTTGGACACCATGCTCTCGAGCTCCCTGAAAAAACTCAAACTCAGGGTGATCTGGTGGTCTAAATATAATGCATCCACGTTGGCAATCTAGTGTCGCGTGGTATCGGCTCAACCAATCCATGCCTAGGACAATGTCATATTCTGACATGGAGAAGACTAGAAATTGGGCACACATCTCTCGCCCGCAAATAACTACTGAACAAGATCTACAAGTGACGCTAACTGGTACTATTCTACCTTCCATAAGAATCTTCTTAATCTTCGAAAGTGGTGCAGTTGCTATTCTATGGGTGGCCACTAAACTAGCAGCTATAAAATGAAAGAGTGTGAGGCACCATAATCAAATAATACTACTGTTGGTAATGAAGCTACTAAGATAGTACCTGCGATCACCTCTCCAGCTGTCTCTGCCTCCTTAATGGTCATCGCAAAGGCCTGGCCCTGTCCTGGTGCTGGTGCCCTCGGCTGCTGTCGAGCCTGATGGAAATGAACTGCCTGTGGGGCCAGGGTGGCCTCCTCTGATTTCCTCCTTCTACTGGTGGTCGCATCGCCCCAACTCCTGCGTAGGGCGGCCTCGGTCCCGGAAAGACTAGACTAGGAGGCTGTTGGTAGGGCCTCGGTGCTGGTAAGGCTGGTCGATGAACCATCAATACTGGAATCCCTGTTCTGGGAAATCCTGGACTGCATTCTAGTCAGATCCATATCTCATGTATACTCCCAACCTCCGTCGATAATCCCTCAACATGTGTCCCATCTTGTCGTAGTAATGGCAAGTGGGAATCACTGGTCCCTGCAAGGATGCTGCTTTCTGCTGCTGCGATACCATGGAATATTTCACAAGTCCTCCCTGTGGTGCTCGAACTGACGATGATGATGCATATGAGCGCTTCAGACTGACCTCCATCTTGTTGATACGATCCTGTCGTTGAGCTGTAAATAGAACCTCAGAGTAGAAAGTGGGGGCTATAGATCCAATGAACCTCTGTGTCTCAAAACTCAGGCCTTCGTAGAACTTCTCGGCCTTCTTCTCCTCAGTCAGAATCAAGTACGAGGAAAAATGGCTCAAACGGAGGAACTCAGCATTGTACTCCTCAATGGTCGAACTGCCCTGCCTGAGGTCTTGGAACCTGTCCCGAAGTTCCGCTCTGGCAGTGGAAGGAATAAACATCTCCTTGAAGAGCCTAGAGAACTCTTCCCAAGTGACCTGATCGGACCCTAAACGCTCCTCCTCTGAAAGCCATCAGTAATGACCGTTGCCGATAAGCTGTATCCTGACAGCGGTCATCCATCCATGTCTCGGGAGATCAGTGACCTCCAACTGGTATTGAATGTTGGTAAGCCATGTGTGTACCTCCGTCTGCTCTTTCGTGCCAGCAAATGGAAGTGGTATCATACGACGAAAGTCTATGACAGACCCCATCGTCGACTGGCGAGCTGGTGGTGACGCCTATCCCAAAGCCGTCACAATACTCTCTCTCAAAGTCTCAATCTGGCACTGCTGGGCCTGCATCATAGCGTAGACCATCTGGAACATCTGTGGCCCGTCCATGGGTTGCCCTGGTGGGAAAGGCATGTATGGCATCTATGTGGAAAATGGTGGTGGTGGGGGCAACTGTTGCTTCTCCTGTCCTGTGGTCCTCTAGCCCTCATGATTTGCCTGGTACGGAGACTGTTGCTCGTCTGGAGGCATCTCTAGCTGCCTAGATGACTGTCCCTGGGGAGCTGGGGTCAACAGAAGGACATGCGCCAATGTTGGTTCCCCAGATGACCTGGTGTCATGGGGGACATCGCCCGGCTGAGCGATACGTCCGCTACGGAGATTCATAACTATAAAAAGAAACCATATTTAAGATCAGCGTTTAGGAATTAAACATGATGCAAATTGGCAAAATAAAATCAAAATAAAGGTATTATGTGAAGTACTCAAGCATGTAGATGAGATTCTAATATCTATTCCTAATTGCAGGCTCGCTTGGCACAGTCAAGTAACCAAGACGATTTAAATCGGACCTGCATAGGCCACCACAAAAATCATGTCACGCCCCAGTTCCAAATATAAGGAACAGAGTCACATGGCATTGGCCAGCGGGTATACTCCGAAGGGCATCCCAATCTAATAGACCCGTTGGAGTGCACCTAAGTTATAAAGTACAATGATATAACCCAACATATAAAACATAAGCAGTGTAATTAAATCTCATCCACAGACATAATAATATGGAACACATAGAGAAATCAAGTCTAGTAATGTGCAGAAAGGAAATAAGTCTGAAAATATATCATAATACAATACGGATAGAGTCACACGGAAACAAAATCGCTAATACAAATACTGAATGAAAGGAAGCAATAAGATAACTAGGGCCGATATCTGCAAACTAGATAATGATACCGGGCCTAGGGTAAAGTCACTGCCAGGGATCAAGTGAAGTCCTCGGGAAGGATCTCTTCCTTTGCAACAGGTCCTGCTCCTGGATATACACCCCATCCGTACTCCTCTGGGTAGTCCTCCTCGCCTAAGCCTGGAAGGGAACCAGGTCCCCAGAGGGACATAACAAGGTACAAAAATAGCATGCTATAGTAAAACAGAAAGAAAATATGTGATACATCGGTGTAATCTAGAATAACCACCTAAGTGAAACGCAACTTGAAGACAACGTTCGACACGTGGGCTTTTCAAATATAAATTCGTAGCTCCGAGGCACAGAGACACACGGTGTGTACCATAGTTTTGAGTACAGAGTCACACAGTAAATACTACGACTCCGGATACAGGATCTCTACGTAAATAAGGATATATATAGCGCATACGAAGTAGCCCAAGCGTCTAGTGACTGTATTTCTTTCCCAATGCGGTCAACGAGACACATTAACTGCTCGCTGAGCCTGAAACTCTATCTAACAGTCTTATCACACTGAAGTATCTAGCACCAATTATGATCCTATAGTCATCCCAGGTTTTGGTCATGCTGACACTATCAGGATATAGGAAGGCTGACATGATGACAGTGTCTGATTGTGTTCTAGGGTTCCGATGTAACCAAGTAGGTATATCAAGGTATCGAGAAACATCTAACAATCGATACTAGACGTTACCAACGAATGTCTGCACCCGGATATGACCCGAACGCTAAGTAAAAATTTTGATCCAAAGCACACACAATGTATAGATAAAATAAATAGTGAATCTGGAACTGAGTTACAGAGTAGCAAGGTACACTTGCCTAGATCAGGATGCTGAAGGCGGGGCTCCGGTACAACATCCAGGTCCGAGGATCCCAAAGTACCTAGAGATGATATATAAAATAATTAATAATCTAGCTCGAAACTATCTAAAATAAGAGATGACATCATGAACTAGCATATATTTTTGTCTTAGTTACATAACTCACGTGTAAGGTACTAACTAGAGGGTTGATCCAAGTTGACTAGGAAAATGTTATATTAAATACGAATTTACCCAATCGTATAACGTCCTCAAATAATATCCTCAACCACTAATATTCATCAAGTATGATTTCTTCATCTATATATAATGTTCATCCTCGACCATACTATTCCTGTAATCATAGATATAAATGCATAAATCCAATTTAGTTGTCACCCTAAATACGCATAATGTTCACATATAATGTCCCCAATCATAACATCAAAGCTATCGACCGAAATTCATTAGAACAACATCCCCACCATTCATGCATTTCACATATATATATATATAATGCCAGACAAATGCCATTAAGCTAAACATGGGTATTACTCAGGGAACCCTAAATCCTAACTAGGGTTTCTTTTAACACATAGGAATAACTATAAAACAAGGACGAAGGAGGAGAAGTTACCAAGGTGGCTGCGGGTGGTGGCAGCGGCGGTGCTACGGCTTCGGTCAGTGGCGGTATTGACCATGGTGTTGGTGCTCGTGTCGACAGTAGTGGTAGGGGTGGTGCTAGGCGATGGTGAGGGTGGTGGTGATGATAATGGGGTGGAGGTGATGGTGATGGTAGTGGTAGTAGGGCTCGGAGGTGGTGATGGTGGTGGCGCTCGGCGGTGATGCTCGGTGGGGGTGGTGTTGGCTGTAGTGGTGGCTTTGCTCGTGGTGGAAGTGTTCGTGGTAAAGGTGGTGGTGTAAGTGGTTGCGACTGTTGGTGGTGGTGCTGGTAGCTGTTGGTGGTGGTGCTGTTAGCTGCGGTGGTGAAGGTGGTGGTGTAGGTGGCTGTTCATGGTGGAAGTGGTGGTGTAGTCATGGTGATGTTGGTAGTGTGGTCGATGTGGTTATGAGGCAGATGGTGGTGGTGGTGGTGAACTCATGAGGTGGTAGCAAAGGTGGCTGCTCGCAGTAGAGGTGGCAATGTAGTTATGATGGAGGTGGCAGCAGTGTTGTTGGTAGGATGGGTGGTTGTACTCCGTTGGAGGTGATGGTGTAGGTAGCTGCTCGTGGTAGAGGCGGTGGTATAAGTGGTTGCTCGTGGTGGTGAGGGTGATGTAGGTGGCTGCTCGCTGTGAGGAGAATAAGAAGATGAAGAAAAAATATAGAAGAAGAAGAAGAAGAAGAATTGAGAAGAATAATGAAGAAGAAGAAAGAGAAAAGAAGAAGAATTCGGCTGAAGTAGAGGGGGGGAAGGAGAGAGAAAGAGAGTGGTGTAAAATTTTAGATTTTTCTTGGGATTAGGGCCGGCCACATGGGGAAGGGTGTGTGTGTGTTAATATAGAGGGAATGTGTGGTAATGATAAAGGGGAGAATTTGAATCAAGGGCTAGAATTTCAAATGAGAGAAAAATACTATACAAGGGGAGAGAGAGTGTGAGGTGACCGGTCATATGAGGATGAGGGGTTTTTTATTTGCTTTGCACCAATAGGAGTATGACACCTATCAACCTCTTTTCATTTGAGTCCCTTAACATTTGGGTATTTACACATGAAGGAAAAAGAGTGAGAATTTGATATGGGAAGTTGGTGTTTTGTAGGATGGGAGGGTGTTGAGTATTTTGTATGAGCCTTATGAATGGGTGTTGGGTTAAGTTGGGGTTAGGTTAAGTCGGTTTCCCCAATTTAATTAAATAATATGCCATAGGTGCTCTTAAATTAAATGGGAGTACATGGGGTCTCAATTGGGAGTGACACAAAATCATAGACGGTGTAGGCTTGGTGTTAGTCTTGGGCCCTTTAATTGGTTAGGCCAAATGGGTTAATTTTGTGTCCCCAAATCGATGGCAACGACATAGGTACAAGGCATAGGATTAAAAAATTAATTTTTGTGACTGAAAAGTTGTGCTATTAAAATAGAGCACAAGGGAGTATGTTTGTGAGTAACAAAAATGTCTAGGGCCTAGGTTGGCTTGTCAGGTCAAGAGTGCAGAATTTGTTGGAAATTAAAGGCTATTGTTGTGCTCCAATTATTGTAGCAACGATAAGGTGCACCAAGAGTTTAAAATTAAAGAACCAGTCTACACAACCCTTATTTCTAATCCTTAGACAACCTGAAACTAAACCAAAATTCTTACAATATCTAGTCTACCTAAAATTATTTTGAGGGGGTTTACAATACTACATATTAGAAAGTTTAACAACCACAAAAATGTATTCTCATATTAATAAAATTAATCATTATCTAAATATGTCCATCGTTTATTTTTATGTCTTAATATGTTCAATATATTATTGTTCATGCAATTAGAAAGATAGTATGAAGTACGTAAAAATCAAAATTATAATTGTTACACAAAATACATACAATAATGAAAATGAAAATTACATCTTGTAGAAATGTAAAGCTAATAAACTTTGCAACACAGTTACTAATACAAAACTTGTTACAGTTAGAACATGATACGAAAAGAAACTGTTGAGAAATCTCACTGGAGTGATGAAGATCATCGTTGCTCAAAGCAAGATTTGACCTTATTTCGTCGATTTTCTCACAGGAACCAGCAAGTTCAAGAATAAGAACTTTTATAATGCTTCTTGGTCACTCTTGCACCAACGAAAATTGACTCCACGAAATATACGAATTGACAACACTTCGTTACTTCACATAGCTGCTTCTAACTCTCCTCTCATAGCATATAGTCACTTGTTCTCTCTTGTAAAAGAGAAGAACTTGTTGCAAGAATCATACCAACACTTCTCTTTGTGTAATATATACCACCTTGAAATGGACGGTGAACTCCAACGATTGAAAGTTCCACCATGTAGTGGAGCTCATCCCCAACTTCAATTTCAGGTACGTCTTCCAAGATTGGGGTGCCATAGTTCACCCAATTAATACTTTTTTTTAAGAATCGAAGCGGCCTTAATATCGGCCCTTTGAGTCTTACCATAGTCCATTGATCTTGCTTCCTCTTCTTGCGAGAACTTTCTTATTATCCATTGAAACACCATAGCACGAGCAGAAGCACCCTCACTACTAGAACCATCATGATTTGCTTTAGGAGGAAAACATAAAGGCAAAGTGATACTAAAATGTTGTACTTGTTTTTATAGAATAAGGGCCTTCCCATTTTCATCATCCTGAGGCACCGAATCTTCCTTATCCTCCAGATTCATTTCTTTCTTATGTTGAAAAGTAGAGAATCCTTTAGAGTAAAGAGTTCCGTTTCAACAATTTATGTTTATCCTTCCTTTTGAATTTTGGTATGGTCGGGGCAAATTTTAATAGGCATCAAAAACTTGCACAACTAACCTATCCCCATAAGCTTCCATAGGCTCCTCATCTTCTTCTTTGTCACCTTTCCTACTTCCTTCCCCAATAGGAATAGGAGTTGAATAATCATCAAAAGATACTCCTCTTGAAAGACGTGGAGAAGAAACTCCTAAAGCAGCAATTATTGTAGCAACAAAATCTTCTTCTACAGTAACCTTGTCCACTCCCTCCAACCTCCTTGTGTCACAAGAAACATACTCTCCTGTTGCCTGAGGATACCCAGGCTGGCTGCTAACAGCAGGAGTTGCCTAGTATCCCAAGCTTGGATTGATACTACCATAAGTTGTGTCATCGGGCCCTCCTTGATACACATAGTTCATAGTTCACAATGTTTGGTGGTGGTTGTTTTCCATATATAACCAGGTTGCGTGGATGGGAACTGCACATAACTACTAAATTCATTGCATACCAGCTAGATACATTAGTTGTTACATTCCATCAGATACCAAGACCTCATCGTTAGGACCTCTGCATGCTTCTTTCCTCATGGATATTTTTTCAAACACATATAGAGCAGTTTGGTACTGCTGCAGATACATCGACGAAGAGCTTTACGACGAATGGTGGTACCATGACGACGTTGCTGCCGTATACTATGATGATGGAGGAGAGTATGGCAACGATTTCTAGTTCCATGTCGACGACGATGAGTTCGCGTACGGCTACGGGGGCGTCGGGTACTACTACTGTCGATACTGATACTGCTGCTACAAATGTTGCTGATACTGTACAAGAAACTACGACATCAGCATCTGTGGATAGCCGTAGTAATTCGGCGTGGGTATTGGTGGTTGTGGGAATGGAGCAACCATGGTTGGTAACAAAGCTTTACCTCCTTTAATTCCCAACCATTCCTCCAACAATGAGGTTTTCTCTAGCATTTGGTCAAATTTGGTATATAGACTGAGAAGTGTACCTTCAAGAATCATCATACGCTCATTCTTTGTGGCGCTCCGGCAATCCTTCGATGATCCATGTCGAGAACTCTGGCTGCTCGAGTTAATCTCTTGAGGAAGAGGCTCTAATACTAATTGATATGATTCCATTCCTTGATTCACTGGATTAGCTATGGATCTAGATGAATTCACCATGACTGCAATAAAATTGAGAAGATTTAAAAGTAGATCTGGAGATTTGGAGAAGAACTGTAATCCCCTTCCTATTTAGTTATTATTAAATAATTTATGTGGTTATGTGCAATATTAGTGTGAATAATATATATATATATATATGGCTGCGTTTCCCAGGGCTCATATATAGCTGCACACGCCCTCACACCGCATAGTGTGGCAATCTCCCGCACAACCCGCACCTTCTTGACGATGCTGCCACACCGCTTCTTGAAAGTGGCAATCTGTTGGCAATGTACGCAAGATTCACCTTCTTTCTTGCCATGATCTTCTTCTTCTTCTTCTTGCTGATAATGTTGATTGAGAGGCTTAATGAATATCCATGGTATTTATAGAAAAAGATGATCGAGATGTTCATTGTGTCTATTGCCAGAATGTAACAGCTTCAAATATACCTATCAACTAGCCGTTGTGCCATCTCCCTTCTTCCATGCACCTCTCGTACACATCCAATATCTTCTCCCATTCTCCCATTCATTTTTTACTTTGATTTTATTTTATCCAACTAATTAAGTCCTTACCGTTTTCACGCTTTTCACACTATATATCCAAGCATTGTTCTCTCTCTCTCTCCATGTTATGTATTAAATGATAAATGATTCTTTGAAATTTTTTGTATATTCAAGAGAGAACATTTCATCATTAACCAAATAATAAATGAGAAGGTACTATTAAGTGCCAGGAACAAAATTACCCCGCATAGTGGTGTTAATTAATGGGCCGAGTTTTGAGCTTTTCAAGGTGTGCATTGGACGGACTGGACCGGATCCAGTATTGATCGGATCTGGGTCTAGCCGAACTTTAACCGGAGTGGAGACAGACCGGTCCAGATCGAGAGCGCGGAAGGAGGGGGTGAATTCAGTCTGAAATCGAGTTCGGTTGGGAGTAGGCCGGGCCAGGCCGAACTTGCTTGGATTTGGACCGAGTTTTGAGCTTTTCAATTTTTTTTATTTATTTTATTTTTAGGTATCAAATTAAAAATATTAGTTAAGGGAGGATATTAAGTTAGTAGTTATCAAAGTTGAGGGTATTAAGTTAAAAAATTCGAATAATTGAGAATATCAAGTTGCAATTTAGTTAAAGAATATTCATCATGCAGTTTTGATATCAGAATCCTGTTTCAGTCATTCTGAGTTAATCCACATGTAACATCGAGTTTTGAGCTTTTCAAGGTATGCATTGGACGGACCGGACCGGATCCAGTATTGACCGGATCTGGGTCGAGCCGGACTTAGACCGGAGTGGAGACAGACCGGTCCAGATCGAGAGCGCGGAAGGAGGGGGTGAATTCAGTCCGAAATCGAGTTCGGTTGGGAGTAGGCCGGGCCAGGTCGAACTTGCTCGGATTTGGACCGAGTTTTGAGCTTTTCAAATTTTCATATTTTTAGATATCAAATTAAAAATATTAGTTAAGGGAGGATATTAAGTTAGTAGTTATCAAAGTTGAGGGTATTAATTAAGTTAAAATTTTTGAATAATTGAGAATATCAAGTTGCAATTTAGTTAAAGAATATTCATCATGTTGTTTTGATATCAGAATCCTGTTTCAGTCATTCTGAGTTAATCCACATGTAACATCATAAGTCCCCTCTCTAAGGTTCATGTCCTGCAAATAGCTTGTCACGAAGATCGTACAAATAACATAAGATTACATCAATCTTGAAAAAACAGAAGATTACAAACCAATTTTCTTTACGCAGAAATGTAAAAAGCCAACAGCAGTGCAACCACGTTGCAATTACAAAAAATAGAACATAAGATGCTTGAAGAACACGACTTGCTGGGTGATGGCGATCACCATTGTTCAAAACAAAATTCGATCATATTTTGTCGATATGCTTCTAGAAATCAGCAACCTCATGGAATTTAACTTCTAGAACGCTCACTTATCACCCTCGGAAGACTGGACATTACTTGGACTCTCAGACCGTACTTCGGTGCTTCACGACTGTTGCTATCTCTTCTCTCGTAGTATATATTTTCATGTAGTTATGCATGAAGCAAAACCAAGTGAATATATAAGGGAGGCAAGCCTCCCTAGTAGCCATAACTATCCACGAGAATGATATTAAAATAGAAGAATAAATCTCCATAATGCGTACAGTTACAGTGTAACTTCCATGAAGTAGACAATTACGAAGCTGAAATACGACACTTGAAGCACACCGAAACAGTCGTGCGAGAATCCAGTTTCTACGTGAGCCCATGTCATGCGGAACATTAATTTTCATGTGAATCCGAGTCACGGGGAACTACAATTTCTGCGTGCACACAGGCTATGCAGAACTGCAGGTTTCACGTGCACATGGACCACGCGAAATTGCAACTTTTGCGTGAGCACCAGTCCCGCGGAACCCAGCACGCCATGTGAAGTGCAATGTGCGTTATCAAAGTGTCACTTTGCATCCTTTGCCTACGTCCGGGTCCAAGTCGCCTAGCTCCTACGAAAAATATTCAGTGAAACGAGTGACAAGAACAAAAGTCTCTTGAAGGATTTGAACATTGTTCTATAGTAAAATATCATACTATATCAATCACATATACTACCACTACACATGTAAACAAGTCAATAAAAAAAAAAAAAAATTAAAATACGCATTTAAAATTTACTACAGATATGAGATCATTCTCTTAAAAAAATAAAAATAAAATAAAATAAATCAACAGTAGCAATCTAGTTAGTGTTCCACATACGGCACAGCTTGCGTGGCGGCTAGTAGAATGATCAAATTTTCAAAAGAAAGTCCTTCGCTACCAACCAACGGCACAAACACTGATTAGGTGTAGAGAATTAAAGCTACCACACAATGACTGATTAGGTGATAATTAGCTGTGGAGACCCCACTCTCACCCACACCGTATGAAAATGCAAAGAGAAAAGAAAAAAAAAAAAAAAATATATATATATATATATATATATATATATATATATATATATATATAGAGAGAGAGAGAGAGAGAGAGAGAGAAGAGAGAGAGAATAAGGGAGGTGAGATGGCAGCTCACCCTAAAAACAAAGGTGGAGGGGAAGGGGTTAAGTACAAATTGCCAATTATAAAATGTGTGATTGGAATTGTACCACGTCACCGCCACCCTTATTTTTAGAGTGAGGTGTCATCTCACCTCCCTTATTCTCTCTTTCTATATATATATATATATATATATATATATATATATATATATATATATATATATATATATAGTTGAGGATCTGGCACGCACAGCCACAATAGTCGAGGGAGGGTCCAGTCCAGCATAAATAAGCATATGGGAGGGAGAGGTGACTAAGATCCCACCAACCTGAAAAAGGAATTTTTCCAGTAGTAAGCAGCAATATTAATTCTATCATCAATGAACTTTTTACTAGCAAGCAGAAGCTAGCAGGCTTTGTTAGCAGAAGTACTCTTCCTACTGAAGAAAGCCATACAACAGTGGTCGATCGAGAATTAAAGAGTACAACACCTTCACCGGCACCACCGCCAGCAGCAGCATCGATGAGTACAGCAGCACTAGATCTATCCCTCCATACGATGGGCTTCGAGTACGGACTCATATCTCCGCAGAAGGTTACGGGCCGACTCAAGGTCACTAAGGTCTGCTGCCAGGTACCTACAGCTGATACCAATCTTTCACTATGTATATATGTGCAACCGTGCTGCTTTGCAAGCGCTTTTGTGCGCGCTTGTGCACGCGTGTGGCAGCGGAGAGGCCGCACACGAAGCAGGGGGAGGGGAGGGGACGGCCCGGCCCGGCCCGGCCGTGCGCGTGCACAGGCCGTGCTTATCCAAGGCAATTTTTTGATATTATATGTGAATACCTTGTCTTTTTAATGCTCGATTTTTGGCATTTTAATTTTTATAAATTATTATTATGAAATATTTTTCGTCAATTTTAAAACATATCAGATTCACTTACTTACTTTTATATATATATATATATATATATATATATATAAATGGTTTTGAAATGGTATCGATTAGCTTTAAGATTGGCAAAGGGTGGTTGAAAAGTTGAAATATCAAAATCGAATAGTAAAATATTAAATTATCAAAATTTTGTGCTATAGTTGGAGTATCATTAGAATAATTTAGCTTATGTATGTGTATGATGTTACTATATATATCTGCAGCCTTTCGGCGTGTTGAACGGCGGGGTATCAGCGATGGTGGCGGAATCGGTGGCGAGCATGGGAGCCTATGTAGCGTCAGGGTTCCGGAGGGTGGCTGGCGTCCAGCTCTCCACCAATCACATAAGGGCAGCTCTTCTGGGCAACACCGTCGAAGTTGAAGCCGAGCCAGTTCAAGTTGGCAAGACGATCCAGGTAAACTAACTCTGCACTCAACCAGAAACATTGTATATGTTCAATGTAGTCAGTGTGTCCCTCAAATAACCCATATCCTCATCAGATGTGAGGCACGCAAGGGCAGAGTCACAATTTTAGTTTACAGAAAAATTCATTTCAAGAAAAAAAACCTCTATAAATTTGCGTAAAAGAGAAAAAAAAAACAAAAACAAATTTAATGTACAAATAAAGGAATCTTGTGTCAGTTGTACTGGTGCGAAAAAAAAAAAAATTGGCACCAGTGCGACTCTCATCAAACTAAAAAAATTTAGGGTTTTAAAAATAAATAAAAATTGTATACATTACTTTGTACTGTATAGTGTACGCAGAATAATGAGAGAGTGTTATCAAAATGAGTTAATGAATACAATATACAGAATAAACGGATACAAGATCAGGACCTTTTTAATATACTTATTGGCTCAGTCCTTATAAAAAAAATGGATAGAAAATAAAAATAGATTAAAATACAAAAAATTGAGTTGGCTGTAGTCCACACCAGTGTACCGATGACTCCGCCATTGACTGGAGGCACCATTGCTATCATCACTGTTCACACCACGAGAACTATGAGTGGCTGTGGTAGCAGATGAATGACAGAAAATGAAAGCACTACTGTTGAAGTTGGAATTTTAGTTCTCTGAAAGAGACGACATAATCTTTTTTTTAGAATAACCAGGAACTGATCGTATATAATTGACATTAAGTGGGAAAAGTAGACTTCAAAGTATTGGATTTACGTTAGTTGGTCGGGTCCAAACCCCCCATGCATTTATTGCCGGCTGCTTTGCCTTGGTCTTATCCAAAGCTTAAGTTGACTAAAATGTCCAAAAGGCCAAAGTAGCTACTGAGAAAAACACAATCTATTTTTCCTTCTCAAGCATTATTTCTTTGAATTATATTTGTTGCAGCCACCAGCCACAACTTGTTTCTGTTAAAACAAAATACAATAGAAATCATAATAGGACACAAATTCAGATTTGACATATCCCAACAACAATAACACTTCCCAGTTTCAGTTTAAAATCCAATAGAAAAGAGAATGCTTAGCAAACATGTAGCTTCCTAAAACCATGATTCAACATGTACATCCCACAAGACCTTGCAACCAAAAGACTTTGAATATATATTATGATAAAACCAACTCAAATACAGAATGCTTTGCAGGTCCGTGAAGATATTTATGATAAAAGACCAACTCAACTACAGAATGCTTTGAAAGTCTCTGATGAATTGTTTTGGATGACAGAAATCATGTTCAATATCTCGATTGCCGCCAACTCAGGATCCACACACCTTCAAAAAAAAAAAATTTGGAAAAGAGTAAGACGTTTGGTACACGGAATACTATATAGTCAAAAATTATATATTTTTGGAAATTAAATTTTCGGTAATTAAATTTTCTAAAAAGTTATATTCCTATATTTGGTGACTATATAAATATTTCTTGGAAAAAATGAAAACGGATGAAAAAAACTTGAAAACAAAAATGAGATTACAAAAAACAAAAACAACAAAAAATCATTCTCAAAAAATAAAAACAGATAAAAAAAGCTGAAAAAATATTTAAAAATGAAAAAAAAATCATTTTTAAAAATGATAAATGATAAAAAAACCGAAAATAAATGAAAAAGGATTAAAAAAAAAATTACAGAGTATTAGAAAAAAAAAAAACAACAAAAAATATTTTTTGCCCGGGCAAAAAAAATATACCGATAGGATTTTCATGTTTTATTGGTAAATTATTTATCCGGATATTTACAATTTTTAGAAATAATTTTTATAACCTAAACAAACAGATTTTCTATCTTAAATTTGTCCGAAAATAAAAAAAATTAACTGTATACCAAACGCCCAAATAAGTGGATTGTAACATGCATTACATTCAAATGTAATGTCTGTTAGTGTCAAAAGTTGCTAGTATCCTGCATTTGGAATAGATACATAGCTCACAAATAAATAAATAAATAAATAAAACAGATACTGAGACAAGACAGATAACGCAACCAAGTGTGCCCCACCCCACCCACCACCACCACCACCACCCATATTTCATTGGCACTACAAACAAATGTGGCCCTATGAAGATTTTAGAATTTTTCATCCATGATAAAGGCACGAGTGCTGTAGTGTGGGACTACTTTTTTGGCAGACATCATCTACATTTCCAAAAACTCTTGAAGCTGGCATCATTGAGTCAACGACATATTTTTCAGAACCTACTAGGCTCATTGATAGTGAAATTTTCACAAAGATGTATTTTTCATTCATAGAAACACTTAAAAGTTAAGAAATAACCTACAGGAATATGAAATCTTTAATAAAAAGGAAGGTAATGGTCCTAAAGTTCCTATTTTCGGTAGATAATTGTTATGTGACTAATGTAAATCCGAGCTTCTTCTCAAGTGCAAGCCCCTCAAGAACACATTAGAAAACTAAAAGTATGCAAACATACAATATGAGGGCATGGATGTAGATGTCGGTCAACATGTCCAATACATCGGCCTATATGTTAGTTTCATAGATAAAAGACATGATTTTTGCAGAAGATAATACTTATGTCATTTTAGAATATGTCAGCCGATGCAATCTTTTCAAAATGCCATCCAACATTTAGTTAATCAGGATTTTCTTTTTCTTTTTCTTTTGAGATGAAGGATTTTGAGTGTTAAATTACTTTGAGACATTTGAACTATTTAGATTTCTAATCAAGCTGTCCATATTTGTACTTATTGTCGTCTTAGACTCTTAAATTACTCTATACAACATTTTAAGGTTAAAATTATTAGTATTTATATTTGGTAAGCCGATCGCAAGAATTTACGATAAAGGCTTTGTTGTTGTTGTAGTTTTTTCTATTCACTTATAGTTGTTATGTTAGTTGTTACTTTTAGACATTTTAATGTCCCCGACATGCGACTGACGGCATTTTAATACGTCCTTGACACGTGACCAACGTCCAAAGTCCAACATTTCAAAACCCAATAGGGTATGAAGCCGACATCCGACATCTACAACCTTGTTTGACGGTGTATTTACCAAATGATAGTGACTAGAGAACACACAAAGGTAGAATGGGATGATAAAGGAATACAAGAAATATAAAGTGAAAGAATAGAGTCACAAAAAGAACAGGGGGATATTTCACATGGAGTGATTGTTCTATTAACAGGATTACTGATTAATCAGCAAGCCAATATTCAGGAGGATGTTGCTCATATAAGTAGAGTGGGATGATAACAAATTACGGAGTAAGTTAGAATTGTATGTGGCTGTAAAATACCTAAGAAGCTGAAGAAGGTTTCATATGATGGCTAAAATACAAATGGGCGAAATATTGCAACACAAAAACAAGTCCAAACCCACAAGATTAATTAGCAGGGATCACAAAATGGCAGAACCAAAAAAGACTGTGAATTTGAAGGTAGATTAAGTCGAGGAAAATACCGGAAAATCATTACTGGATTTGATAATTCAAGAAAAAATATATATGATGGTTGCTATGAAGAGATGGACAAATTAAGCTTTTGTTATTTGTCTTGTGCTTCTCTTCCCCAGCTGTTCAAACTCATTTTAACATGTAAGTATTGCCAAGGTAGAAACCAAACTATGAAGAACAAGTATACTTGTAACTTACAAGTTGTAAGAATCAAAAGTTCTCAGCATAGTAACTTGTTTGGCTTTATGCATAAGGTTCACAGGTATATCAACCTTTTATATGATTTAATGTACTTCCCATTCATCTTTTATCTTTTCTGGTAAAAAAGATCATCCTTCAAAAGACAGCCATACAACAAAAGGCTTTGGTTCTTTTTCAAACACTATTTTTCGGGTTAAACAAAACTAGTATATATATACGTGCCTCGCACGTATTTCATACTATTTGGAAAGAGCAAATAATAAGTTTTTTATTTTTTACTACTTGAGAAATGCAAAAAAATTCAATTTTTTTACATCTTGGAGAGAGTAAACAACAATTCTTTTTATTTTTAAGTAGTAAACATAAATAAGGATATTTTAGAAAAAAAAAACTTTCACGGTGAAACTTTAACTTTTCTTATTATATAGTAGTATATATAGATACATTGAGAAGGTACAGGATGTCCATGGTTGCTAAAGGTAATAAAACTGCTACAATTGTTCCTTGCATGATTATCTTTGCTTTCGGATTATTACTAAATCCTTAAACCAAATATGCCTTATCAACTAGTGTGAAGGAATCATATAACTATTCTAGTAACATGATTCTTGCTTACTGAACAGGTATGGCAGGTGCAGCTTTGGAGGAATGATCCTTCTTTGAAGAAGAAAGTACTGCTCTCAACATCAAATATTACACTAGTATGTAATCTTCATGCACCAGAAACAATGAAAGGCTATGAAGAAACTGTCAAGAACTATGCAAAGCTTTGAAGCTTTCCCCCACACCATGCTCTACAGTTTGTTTTTGAAAAAATAAAATCATGTCATTGGTGGATAATAAGTCCAATTTCACACTTGACATGATATAGATTGACCCTTGAAGACATTATGTAACATATAATACAAAAGCTTAGATGTTATTAATTATAAATTACCTTTTGATTAATTAGATGTTGTTCACTTCATTAATTAAGTTGTGGAACCATTGCAAGAGTTCCCAAACTGCATAGTGTTGAGAGTATTAATGGACTTTTAGTCCCAGGTTGAGTAGAATAGTAGAGAGAGGGTTAGCCTATTATATATATATGTAGCTCCACCTCAATAATAAAGAAGTCAAGTATTCTACTAAATTTCTATTTGGTATCAGAGCTACCAAATCGTAACCTTAACTCTAGCCGCCACCCTTCTCCACCACCAAACCCTAACCACACTCCACAGCTGCCCCGCCCCCCCTCTCAAAACCCCTCCTCCGCCAACCCCCCTCCTCGGCGAGCAACCCCCCTTCTCCACGCTGGACCCCGTCCCTTCTCCGTCGTCGCCAACGCAGCCTTCCTCCTCCTTCTCGTTAGCCCATGCGACCTCGGGTCGCAGCCATGCACGGGACATGAGCAGCGGCTCTCGGGGACAACTCTGTCGCTAAAGGAGGAACGGTAGACGTAGAGATGACGGCGATCAAATTTGGCGACGATCTAGATCTGTCACCTTCTTGCTGATGGAATAGGAGAAGAAGAAGATGATGGAGACGATCTACGGCAAGCTGACGGCCAAAGAGATGAAGCCTTTGGTGGACGATCCCTTCTCCAGGAGGCTGACCGAAACTAGCTCTCGTGCTGCACACGCAGATGTGGATCCTTCACCATACAAAATAGGGAATTTGGAGAAACTGGAGGTAAAATTGGAGGGTATTTCTAACTACTTGAAGTGGTTGCGTCAGGCGATACAGACTCTGAAGGCAAGGGGTTTGGTGGGCTATGTGAATGGTCAAACCAAGGCACCTGAAGATCACTCATCACGGGAGTTTGCTTTGTGAAAAATCGTCAACAATGTTGTAGCTGGATGGTTGATAACCTCATTGACCGACCAAGTGTCGGGCAACGTGAAAGCGATGGAGGGTGCTGGTAACATTTAGATAACGCTGAGAGACATGTACTCAAGGTCGGAAAATCCTGTGAGAGTCTTCCAACTACAGGATGAACTTGATAAGATGGTCCAAGAAGATCACACCATCTCTGTGTATGCGGCTATGCTGAAGAAGTATTAGTCAGATCACGGCCACTATTATCCCATTGGCGTGGAAGTTGAGCAAGTGTAACCGGCATTTGCGAAAAATTATTTGAAGTTCATGAAGTATGTCTTCCGATAGAGAATGATGAAGTTCCTGAAGGGGCTAAACCCAGCATTCGAGCAGAGGAGGAATATCCTACTTGCACAACCCGGACTGCCATCACTGGAGGAGGCCATAGCTGCTATGGCACAAGAAGAGGCACGGCTGAAGCGGATGCCTAGCACCACTAGCTCTCCGGAAGAAAAATTATTTTAGCAGTTTTTAACCCAAACCCTTTCGGAGGGGGAGGGTGCAACAATTGTGGAGACCTTGGACACTTCATCAGATTCTGTGAAACCTGTGAGAGGCCAGTCCAGCGACCGCGGACGCAACAGTGGAGGGAGTAGGGCTGGCAGAGGAGGCTATGCCGGTAGCAGGGGTAATTATTTTGGAGGGCATAAGAAAAACATGACAGAAGGGAAAAATGAGAGTCAGTTATCCGATATGACCCCTAGTAAGAGGAAAATGCTAGAAATATGGAGGAGCATGAAGTTTGGAACCAGCGACAGTCGAGCTAACACCACTGGACATCGACTCCAACCACCTCCGGGGGTAACATCACCTACTATGTCCATACAAGCACAGGTATACCTACTCATGCCTTTGCATCTACCCACAGACCATGAAGGCTAAATTGGATAATTGACTCTGGGACATCCTGTAATGTCACAGGTGCCCATGATGAGTTCTAAGATTACACTCACCTGGTGACGCCTGAAAGAATTCAGACTGCTGATGGTACTGCTAGATCCATTGTGGGTAAATGCACAGTTGAATGCACCCCTTCCATGACTCTTACTGATGTCTTGCATGCTCCATATTTTCCTGTTAATCTATTGTCCATTAGTGACATTGTTCTTTAACTTAATTGTGTTGTTTTCTTTGACATTCCTAAGATAATTTTTCAAGAGAAGGGAACGGGAAGACGATTGGCGATTGACACTTGACATAAAGGACTATGGTACTTGGACATGGGTGGGTTGGATGCAGCACTGACGTCACTGGTAGATGAAGCACAACCGGAGGAGCCACAAAGGACCGTAGAAGCAGAATTATTACTCCAACATCAGTGCATGGGACACTCTTCATTCACTCTACTGAGTCGGATGTATCCCTCTATGTATTAAAAGGCTAATAAGTAAAAGATGGTTTGTGATGCTTGTGAACTTGGAAAATATAACAGCTCTTATGTGAGTTCTGGAAATAGAAGTTTAGCTACTTTGATATGATACACAATGATGTGTGGGGTATCACGACCCGCACCCGGATATTCGGGCACAAGTACGTGGGTACGTCCAGCCTAAGCCGCAACATCGACGGTAGAATATTGTCTAGGTCAACTCTAGCTAACTAACATCTCAAAAATATATATATATGGTACATGTCAATCATCTCAACTCCAAACGGAGGAACAATATGGTATCTCACAAATGTAACTATACTCAATCACAATGCAAACTAAGGAAGATAAAGCACGAATGGAATAACGAAGAAAGAAACAAGATACAATCCACAAGTCTGAAATAATATACATGTCAAGAATCTCTATAACAGTCTAATACAAAACCACCCATCATAAACTAAACCTTTTCGGTCACTGGTACAACATGCTCTTGCTCTAGGGGAATATCCTCTAAAGTCTCACCCTCCTGCGGGACGTAATACGTGGGACATAGCTCCTCTAACCAATCATCTAAAAAATATATCCAGTCAGGACTAGAGCGAAGTACATACCTCTGAAAGCAGTTTCAAATACATAATCGAGCATATATAACGAGTAGTAGAAAAGGACATAAGATGCACAAGTATAAGAATGAACAATACAGGTGAGAACAGACAAATAATCACAATAAAAACTGGAAAGTAAATACTGGAAATATGGCAATAAACTGTAAGTAGAAAAACATGAATACTAGCTATGTGGTTTAGAGTGTAAGTCCGTTATGTGATCGGCTTAGGATGCATATGCGGTATAAAGGTAACTCTATTATACGTGAGGTGTATAATCGACATGTACATGAGATCAATAGGGCTTTGATCACATAACCAACTTCTACTCTCCCTCCCCGACCAATACTCATGGATCCAATCATGACATGTTACGTACATGAACACGATATAGTCACACTAGCACACGAAATAGTGGATGCACAAGAAGCACATAAAAATTAATACCGATGCAAATGATGAAATACATGTGAATGAGTACCCGCTAAACACGGTAGGGGATAACACCTCCTGACGGGATCCATATAGTACCAGTCAGTATAACCAAGTGTCAGAATCAAGTATACAGTTCTAGAACAAGTGATATATACACTATCATGAAATAAAAACTATCAGAAAAATATACTCGCCTGAAGTCCTGAGCATAGTGTGTCTCTCGATGCCCAAGCTGGTGTCACACAGACCTACATATGGTATGTTGCATCAATACAAGATTCTGGAATAAAAATAAGTTAAACTGATGCAATTCTAGGTCATAAAGCCATTTCTAAGTCAAACCGACTATTTCTAGGTCGTATGAGTCCAACTCCAGGATACTAGGTCGATACACTATGAAACTTAGCTACACTAGATAATCTAAGATACTATGAGACACACAAAATACCGTATCACAGAATACGCAAGTTTTAATATATGAAAATAGTAATTTATATATAGATACAAGTCAATATATATAATACTTAACTAATTAATGCAAATATGATACTTTAGCCTTGCACCAATGTGTATCACTCTACCTACACACCAATCTCGATACTCAAACCCAATACCTTGAGTATCGACCCATTACCTTGACATTACCTTGGTATCCCAAGGTAATTCAATCCTAGTAAATATAGCTAATATATATAGCTAACCCCCCATTACTACTATTATACTAATCATAGCTAACTACTAAATACTATTAACTACTAACATATATTTCATACTAGTACATAGATTACTAACTAAACAATACAATACATACACTTACATATAGTTTAAGAATCTAACTATCAATACACTACTACACATCTACATATGGTACAAAGCTAACTATTAAACTAACAAGTATTTCACTAACTATTTCTAAACTAACCTTAACTAGTACACTATCAAGTATATATATATATATATATATATATATATATATATATATATATATATATATATATATATATATATATATATATATATTACATAATCAAGTATATAATTAATTAACTATTTAGCTAACTACCTAAACCCATTACCTGCTGATACTGAGCTTCATGTCTGATACTGTGCTGTTCAGTTGCCTAAAACTTAACCTTGCTAACTTTGTTGCCATGCCTCTGTAGTGCAGTGATGCACATGCTTCTGTTGCAGCTACCTGCTGTATTGATGCACTATTGCAGGCAATTCTTGTTGAAATATACTGTGCACTAGTTGCACAGTGATGGTTCCCTGCTGTTGGATGCACAAGTTGCTGTGCATTGAGGTGATGCACACTGCCAGATTTTCTTTGTTGTGAATGCTACTGCTAATGAATTGGATGCTCAATTGCTTGATGCATCTCAGTGCATATTCTCTCATGGCTGTGCACTCATACTGCACTCATATCTCGAATAGCTGCTGCTCTCACTGAGCAGTTGGTGCATTATCTCCCCCCCTTTGCTTGCCACTGTGCACGAGCTACACATAAAGTCTGCTGCCATCAGATACTGGAGGAAATGCCTGCACCTCTGCTGTTGAATCTGCTACTGCTCTTCCCCTTATGCACGAGCTGCTGTGTTTTGCACAGTTTTATCCTCCCTGTGCAGAACTGCCTCGAGCTAAATGCCTGCAGGGACTGAATGCATTGGCTCGAGCTACCTCTCCCTCTTGCTGAACTGTAGTGTTGTAGGACTACCACATCCCGAGCCCTCACTCACTGACACCCACTCACACACAACACATAGCACACACACACACACGCACATACATATATACTCATATACTCATCTATATATATCAAACTACATATGTATATATATACACTCTTACATATACATACATATATATAGATAACATACACACTCACATAACACATATAGATACACATATACACTTAAATATATATTTACTCTATAGATATAGATATCACATATATACATAGATGCATATACACTTATATGTATATATACACATATAGCTATATGTATACACATCTATACAATATCATATAAATACATACTCATATATATATATATATATATATATATATATATATATATATATATATATATATATATATATATATATATATATATATATACACACACACACACACACACACAAGCACACAAGCACACATATAATTAAGGGCAAAGAAACAAACACGTGTAGTGCACCACACCGCACCCGTATCATACTCATTCTATGATACGCTTGCGATACGGCTCCACTACACAACCAAACGCATCCCGAAGGACACGAGCAAGTCTAGAATACTAATTATGAATAATACGAATAATAACTTAAAGCAACTACGTGTCTGTGTCAAGAAGTGATATGCACAAATTTTCGTGTCGGAGAAAAATCCCCAAAATCAATCAGTATCGTCAAATTGACGAGGTACGGCCTACACGTACCCAATTGTGGATACGACACTAGTCACAAATAATCTAACACATGCCAATTTGATCTAATTGATCAAATGACAAACACAACATGTGCCAATCTCGAAATTCCCCCAAAATTGACACAAAAATATACATAACTTCCACCATAGGCCCCCTATGAACCTAATTACAATTCCTATGGGTAGCCTATGCATGTGGGGTGGTTTTGCATAGTTAAATCTCATATTTAGAGTCTACTAAGAAAGAAAAACTGAAATGTACCTATTGGGAGATGGATTCCCAATAAAAATCCCTAAATGAAGAATGTAGCCTCCTCCTTGTAGATCTTGGCCTCCTTCTTGTAGATCCTTACTTTATTCTTTTAGATCCTTGTTGTAGTAGCCTTAATTGAAGAATAGGAAAGAAATTTGAAAAGAAATTTGTGAGGTAATGGTGAGGGAAAGAATTGAAAAGGGGGAAAATTTTTAGATCTAATGCAAATGTCAAATGAGAAGAGACTCTCTCTCTCTCTCTCTCTCTCTCTCTCTCTCTCTCCTCCTTCCTAATGTGGCCGGCCCTAGCCCCACTCCCAAGAAATGTGAAATGTCCAATTTATCCCTTGGGGCCTCTCATGAAAAAATTAATTAAGGAGGGAAGGTTCTAGTCTAATGGTTTCACTAATTAATTCATCCTCCTAATGAATGAGCCTAATTATTTGGGCTCAATCTAAACCAAAATAAAATATTGGGTTCATGCATCTAATTTAATTGGTTAGGTCCACTACACAAGTCCAAAATAATCTAGCATCTAACAATAAATAAATAATACAACAAATAATTAATTACACATGCACAATGTTAATATAATACTCCTAAAATAAAATACTCGTGTCAATTTACCAAACTACCCTTAATTGAAAATGTGAGGGTGACATGGGGACCGTGTCATACAACTGTTAATGGTTTTAAGTGGTTTATCATATTTATTGAGTTCTACACTCGTGTCACCTGGGTATACCTAATGAAGAGTAAGAGTGATATCTTTGCATGCTTTTAAGATTTTTATCGCAGGATTACAACACAATACGGTACTAAGGTAAAGATTTTGCGGTTTGACAATGAGATAGATACACCAACAAGGGTATTGAAGAGTACTTATCAGTCAATGGGATACAATATCAGACTTCATGTGCCTATATGTAGTCCCACGTTCCCATTTTCGGGGAGCGCGACTAAGAAATACTTTCGATATTGTTCGATCGGGATATATTGAATCAAGATCCTTTTCTCGTTATGGATTAACCTCTTCAAAATTGATTCCTATATTCAGTGGACCATGTCCCACGGACGGACTTAGCGACAGAGTCAAGAGAGACCTCTCCGCTACAAGTTTTCTTGCCTAGTTTTCGCTGTCGCCTTGTTGCTTTCGAGTTAGTTTTTGAGCTTGCATTTTCTTGAACTGTTTTGATGGATTACATTATTTTTGGTTGTTGAACTTCGCTTTTGTTTTGATCTTGGAGGATGGAAAGAAGAGGTATTGATCGTCTGTTTATGGCAATGCAGGTGATCGTGTAGGCGTCGTGCGAGCGGAGTCTTGAAGAGCCTCTTTCCTTTCCCTCTCCCCACCAACTTGTGAGTAGCTACCATTCTGATTAGTTGATCCTTCTTACAAATCTTTACACCTAATATTCTTGCTCTTTTGATATTGTTCCGATCAAACGATACCATAATAACTAAAAGATATCAAGATAAAATGTAATAGACTTGGAATACTTTATGCTTGTCAATCAAAGTTGTGAACGATTATCCTGTTGCATACTAGTTAGCTTAGAATATATTGCATCGTGTTTCAATTCTAGATAGAACATATTCTTCTGTTATTATGCCATGTGTAGAACACTTTACTATGCGATAAACTGAATACAAAGACTATAACATCGCATTGTGCTAAGTAGTTTCGTTCATTCTGATGTCTTGAAATGCTGCATATGACAACTTAGTGTTTTAGACGTCGCATGATCACGGACAACTTGTGTAAAAGATTTTTATTTTTTGCGAACGATACACCGGGGCACCAGGGCCAATTTTAACTGGACGGAATGTACTAATAGTCGACTGTACCGGACGAGATGGCGTGTAGCGAGGGCTCGCTACCCGCGTTTTACTCCATTTTCATCCTAGGACTATAACTCATCTACTATGGCATCATGCCAGTGACACCTACGTATATTTAAACTGTACAAGCTAATTATGTCTTCATGGCAGAGAAGGACATGGTAAGATTTGTGCCGGTGGTTCAGACGGGCAGGTAAAGTCACCAAGCGGTGGCATATTTATTTTCACCCATTCTTACATCGATTGCATGCTTGAAACTTGATCTAAGGCAAGATAGAAAGATCACATAATAAATTCATGCTTCACATAAATAATGTGTCAATTTGGTAAATTGGGTTAGCCCGCCTTCACCAGTGCATTATGATGTACTTACCCTCGTTGCAACAGGTTCTCTGCGCCAAGGTGATCCTGCGAGAAGCTAAGGTGATTCTCCAACCAGTCTATCAACCGGCGCATCCTTTTCTTGCCCTTTTGAATCTTGTTCAAGATCTCGGAACTCGTGCACATACCTTATGCAGCTCCATGGCAAGACGATAGTCTCGACTCAAGATCTTAACTTTTAAAGTTTTAGTAAAAGGATATAATCTATCATATTTTGCGTCCTCTTTTCCAAAGCCTTCGAGGCAACCTTTTGTACTTGTTCAAGAATTTGTAAATAATATTCATTATAAATAAACAGAACTTTTCCTTCTTTCAATATTGTGTTCAACTATCTGCGTACTCTGGATATGTGCTCATTGTATCAATTATCATAGCCTTGTGTGTGGCGCAAATTAGGTACGCACGACATCACACCCGGGGGATAACTATCGATTTTACGAAATTGGGGCGTGACATAATGGTATCAGAGCATAGCTTCAGTTCCTTTGACCCTCATGTCTGAAAAGCTCTCGTTAACGATTTATTCCCTGTGCAAACTCTTGAACTTGTTCGACCAAAATAAGATGCGTCCATACATTGAGTCCGTAATACTCTATGAGACTGATGCAAGTTACCTTGTTTTGAAGGAATGACTCAAGGACAGGAATCGACTTAATTATCAGGCAGGGTACAAGCACAGGAAAGTAGTTCCGGCACCTCGGGAAGTTCCGAATGCCAGCGAGCTATGCCCCCTTTCAACCCGATTGAGTAGATGATGAGGATGTTTGAGTCAAACCAGTAGAGGGACGAGGCTCATCACAAGCGAGCCGAGAAGCGAGCGGAAGAGCGTCAGAGCCAATTTGAGCGCAATCTTGAAGCTCGAATCATGCTCCAATAGAAGCAGGTGGACGCCCTACAAAAGATCATTTAGACCTTGGCCTCCAACCATTCCGCAACTATGGCAGCGACACAGGTGGAGCCACCAGCAACGAACGAAGTTGAGATGCCTCTTACCCCAAGGCCGAAGGAAGTGACTACCTTCAACTTTGCCGACTTCAAGAAGGTCTGTAATACGTTATTCCGCGGGACTAAAGATCTGATCATGGCTCTTGATATTGGTTAGCACAATTGGACAAATATTTCAAACTCCTTGAGGTACCTGAAGAGAAGCGAGTCACGTTTGCCCAACTTCAGCTCCGTTTGAACACGCACGATTGGTGAGACGTGTATCGAAGATCTCTTCCCTCAAAAGATGATGACGAGACGATCGCGTGGGCTACCTTCCGTAGCGCCTTTGAAGAGGATTTTATACCCCCCTTCCGTTCGTCGACAAAAGGAGAATGAGTTCGTACAGCTTGGACAAGGCAATATGACAGTGAAGTAGTACTCCGTCGAGTTCAATTGGCTCGCCAAGTTTGCAAGCTCTTACCTACCAGATGCGGTGAGTCTTGTAAGACGATTAGAAGGCGTCCTGCGCCCTGCCATCCTTGTGCACGTAGTCGTTCTATAGTACCAGACAATACGGAAAGTTCTCAACCATGCCTTTTTCCTCGAACCGCAGTATCCTTCAGTTATTGTCAGCGCTATGCATACTTCCAATCATAAGCGCCCTAACAACACAGGAGGAAACAATGCTCTAAAGCGTCCAAATAATGACGGTCATCAGGGTCCAAACCCGAGAGGAAATACAAAGCCACACTGTGAACACTGTAACAAGATAGGGCACACCGTCAATGACTGTCACTTCAGGAATGCGCTATGCTTCAATTGTGGTAGTCTAGGCCACTTCTCTAAGAGTTGTCCATACCCCTCCAATCTCCATCCTTGACATTAATATCATGTTCCGGCACCTCAAGCAAATCGAGTCATACCGCAACAGGGTCATTGTCCAGCTCAAGCTCGGGTTCATGCTTTGACTCGGGAATAAGCCTTCTCTTCGGACACCGTCATGTTACGTGTAACGCCCCGCTCCAAACGGTTACTTATGGAACACTTGCTACTTTGACTCGGTTGAGAATCGAGTCATGGGAAAATCTTACCGCCAAATCAACACGGACGAAATACAATGAACCCTTTTGTAAGCCCCCTAAAATTTTAAATTTTATTTAAAGTATTTTTATTAAATTATTGAATTTTTTTAGAGTATTTTCATAGTTAATTAAAAAATAAATCTTATTGATTTAATTATATAAATACTCATTTAGACTTATTTCAAAAATAATTTTTATTATTTTGGAGTCTTGTTAAAGGGCGATAGATTTTCTGGAATTTATTCTGTGTACAAATATTCTTTTTGAATAATCTCATATATATATATATGTGAATAAATAAGTAATAATAGTAATAATAATAATAATAATAATAATAATAATAATAATAATAATAAACATAATAATAATAATAATAATAATAATAATAATAATAATAATAATAATAATAATAATAATAATAATAATAATAATAACAACAACAATAATAATAATAATAATAATAATAATAATAATAATAATAATAATAATAATAATAATAATAATAATAATAATAGAAATTAAAAGGAAAGGAAAAGAAAAGAAAAATAAAATAGTAATAATAAAACACCAAAACCTACCCCTAATTCCTATTCACTAAACCTTAAACCAATAACTAATCATAAACCTAACCCATGACCCCAGCAGCCAGACTCCCCCATTCCCGCGGCTCTCTCCCTATCTTTCTATATATATACATATATATATTATACAAGTAAACCCAAACCCCAACCATCACCCTACCCTAGCCCGACGGCCGCCTTAACCGCCGCCTCGACGCAGCCCCACACCACACAGCCGTCGGCCGACCGCCGTCCTCCGCGCGCGCGTATGCGCAGCCCCATCGCCCCATCTTTACGGTATGATATCTCTCTTATCTCTCGTCCTTTTCTCGAGCGGTTTATCCTTGCACGTTCACAACCTAACCCTCTAAGATTTCCTTCAAGCGGGACGAGTTTTCGTGCCCTGGATTGGTCGAAAAATTGACCGAAAGTTGGTCGAAAAACTAACTAAAATCAGTCCAGAATTTCAACACAAAACCCCCATGTTCATGCCTAATTTGCCACCAACCTGTTTAATAATTTCAAAATCTAATTGAAAAGATTTCTTCCCAATATAACCGAGAATTTAATTGTTCTTTTACTTTTTATTAATTTGATTTATTCGTTAAATTATTCGACCTCCAAAATGACAAAAAACTTGATCCTTTAAAACTAAAATTTTGTGATAAGGAGTGTGTCCTGCCAAACGGGACTGCCTCATCGCGTAGCAATTGCACCAAAAGGCGCGTGTGGTATATCCTGACGTGTGGGCTTTCGCGAAAGTTGATGCGGACGTGTGTGCGCGTCGGAATCAACCCGTATCCGCAAAAAGTCCCCATATCATAACTTTTACAAAATACCACCCCACTTTGTGTACACTCGTCAGAATGTGACGAAACTTGTGCCATTGGATTCGTGGTATCACGCTGGTCCTATGACCCAAGTTTCACTTGATTATGAGACAGTTGACCAAGCCGCCTATTCGCGGGCCCCACGGTTTGACTTGAAGGGCGAATTTATGATCGGCTCACCGGAATCCAAAATTGGACATACTGTTGAGTTTGTATCGTCATTTAGAATTTATTTGACCTATAATTTGTCTCATTTAGAGACATTTATCTCTAGCACGTATTTTGGTACAAAGTGGGTCACATGTGCACCTCGCTTTGACCCAAAATTACCATTTTGCTCCTGTGTCCAAGTTGGATGAAAGGGTAGTATTTTTTAGCTATCTCGCTTATTTTGGGAACGTTGGTGATATTTATTTCAGCATCCGGAGATGTTCATTCTGATGCCATAGTTTTTGATCCCTTGTGCTCGACGTCTGAACGCTTATACTTCGTAGCTTTCTTTCCAGGCAAGTATACCTTGCCTTGTTGTACTGTTTAAATTCAAATATTATTTAGTTGCTTATTTATTTATTTTAATATTTAACTGTGTGCGTCCGAGAAAGACTCGGGTGCAGTCAACGAAGGCGTTGATGTTAGGACTTGTGTCTGACCTAGTGTCTAGTGGACGCATCTAAAGTTGTGGAGTTATCAATATGAGCCTTAACACGTATCATTACACATCACAGAGTAAGTTCATGTAGGGATGCGTACTTCATGATTGACTGGCCATCGGTGTGAGCAGCACGTGTGACGGTATTTAGCTTAGTTGTATATTTTTTTAGTGACTTGCATTATAGTACGAGATGTCCACGTCGTATTCGCGACTTGTACATTGGCATTAGGTGGGGAAGATAATTAGTAGGCGTATGGGACAGACATTTGGCTACCGAAGTTTTAGAGTAAACTATGGGGTCGTGAGCCTCAGTGTTACCCGATTATGGGCTCAGTGTTACCCGGTTATGGGCGTATATGCTTGTCGATACATCCGGCAGAGGTTACTAGCTGCGTGTTATCATGATCGGTGATGTAGTCAGCATATACTCATGGCATCCAGTTTACAGCTAGTGCCAAGTACTTAGCCTCTGGCTCGACGCTACGCTTTATACCTTTTACCTACTCATACGTACCAAGGTTGTCGTCAAGTGCATTTCACTTAGCTGGTTAGTTCACCCTCGAGTTTTTACAGTATTTACTTTATGGCATGTATTTTTGTATCTTGTTACGTCCCTCTGAGGACCTGGTCCCTTTCCAGGTATAGACGATCTTGACTATTCGCAGGAGCACGGATCAGGACTTGCTATTTCTCTCTCTTTCGAGGAGGTATTCTCTTCGAGCCTCATTGTTCATTAGATGTACTCATTTTATTTCTCTTATATTCTAGTTTGGTAGTGAATTTGTCTCCACCCAACTATTTGTTCTTATCAAGCATTTTATACTTGATTCAGTTATATAGTTGATTATTTATTGGATTCTGTGGATGAGATATAGTTATGCCCTATGACTTGTGACAATATATACCACATGTGAGTTAATATTCATATTACAGCGTAAGTGTGTATTATGGTATCCACATATTGGAGTTGCCATATACATACGGCTGGCATACTTACGTATTCATGGTCCTACGTATTTTGGGACTAGGATGTGATATATTTTTGTGGTGGCCTATGCAGGTCGAGAGCATATTGTCTCGATTACGTTACTATACCGAGCAAGCCTACGAATATGATTAGAATATAGGATCTTATCCACTTATTTAATCACCGCACTTGATTTCACTTCACATTCTTATTTGATTGGTTGCATTGCATCTTGCTTGATCCTTTCATAACATTAATTCTCTATTTTCTTTCGTGCTTGATAGGGGTTAGGAAGATGACTTGTACTAGGTATATACACTCTATTGTTCAATAACACTATTAGTTAACTTATTGTAAGTTTGGTAGTATACCTCATAACCTAATATCATATAGTTCTTTTGACCCATTAATGAAGTGTAATTGAATGACACCAACTATATGCTAACATAAGATAATAGTGTTTATCAAGATTATAGAACTAAGAGGCCCATACCCCCATTTGGTCGACTAGAGACTTAGACAAGAAGTTAGTATGGCAACTGTAGAGGCACAACACCGGACAAGTCTTATCTTCTTTGTGAACTTGAATTATTTTGTACCTTCTTTCATCATAATCCAGCGTACTTATATTTTCTGGACTACCTCGACTTATGCTGCTATTATAGCCTAGTTTTGCAAGCTTATTATTTTATCGAGCTTGTTCATGACATATGTGTTATTGGGGACGCCTACTAATACATCATCTAAATCAGAATCAGTATATTATGGTCTGATCAACCTTAATGCACTTGGTTCGCTCATCGCATGACTACTTTACGTAGATTGGGATATAGTTGACTCAGCATGTTAGACGAATATACTTGCCCATTAGACATGTCCGAGCATATCTTATCGGTTACATAACTGTACTGATATGAGCATGTGAATAGGAATCTACCAAAATAAGATTTTAATCCACAACTGTCCTGACAACTCTCTTTTTGAATTCTTTAATCACCTTGAACCCCGCACTTGTATTCTATCACCTCCTCCTTGAATTTTTTATTATTGTTTTTCGTCTTCCCCTATTTCAGAAAGATGAACGCTCATGCTTGTTATAAGTTTGATACACGGAGAGTACTAGATATACCCAATAGGCCAATCACATTATTTTGTGACTATCTTTTGTAATTAAGGGCATATCACAATGTGATATATTTTGTGTTAAAATTTTTGAGGACATGTTGATCTTTTAACTAGATGGCATACCCCCGATGCTAATGGATGACACGAGTAGTAGTAGTAGTAGTATTCTCCTTCCTATCACCATCTCGTCCTCTTGGGTGGCTCATCTTCTCTTCCATACCCATTCCTTGTCCCATGCTAAATTCTTCCTATCATAGTTGCATCTTTTCATGCCATCATAAATTGTTAGATTTACTTCAACCTCACCCTTATTTTGTTAGTTAAAAACATAACCGGGTTAGTAATGATTAATAACTAAAAGATGAGTTCATAATGATAACCCTTATGTATATGTAGTATAGCAATATATGTATTCTCTTATTATTAAACCATGAGTAGCATCCTATAGTCTAACATGAATTAGTTGGTTGTTAAAATAGTTCATATTTCTAATAGTTTTATTAGTTAGTCAAGACCTTAATTGTTGTCCTAAAACTTAAACTAAGCTTAGGAAAGAGTTAAAGGCACTTGTTACGAACTGATGATTATGACAAATCGTTGCCGAGGTAGCGACAGCTGCAGCTAGACCATTATAGTATAGTAGTTAAATTATTTACAAACATACTGGCCAGGTGGCATGACAATATTAGACTACGATACTTGATGGTTACAGAAAAAAATTATGGTTATGAGATTCCAGACAAGTATCCCAAAATTTTCGACCCAATGAATAAACCCGCCTTACAACCTAAATAATAGCCTCAAAGGACTTTGACTACTAGTGAAATTCTTGTAAGTTGGATAGTGTAGACGAGTTAGAGGATAAAAGAATAGTGTACAGACAATAAGGGAGGAAAGTGTTAGGATGGCTGACCATAACCGTTTAGGAAGCGCTGCAAGCTAGCAATGAAGTGTTAATAGCGATAATAATTTATTACGAATATAGGTTAGTGTTAATTTCGAGGACAAAATTATTATAAGTTGGGTAGAATGTAATCCACATAAAATTTTAAATTTTATTTAAAGTATATTTATTAAATTTCTTTAGAGTATTTTCATAGTTAATTAGAAAATAAATCTTATTGATTTAATTATATAAATACTCATTTAGACTTATTCCAAAAATGATTTTTATTATTTTAGAGTCTTGTTAAAGGGCGATAGATTTTCTAGAATTTATTCTGTGTGTAAATGTTCTTTTTGAATAATCTCATATATATATATATATATATATATATATATGTGAATAAATAAATAATAATAATAATAATAATAGTAATACTAATAATAATAATAATAATAATAATAATAATAGAAATAAAAAGGAAAGGAAAATAAAATAAAAGAAAAATAAAAGAAAGAGAAAATAGTAATAATAAAAACACCTAAACCTTTCCTTAATTCCTATTCACTAAACCTTAAACCAATAACTAATCCTAAACCTAACCCACGACCGCAGTAGCCAGACTCCCCCATCCCCGCGGCTCTCTCCCTATCTCTATATATACATATACATATTATACAAGTAAACCCTAACTCTAACCATCACCCTACCCCAGCCCAGCGACCGCCTCCACCGCCGCCTCGAGGCCGCCCCGTGCCGCACAACCGCCGGCGGACCGCCGTCGTCTGCCGCGCGCGCGCGTGTGCGCAGCCCCGTCGCCCCATCTTCACGGTATGATATCTATCTCATTTCTCGTCCTTTTCTTGAGCGGTTTATCTGTGCACGTTCACAACCTAACCCTCTAGGATTTTCTACAAGCGGGACGGGTTTTTGTGGCCTGAATTGGTCGAAAAAATCAACCGAAAGTTGGCCGAAAAACTGACTAAAATCAGTCCAGAATTTTAACACCAAACCCCCATGTTCATGCCTAATTTGCCACCAACCTGTTTAAAATTTTCAAAATCTAATTAAAAGGTTTTCTTCCCAATATAACCAAAAATTTAACTGTTCTTTTACTTTTTATTAATTTATTTTATTCGTTAAATTATTCGATGTTGAAATTAGTTGATGATTTTATTGATTGTCTCATTGGCATTATATAGCCTTACAGTCATTAATACAATAATCTCAATCATTATGACAATAATCTCATAATGGAATATCCTGTGACATATTCTGGCATTAATGGAATATCCTGTGACATATTCTGGCATCCCAAATATGTCCTCAGGATATTCCTATGTGCTTATACTATACTTAAATATGACACCCAACATACCATATCAACACTCCCCCTCAAGATGGGTGAAAGATATTCACTAAGCCCATCTTGTCACATCCTCTAATCATGCTCACTGAGGCGAGTCCCTTGGTTAGTCCATCTGCTACTTGATCCCTAGTTGGAACATGGCCAAGCTCCAGTAATCCACTATCCAACTTCTCTTTGATGAAGAATCTATCAATCTCGATGTGTTTGGTCCTGTCATTTTGTACTGGATTGTTGGCGATACTAATAGCTGACTGATTGTCACACCACAACTTCATCTTGGCTCCTTGATCCAGCTTCAGCTCCACCAGCATATTCTTCAACCATAGTAGCTCTGCAACTCCCAAGGCCATAGCTCTGTACTCTGCTTCAGCTGTCGATCTGGCCACCACAGACTGCTTCTTACTCCTCCAGGAGACCAAGTTACCTCCTACAAATATGCAATATCCCGAGGTAGACCTCCTGTCATCAGCACAACTAGCCCAGTCAGAATCACAGTAGCCCTCGATGCTCACGTGATTATTCTTCCTGAATATTAGTCCCTTCCCGAGAGCACCTTTCAAGTACCTCAGAATCTGGTACACTGCATCCATATGACCCTTCCGTGGGTCATGCATGTAGCGGCTCACCACACTTACTGCAAAGCAGATATCAGGACGTGTGTGGCTCAAATAGATCAACTTGCCAACCAGTCTCTGGTATCTGTCCCGATCAACTGGTTCTCCAGCCTCAGCATTAATCTTGAACCTCTGATCTATTGGTGTCGCTGCAGGTTTGCACCCCAACATCCCAGTTTCTGTGAGAAGGTCCAGTGCATACTTCCTTTGAGAGAGAACAATCCCCTCTGCTTCTCGAGCAATCTCAATCCCAAGGAAGTACCGAAGAAGGCCGAGATCCTTCACCTCAAATTCCTTGCCAAGCTTTCCTTTGAGTTGGGCGATCTCCTGCTCATCATCTCCTGTGATAATCATATCGTCCACATACACCGCAAGCATGGTGATGTGGGCTCCACTCCGACGGAAGAATACAGTATGATCAGCATTGATCTGCTGATATCCATCCCTATCATCGCCCTTCTGAATCTGTCAAACCACGCTCGAGGAGACTGCTTCAGTCCATAGAGGGACTTCTTCATCCTGCAGACCTTGCCTACTATCTGATTGGTGCCAAATCCTGGTGGTATCTCCATGTACACCTCCTCCACTAGATCTCCGTAAAGAAACGCATTCTTCACATCCAGTTGGTGTAGCTTCCATCCACCATTCGCTGCCAGATAAATCAGAGTCCTGACAGTGCTCATCTTTGCAACTAGTACAAAGGTCTCGTCATAGTCGATGCCGTACGTTTGACTGTATCCTTTGGCTACTAGTCGAGCTTTGTAGCGCTGAACCTGTCCATCTGGGTTCTGCTTCACGGTCTTGCATCCAACTGCTCTCTTCCCCTCTGGCAGTCTCACAAGCTCCCAAGTGTGGTTCTACTCCAGAGCTCCCAACTCCTCGTGCATTGCCGCTTTCCACTTTGGATTATTCTTGGCAACCTGTCAATTGTTAGGTACAGTAATACAATCCAAAGATGCTATAAATGCTCCATGAGAAGAAGGGATATGGTCATAAGAAACAAACTGAGCAATATCCCAACCATATCTGTTTGGAGAATTTCCTGCATTGTTGCGAGTGGTCCTCCGTACAGATAGTGGTGTGGGAAAAGTAGAAGTAGGAGGAATGATATCTTGTGAAGGAGGGGGTATCACCTGAAGGGGGGTTGGTGTCGGTGCCTCAGGAGTTGGGATGAACGCAGGCAAGGGACTTGGCACTGGCACTGTCGGTACTGGTCCTGCAGTTTGCTTCTCTCTCCTGCTGTAGGTAAGTAACTCTCCCTGAGCCGTAGGCCTAATACCTTCACCTTCTTGTCCCTTCTCCGTGCCTCCATGCCAAACTTCTAAATCGGTTACCACCAAGTTCTCCATCTCCCCCTCTCGCCTAATACTGGCAGTATTAGGTGTGTTGTGTGAAGTTCTGTCCTGGTGGTAGTATGGCTTATGCTCCCGAAAGTAGACATCCATACTGACAAACTTCTTCTTCTCTACTGGACTCCAGCACACATACCCCTTCTGGGTTGCCGAGTAGCCTACGAAGATGCATTTGACAGCTCTAGGGTCAAGTTTCCCAACTTATGGCCTGTTGTCCTTCACAAAACACACACACCCAAACACCTTCGGTGGGAGTATCCCACTATTATTGCCTTACAATACCTCATATGTGGACTTCCATCCGAGGACCTTCGAGGGCATCCTGTTGATGAGTTGATCTGCTGTCAACACTGCATGCCCCCACAGACTCTGTGGGACATTCATGTCGATCATCATACTTCTTGCGACCTCCAGAAGGTGTCTGTTTTTCCTTTCTGCAACTCCATTTTGTGCTGGTGTGTATGCACAGGTGGTCTGATGCTGTATTCCGTGTGCTGACAAGTATTCTGCAAGCGTCCTGTTGGTATACTCCGTTCTATTGTCAGAACTCAGTACCTTCACAACTGCTTTGTACTGAGTCTGGACATGCTTATGGAAATCCCGAAAATAAGCAGGTACATCATTCTTATTTTTTATCAAATATAACCAGGTAACACGAGAGGCACACTCAATGAAAAAAACAAAGTACTTATAAACATTCATAGTGTTAGTAGCACATGGACCCCAGACATCAGAATGTACTACCTCAAAAGCAAGAGTGCTCCTATGACCCGTGCCAACATATGAGCTCCTAGTAAGTTTTCCTAACTCGCACGCATCACATACTAATTTCTCTTTATTTGTTTTTGCATAAATCTCTGGATACAACTTACTTAGAGTATCAAAGGAAGAATGTCCCATCCTCCGATGATGGAGTATCAAGGTATCCTCAGTCCTCTGCTGCAGTCCTTCCATGTCAGCCTTCTCTGCCATAGATACCAATGCTGAGTCTAGTCCTTCTCGATCTAGGTACCACAGTCCCTCATGCCAAGTGCCAGTCCCAAGTCTTCGTCCTGTCCCTTTCTCCTGGAAGGTCACCTTAGAAATATCAAAAGAAATAATGCATTTAAGTTGGAGGATTATAGAACTAATGGACAAGAGACTGACTGAAAATGATGGAGCATGTAAAAGATTGGATAATCTTACTGAACCTGTACAATTAACAGTACCCTTACTGACCACTGGCTGGAAAGTGCCATCAGCTGTCTGAATGCTGTCTGCTGATGCTAGGTGAGTGTAGGAAGAAAACTCACTAGCATTCCCCGTCACATGCCGAGATGCTCCCGAGTCGATAATCCAGTCTGATGATTTAAGGGAAGAGATAGACGCAAGGGCAAGTGATTCGTCAGTACCTTCTGATGGATGGGCATACATGGCAGCGTTGTCCCTAACAAAGAATGAGGTGGACCCCTCCTCTGTTCTACTCCTCATGTCTCCCAGTGCCTGGTCCTCCACAGTAAAGGTGCCATCAGCTTCTCCGTTCCCTTCTGATATCAGGAGGTTCGCCCGATAACCTCCTCGGCCGCCTCGTCTACCCTCTCGACCATGACCACGTCCTCTATTATATCCTCGTCCGCCGAACGGTCTATGTCCACCACCTGAATCTCTGTCACTACCACATTTTAGAAAAAAGGGTATTTTAGTAATTTCCTATTTAAATAAATATTGTGCATGGTAAATAATTTTTGTTGTATTATTTAATTGTTGTTGGATGTTATTTAATTATTTTGGACTTATTTTAGTGGACCCAACTAGTTTAGTTTGGACCCATGGACCAACATGAATTAATTAGTTAGACTTGGCCCATTTAGAAAGCCCATAGTTAAGGAGATGGATTAAATTAATTAAATGATTAGACTAGAAGCTTCCTTCCTTAATTATTTCTTCATGAGAGGCCCCAAGGGGTACATTGGACATTTTACAATTGCTTGGGGGAGGGGCTATGGCCGGCCTATTAAAGAGGGGGGGAAATTTCTCTCTCCTCTCATCTCATTCCAAATCTAGATCTAGAATTCTCCCACTATCAAATTTCCTCCATTCCCAATCCAATTCCCTACCAAATTCATTCCAAATTCTTTCCAATTCACCATTAGAAAGTTGAGAAGCAAGGATCTAGAAGAAGGAAGCAAGGATCTACAAAGAGGAGCAAGGATCTACAATTTGGAAGCAAGTTCATCTTAATTGGAGGTTTCGTTGGGAATCCATCTCCCAATAGGTATAATTCAGATTTTCTCATTTAAATAGCTTCTAAATCTGAGATTTAATCATGTAAAATCAACCTATATGTATGTAGTACCCATAGGACTTTGTTTTGTGTTCATAGGAGACCCATGGAGAAAGTTATGGTGCTTTTTGTGTCAATTTTGTTAGAATTCCGAATTTATATTTTTTTTTTTTGTGTCAATTGATCCTATAGATCAATTGAACATGAGATTTGTGTTTGAGGCTAGTGTCGTGTCCATATTGGGATACTTGTGGTTCGTATCCCAACTATTTGGTGATACGTGTCATTTGGGGGTTTTCCTCCGACACGGGGCTTTGAACATGTCGTATTTTGACACGGACACATAGATCTACTTTTGACGCTTTGATTTGTTCATAAATATTATTTGTGATTTGTTTGTGTCCTTCGGGGTGCATTTGGTTGTGTGTTGGACTCGTGTCGCATGCGTATCCTAGATCTAGTGGGATACGGTGAGATACTCTCCAATTGTGTGTATTTTTGCATAGATCTAATTAATTGTGGTTCAATTCTTCATTTATAATTAGTATATATATATGGATATTAAATATTTATTTTGTGTATTTATTATAGTAATTATTGTAGCATAGATCTATATTTTGGGTGTGCTAATATAATGTACAATATATATGTAGCTTTCTTGCATGCAAATATATATGTTACTACTTGTTAAATAATATAATTTATACATAAAATGTTTTATAAAATATATTTGTATGTTTAATTGTGTAATTATATTATTTATAATTATTATGTAATTATTTGGATATTAATGTAAATATTTTAGGTGTGCTTCTAGCCATGTAAATTATATGTTCTTTGTTAAATATTTGAAGGTATAAGTTTATGTGTATATTAATATATATATGTACATTTTTGTATTAATGGTTTATATATATATATATATACTGTTTTATATATTCTGTTTATATATATATATATATATTGTTTTATATATTCTATTTTTATATATATAATTATATATATATATAACTTATTTTAGTGACAGTGAATTAATGACAGTAAAAACTGTCATTAATTAGCCGACTAATAGCAGCCGCTGTAGCCTTCGGGCAATTAATGACAAACCTGTCATTAATTGCAGCAGCGGGAAACAACAGCTTTTCTGCGACATTTTTCCGCGACAGTTTTAACTGTCAGCGAAAACCAAAGCAGTGGCAGTTTATTATTTGGGTTTCGGTGACAGTCCCGACTGTCACTATTTAAACTGTTTTGATTTAATCCTATTTTATTCACTGTTTTTCAATGACGCTTTGACAGATTTAATGTATATATTATATATTATAATTGTATATATATATATGTATATATATATGTGTTTTGTGAGGAATAATAATTGTAATAATATATTATGTTATTTATATAAATATTGGGTTGTATATATTATTTTAGGGTATATATTAATTGTATTATTAGTATACTTTGTGTGAGTTCTTTTTGAATCTAATTTGATTCCTAAATTATTGTAGTTTATCTCTATATTATTTTATAGATGTCTTGTGAGGTTGACTTTGGGTTTGACCATGTTTGACTTTAGTGGACTTTAGAGTTGACCATAGTTGACTTTTGACTTAGAATTGACTTATTGACCTAGAAATTGCCTAGTTTGACTTGTTTTCTTTCCGGGACCTTGTATTAATGTGGTATTCCATGTCTAGGTCTTCGAGGCACCGAGTCAGACATTTGTGAGACTGTTCATTGGACTTCAGGCAAGTACATTCTCTGATAGTTTCTCATTTATGATATCCTCTATGTTCGTTGTATCTAGTGTAGATATACATGTTCTCTTGACACTATGGTTACACGGATTGGTATATCCGGATCTCGTCATGAGATGTTATTCCTTGGTATATGGTGTATATGGTGCAAGTATTGTTTCATTGGTTATCTTGTACATGTACAGACACCGATTCTCGGGGAGACTAGCTATCTTCTTGGGGAATCTAGTGCCATAACGTACCGTGGTTGGATCTATTATACCAGTCGGGGTGGAGAGTATTTTAGTGTAGATATGTGATCATACCCTCCTTGTGCATGTCTTGTTCCTTGTGAGTGTTGATCATACACCGCACGTATAATCAGCCAGGCCATCATACTCTTGTGCAAGTTCCCAAGCCGATCACATGTTAAAGCTAGTACTCACACACTTAGTCATTAGTATTCTTGTTCCATCAGCATATTGTTCATTATTGTATTTCTTTCCAGTATTTCCTTATTGTCTCTACATTCTTGTCTCTATTTATGCATCTTGATTATCCACAGCTATTTACTGTTACATAGTTTTTATCATTGTTTGAGAACTGCTGTTAGGGTTGTACTCTGCTCCTTTCCTGACTAGATATATTTTTCCAGATGACACTGAGGAGTACCCTACCTATTATGGACCCCAGGATGTTGTGGGTTTAGATTCTGAGACCCTGGCTCAAGAGGGACTTATCCCAACTGAGACAGTTGACCCTGGAGTTGTAGCTTTATAGTTTTGTAGTATTCTTTGTACTGGATTTGTCTCCAGCTTATTTTTGTTCTTTCTTCAGACTCATTGATGTATTATTTTAGACTCATGAGTTGTATTGTGACTATTCTATTTCTTATCTGATTCATGTTCATTCTATCTTAGTTCTGTGATTGAGTACACTATCTTTTGGTGGTTCATTATATTAGATAGACTTTCTAGACAGCGTTCTACCGCCGATTCTGCGGCGTAGGCTGGGCGTTGTTTCTGACTAGTACCCTTACCCCGGGTGCGGGTCGTGACACGTTTTTGGTGGTGGCCTATGCAGGTCTAGCTTCACAAGTATGTGATGTCGTGGTAGTGCGACAACTTAGTTGTACTACTGCGAGCCTGCAATAGGATATAGGATATAGGCTGAGATACTCAATCACATCTAGGAAAATTCTTTTGATTCAACTATTCTCTTTTGGCATTGATACTTGATCCCTTAAACTGTCCTTTCCTTGATGTCTTACATCTTGTGCCATATTGATCCTCATTCCGTCTTTTTATGAGACATACTCGGAGATACTTGCGGAGGCACGCAAGGTTGAGCGGGATCTGGGTTTGAAGACCAAGAGAGACCGTGATTCTTTTCTGGGGGCCAACGGCAGTGCAGTATCTGCCAAACGTCCTCATTTCCAGTCCAGACCTTTCCAGCAGCCACAGCAGAACCAGACTCCAGCTAGAGCGCCTTTTCACCAGGCACCTCAGCAGCAGAGGCAGTTACAGCAAGCTCTATGCAACTTCTGCAAGAAGCCCGGCCACATCTGGGAAGTTTGCAGAAAGAGGCTAGGAGTTTGTTTGTATTGTGGTACTGAAGGGCATCAATTGAGGGAGTGTCCTCGTCGTGCAGTTCAGGGAGCAGCTCCAGCTCCGAGGGCACAGATGAGATCACCTGCAGCACAACCGAGGGGACCGCTTCTGACAAAGCAGCAGCGTTTTGTCCAGCATCAGCAGCAGGGAGGTGCTCGGCAGGGACGAGCGTTTGCTATGACAGTCGAAGAGGAGGAACCCACCGGAGATGTCATCGCATGTTCTATTCTTCTTGATTCCATTTCAGCTTTAGCTTTGTTTGATAGTGGTGCTTCCCATAGTTTTGTATCTGTTTCTTTTGCTCTAAAGCATGGTTTGGTAGCTGAGTCTTTGCTTAGGACTTGCAAGATCATGACCGGGGGAGGCATTATCCTGGTTAATGATATTTGCAAAGATCGGAGAGTTACTCTGGGAGGCCGGGAGTTGAGTGCGTGTCTACTTGTAATGCCACTTCCGAGCTACGACATTGTACTCGGGATGGATTGGTTTAGTAGGCACCGTGCTAGCATAGATTATAGAGGAGGTAGAGTTTTGTTTGGTTCGTCAGGAGAGCCAGAGTTCGAGTTTGCTAGAGGAGCTGCGGAGCAGGGAGAAGGCATTATTTGTGGAGCTATGGTGGAAGACAAGGAGTTGCCGCATCCGTTGATAGCAGAATTTTTGGATGTGTTTCCTGAAGAATTGCCAGGATTGCCGCCAGATCGAGATGTTGAATTTTCTATAGACTTGGTGCCAGGTGCAGAACCGATTTCGCAGCATGTCTATAGAGTAAACAACAACGAGCTGGTCGAGATGAAGAAGCAGGTGGACGAATTGCAGGATAAGGGGTTTATCAGATCGAGTTCTTCACCATGGGGAGCCCCGGTATTGTTTGTACCGAAGAAGGATGGATCGGTGCGTATGTGCATTGATTACAGGGCTTTGAATAATCTCACTATCAAGAATAAGTATCCTTTGCCACGGATTGATGATCTGTTTGATCAGTTGAGTGGTGCGAAGGTATTTTCTAAGATAGATTTGAGATCAGGCTACCATCAGGTGAAGGTGAAGCCGGAGGACATACCGAAGACTGCTTTTAGAACTCGGTATGGTCAGTACGAGTTTATGGTGATGCCGTTTGGTTTGACTAATACACCGACGGTATTTATGAACTTGATGAACAAGGTGTTCCACCAGTACCTTGACAAGTTCGTGGTGGTGTTCATCGACGACATACTTATATACTCGAGGACACCGGAGGAGCATGAGGAGCATTTGAGGATTGTGTTGGATGTGCTGAGGAAGGAGAAGCTGTATGGAAAGTTGTCCAAATGTGAGTTTTTCTTGGACAAGGTGGAATTCTTGGGGCATGTCGTGAATGGTGATGGTATTTCAGTGGATCCGAAGAAGATTTCAGCAGTAGAATCTTGGAAGACTCCGAGTTCGGTAGCAGAGATCAGGAGTTTCTTGGGATTGGCAGGCTACTACAGAAAGTTTGTGCAAGATTTTTCGAGGGTTGCCGAGCCGATGACCAGACTCACAAGGAAGGATGTGGAGTTTGTTTGGACGGAAGATTGCCAGGCTGCTTTTGAGGAGTTGAAGAAGAGGTTGACGTCTGCTCCTATTTTGATATTGCCATCAGGGTCCGGAGGTTTCACTATTTATAGTGATGCATCGGGAAAGGGTTTAGGTTGTGTTCTTCAGCAGCATGGGAAAGTGATTGCCTATGCATCCAGGCAATTGCGTCCTCATGAAAAGAACTATCCTACCCATGATTTGGAGTTGGCAGCTGTCATATTCGCCCTGAAGTTGCGGAAACATTATTTGTACGGAGAGCGTGTGGAGATCTTCACAGACCACAAAAGCTTGAAGTACGTTTTCACGCAGAAGGAGTTGAACATGAGGCAGCGTCGGTGGTTGGAATTGATGAAGGATTTTGATATCTCTTTGCAATATCATCCTGGAAAAGCCAATGTAGTTGCCGATGCTTTGAGCAGGTATTCGGTAGCTATGTTCTTGACGCAGGATCGATATCTGTTGGAGGACTTGGAGAGCTTGGGCATTGAGGTGATTTTTCCGGGTGGTGCTATGCAGATGTGGGGATTGCAGATACATTCAGATTTGATGGATAGGATCAAGGCAGTACAGCATGATGACGTATCTTTGAGGAGTATCAGAGCTCAGGTGAGAGCAGGATTGGAGGATGATTTCACTATTGCAGAGGATGGATCTTTGAGGCATGGAGTTAGATTGTGTGTGCCTAGTGGGGAGTTGCACGAGGAGGTGTTGCAGGAAGCGCATCGCTCTCAGTATTCCATACATCTAGGTGCTAACAAGATGTATCAGGATATGCGAGAGAGTGTGTGGTGGTATGGCATGAAGAGGGAAGTGGCACAGTTTGTATCCAGATGCTTAGTGTGCCAGCAGGTGAAAGCCGAGAGACAGAGGCCAGGAGGTTTACTTCAGCCATTACCCATTCCAGAGTGGAAGTGGGAACACATTACTATGGATTTTGTGTCCGGACTACCACGATCTCCAGGAGGGAAAGACGCGATTTGGGTCATTGTTGATAGATTGACCAAGTCGGCCCACTTTTTGCCTTTTAAGGTGGGTTTGTCTACGGAGAAGCTGGCAGAGATGTATGTGAGGCAGATCGTTAGGATACATGGAGTTCCCGTCAGCATAGTCTCAGATCGAGATAGTCGTTTCACTTCTCATTTCTGGAGGAGTTTGCAGGAGAGTTTGGGCACTCAGCTCAAGTTCAGTACTGCATATCATCCCCAGACAGATGGGCAGTCAGAGAGGACTATTCAGACTCTCGAGGATATGTTGCGCACTTGTGTACTAGATTTCGGGGGTTCTTGGGAGGACCATCTCCATTTGGTAGAGTTTGCTTACAACAACAGTTACCAGGCCAGTATAGAGATGTCACCTTTTGAAGCTCTATATGGTCGGAGGTGTCGTACTCCTTTGTCTTGGGACGATGTTGGAGAGAGAGTTTTGCTTGGGCCAGAGATGGTTGTGGATGCAGCAGAGAAGGTTCAGTTGATCAGAGACAGACTTCGAGTGGCGCAGGACAGACAACGGCATTGGGCCGATAGCCATCGGAGACCCTTGGAGTTTGAGGTATAGTTTAGATTTTATTTTGTGTGCTTGTTCTTGGTTGTTTGTTATAGATAAGTTCTTAAGGTGGTGTTTTGTTCTAGGTGGGTGGTTTGGTGTTTCTGAGGATTTCTCCGACACGAGGCACGATTCGCTTCGGTGGAGGCGGAAAGCTTAGTCCGCGATTCATTGGACCTTTCACTATTCTAGAGAGGGTCGGTGCAGTTGCTTATAGACTAGACTTGCCACCTGCATTGGAGGGAGTGCACAACATGTTTCATGTGTCGCAGTTGAGACGATACGTGGCAGATCCTAGTCATGTATTGGATCACTCAGAGATAGAGGTGGGCCCTACTCTTAGCTATCCAGAACAGCCAGTTGGAATTCTGGATCGGAGAGAGAAGGTGCTGAGGAACCAGACTATTCCTTTGGTGCGCGTCGCATGGAGGCATCACTCTCCGGGGGAGTCTACCTGGGAGAGAGAGGATGACATGCGAGAGCGTTATCCATATTTGTTTGTACCTTGAGGTATGTTATTTCTAGTTATGTTCTGTTCATTGTTATGTTCTGTTCATTAGTTAGTTATGATTCTTTAGTTCTGTTCTGTGATTTTCTGGGGGTAGTTTTCGTCTTTGAATTTCGAGGACGAAATTATTTTAAGGAGGGTAGACTTGTCACTACCATATTTTAGAAAAAAGGGTATTTTAGTAATTTCCTATTTAAATAAATATTGTGCATGGTAAATAATTTTTGTTGTATTATTTAATTGTTGTTGGATGTTATTTAATTATTTTGGACTTATTTTAGTGGACCCAACTAGTTTAGTTTGGACCCATGGACCAACATGAATTAATTAGTTAGACTTGGCCCATTTAGAAAGCCCATAGTTAAGGAGATGGATTAAATTAATTAAATAATTAGACTAGAAGCTTCCTTCCTTAATTATTTCTTCATGAGAGGCCCCAAGGGGTACATTGGATATTTTACAATTGCTTGGGGGAGGGGCTATGGCCGGCCTATTAAAGAGGGGAGGAAATTTCTCTCTCCTCTCATCTCATTCCAAATCTAGATCTAGAATTCTCCCACTACCAAATTCCCTCCATTCCCAATCCAATTCCCTACCAAATTCATTTCAAATTCTTCCCAATTCACCATTAGAAAGTTGAGAAGCAAGGATCTAGAAGAAGGAAGCAAGGATCTACAAAGAGGAGCAAGGATCTACAATTTAGAAGCAAGTTTATCTCAATTGGAGGTTTCGTTGGGAATCCATCTCCCAATAGGTATAATTCAGATTTTCCCATTTAAATAGCTTCTAAATCTGAGATTTAATCATATAAAATCAACCTATATGTATGTAGTACCCATAGGACTTTGTTTTGTGTTCATAGGAGACCCATGGAGAAAGTTATGGTGCTTTTTGTGTCAATTTTGTTGGAATTCCGAATTTATATTTTTTTTGTGTGTGTCAATTGATCCTATAGATCAATTGAACATGAGATTTGTGTTTGAGGCTAGTGTTGTGTCCATATTGGGATACTTGTGGTTCGTATCCCAACTATTTGGTGATACGTGTCATTTGGGGGTTTTCCTCCGACACGGGGCTTTGAACATGTCGTATTTTGACACGGACACATAGATCTACTTTTGACGCTTTGATTTGTTCATAAATATTATTTGTGATTTGTTTGTGTCCTTCGGGGTGCATTTGGTTGTGTGTTGGACTCGTGTCGCATGCGTATCCTAGATCTAGTGGGATACGGTGAGATACTCTCCAATTGTGTGTATTTTTGCATAGATCTAATTAATTGTGGTTCAATTCTTCATTTATAATTAGTATATATATATGGATATTAAATATTTATTTTGTGTATTTATTATAGTAATTATTGTAGCATAGATCTATATTTTGGGTGTGCTAATATAATGTACAATATATATGTAGCTTTCTTGCATGCAAATATATATGTTACTACTTGTTAAGTAATATAATTTATACATAAAATATTTTATAAAATATATTTGTATGTTTAATTGTGTAATTATATTATTTATAATTATTATGTAATTATTTGGATATTAATGTAAATATTTTAGGTGTGCTTCTAGCCATGTAAATTATATGTTCTTTGTTAAATATTTGAAGGTATAAGTTTATGTGTATATTAATATATATATGTACATTTTTGTATTAATGGTTTATATATATATATATATATATATATATATATATATATATATATATATATATTGTTTTATATATTCTGTTTTTATATATATATAATTATATATATATATATAACTTGTTTTAGTGACAGTGAATTAATGACAGTAAAAACTGTCATTAATTAGCCGACTAATAGCAGCCGCTGTAGCCTTCGGGCAATTAATGACAAACCTGTCATTAATTGCAGCAGCGGGAAACAGCAGCTTTTCTGCGACATTTTTCCGCGACAGTTTTAACTGTCAGCGAAAACCAAAGCAGTGGCAGTTTATTATTTGGGTTTCGGTGACAGTCCCGACTGTCACTATTTAAACTGTTTTAATTTAATCCTATTTTATTCACTGTTTTTCAATGACGCTTTGACAGATTTAATGTATATATTATATATTATAATTGTATATATATATATATATGTATATATATATGTGTTTTGTGAGGAATAATAATTGTAATAATATATTATGTTATTTATATAAATGTTGGGTTGTATATATTATTTTAGGGTATATATTAATTGTATTATTAGTATACTTTGTGTGAGTTCTTTTTGAATCTAATTTGATTCCTAAATTATTGTAGTTTATCTCTATATTATTTTATAGATGTCTTGTGAGGTTGACTTTGGGTTTGACCATGTTTGACTTTAGTGGACTTTAGAGTTGACCATAGTTGACTTTTGACTTAGAATTGACTTATTGACCTAGAAATTGCCTAGTTTGACTTGTTCTCTTTCCGGGACCTTGTATTAATGTGGTATTCCATATCTAGGTCTTCGAGGCACCGAGTTAGACATTTGTGAGACTGTTCATTGGACTTCAGGCGAGTACATTCTCTGATAGTTTCTCATTTATGATATCCTCTATGTTCGTTGTATCTAGTGTAGATATACATGTTCTCTTGACACTATGGTTACACGGATTGGTATATCCGGATCTCGTCATGAGATGTTATTCCTTGGTATATGGTGTATATGGTGCAAGTATTGTTTCATTGGTTATCTTGTACATGTACAGACACCGATTCTCGGGGAGACTAGCTATCTTCTTGGGGAATCTAGTGCCATAACGTACCGTGGTTGGATCTATTATACCAGTCGGGGTGGGGAGTATTTTAGTGTAGATATGTGATCATACCCTCCTTGTGCATGTCTTGTTCCTTGTGAGTGTTGATCATACACCGCACGTATAATCAGCCAGGCCATCATACTCTTGTGCAAGTTCCCAAGCCGATCACATGTTAAAGCTAGTACTCACACACTTAGTCATTAGTATTCTTGTTCCATCAGCATATTGTTCATTATTGTATTTCTTTCCAGTATTTCCTTATTGTCTCTACATTCTTGTCTCTATTTATGCATCTTGATTATCCACAGCTATTTACTGTTACATAGTTTTTATCATTGTTTGAGAACTGCTGTTAGGGTTGTACTCTGCTCCTTTCCTGACTGGATATATTTTTCCAGATGACACTGAGGAGTACCCTACCTATTATGGACCCCAGGATGTTGTGGGTTTAGATTCTGAGACCCTGGCTCAAGAGGGACTTATCCCAACTGAGACAGTTGACCCTGGAGTTGTAGCTTTATAGTTTTGTAGTATTCTTTGTACTGGATTTGTCTCCAGCTTATTTCTGTTCTTTCTTCAGACTCATTGATGTATTATTTTAGACTCATGAGTTGTATTGTGACTATTCTATTTCTTATCTGATTCATGTTCATTCTATCTTAGTTCTATGATTGAGTACACTATCTTTTGGTGGTTCATTATATTAGATAGACTTTCTAGACAGCGTTCTACCGCCGATTCTGCGGCGTAGGCTGGGCGTTGTTTCCGACTAGTACCCTTACCCCGGGTGCGGGTCATGACAATCTCCCTCCCTAGGTGGTTTGGTAAAAGCATACCGATGATGACCCATCTCCCCACAGTTGTAGCACTGTCGATTATGCTGCCAGGGCTCTTCCTTAGATCTTGTGTTACCTGAGCTGGTGATCGCTAGTGCTGAATTTGCTTCGGGGGGACCACCTGTCCCGGCTTGCAGCCTGATGCGTGTCTCCTCCTGGATCATGGCTGAGATAGCCTCCTCAAGGCTAGGGATCTTTGGTTGGGCTAGAAGTAGGGCCGTCCTCTGTGCAAAAGCTGCAGTCAGCCCTTTGAGGAACTTTATTGTCCTCTCCTGCAGACACACCTGTCTATCCTTACACTTAGGGTCCCCGCAGCTCGCCCGATCTGAGGAGTGATCATAATCCAACCACAGACGCTCCAACTCCGTGGTATACTCCTGCACCGTCTTCTCTCCCTGTACGGTGTCATCAATCTCCCCCTTTATCTGGAAGGCCCGTAAGTTGTTCCCCACACCATCATAGGTCCTTCTCAACTTCTCCCACACATCTTTCACCATCTCAATACCGTCTACTGTGGCGGCAATAGACTGGACTAAGGAGTTGAGAAGCCAGATGTAGATCACCATATGAGTGGACTTCCACTCATCGCGTCCTGTCGAGCCCTCATCCGGCTCTGTCGTCTCGCCCGTCAGGAACCCCTCTACGTTTTTTCCTGTGAGGGTTCTTCTCACCCACTGTGACCAACTCAGATAGGTGGCTGGTCCATCTAATTTTAGATCGATGGAGGGAAGCTTCAACTCCGGCGATATTTGTGTCGTGTTCTCACCAGCCGACATCGTAAACAACTTCATCAACGTCGCCACCTCTGTAGAATCTAGCTTCTTGATGATCTCCTCCATCGATGCGTCGTCTATCCAATCACGTCACGTCCGCTCCATGACTCACGCTCGTCCTCGTTGTTCGCTCCTAGATCCGAACATGTCCCCCCTTTTTTCAGATCTAGGCATCCCTATTAGGCGCTGTCTCGTGCTGGTACGGAGGAGGCGGCAGCACGCATGTCACAGCCGTCGTCGTAGCAGCCGCAGCAGCAGTAGTAGCTGCAGCAGTAGCGGGATGGGGCAGCAACAGTGAAGGGCGGCCTGCGAAGGGCGGAGAAGGGAAGAAGGGGGGGCGTGGAAGAGTTCGGTGGAGGAGATCTAGGAAATCCTCCTGTGGGTTTGTGGAAGCTTGGTGACGGCTAGGATTTGTGGAAACTAGGCTCTGATACCATGTTGAAATTAGTTGATGATTTTATTGATTGTCTCATTGGCATTATATAGCCTTACAGTCATTAATACAATGATCTCAATCATTATGACAATAATCTCATAATGAAATATCCTGTGACATATTCTGGCATTAATGGAATATCCTGTGATATATTCTGGCATCCCAAATATGTCCTCAGGATATTCCTATGTGCTTATACTATACTTAAATATGACACCCAACATACCATATCAACATTCGACCTCCAAAATGACCAAAAACTTGATCCTTTAAAACAGAAATTTTGTGATACGGAGTGTGCCCCACCAAATAGGACCGCCTCGTCATGTACCAATTGCACCAAAAGGTGCGTGTGGTATATCCTGACGTATGGGCTTTCGCGAAAGTTGATTCGGACGTGTGTGCGCGTCGGAATCAACCCGTATCCGCAAAAAGCCTCCGTATTGCGACTTTTATAAAATACCACCCCACTTTGTGTACGCTCGTCAGAATGTGATGAAACTTATGCCATTGGATTCGTGGTATCACGCTGGTTCTGTGATCCAAGTTTTACGCAATTCTGAGATAGTTAACCAAGCCGCCTATTCGCAAGCCCCACAGTTTGACTTGAAGGGCGAATTTGTGATCATCTCACCAGAATCCAAAATTGAACATAACGTTGAGTTCATATCATCGTTTAAAATTTGTTTGACCTATAATTTATCCTATTTAGAGACCTTTATCTCTGACACGTATTTCGGTGCAAAGTGGGCCACATGTGGATCCCGTTTGACCCAAAATTACCGTTTTGTTCCTGTGTCCAAATTGGACGAAAGGATAGTGTTTTCTAGCTATCTCGCTTATTTTGGGAATATTGGTGATATTTATTTCAGCATCCGGAGACGTCTATTCTGATGTCATAGTTTCTGATCCCTTGTGCTCGACGTCTGGACGCTTGTACTTCGCAGCTTTCTTGCCAGGCAAGTATACGTTGCATTGTTGTACTGTTTAAATTCAGATATTATTTAGTTGCTTGTTTATTTATTTTAATATTTAACTGTGCGTTTCCGAGAAAGATTCGGGTGCAGTCAATGAAGGCGTTGACGTTAGGACTTGTGTCTAACCTAGTATTTTTAGGACGCACCTAAAGTTATGGGATTATCAATATGACTCTCCAGGCCTTGACACGTATCATTACATGTCACAGAGTGAGTTCATATAGGGACGCGTGCTTTATGACTAACTGGCCATCGGTGTGAGCAGCACGTGTGACAATATTTAGCTTAGTTGTATATTTTTTTAGTTATAGTACGAGATATCCACGTCGTATTTGCGACTTGTACATTGGCATTGGTTGGGGAAGACAATTAGTAGGCGTATGGGACAGACATTTGTCTACCATAGTTTTAGAATAAACTACAGGGTCATGAGCCTCAGTGTTACCCGGTTATGGGCCATGTGTTACCCGGTTATGGGCTCAGTGTTACCCGGTTATGGGCGTATATGCTTGTCGATACATCCGGCAGAGGTTACTAGCTGCGCGCTATCATGATCGGTGATGTAGTCAGCATATACTCCTGGCATCTAGTTTACAGCTAATGTCAGGTACTTAGCCTCTGGCTCGACGCTACGCTTTATACCTTTCACCTACCCATACGTACCATGGTTGTCTTCAAGTGCCTTTTACTTAGCTAGTTAGTTCACCCTCGAGTTTTTACAGTATTTACTTTATGGCATGTATTTTTGTATCTTATTACGTCCCTCTGAGGACCTGGTCCCTTTCCAGGTATAGATGATCTTGACTATTCGCAGGAGCACAGATCGGGACTTGCTATTTCTCTCTCTTTCGAGGAGGTCTTTTCTTCGAGCCTTATTTTGTTTCTCTTATATTCTAGTTTGGTAGTGGATTTATCTCCACCCAACTACTTGTTCTTATTAAGCATTTTATACTTGATTCAATTATATAGTTGATTGTTTCTTGGATTCTGTGGATGAGATCTAGTTATGCCCTGTGACTTGTGGTAATATATACCACATGTGAGTTAATATTCATATTATAATGTATGTGTGTATTATGGTATCCATATATTGGAGTTGCCATATACATACGGCTGGCATGCTCACGTATTCCTGGTCCTACGTATTTTAAGACTGGGGCGTGACACATTCGAATTGATCGAACGGTATCACGCCCCAGTCCCAAAGTACGTAGAACTAGGAATACGTGAGTATGCCAGTCGTGTGTATATGGCAACTCCAATATATGTATACCATAATACACACGTACGTTGTAATATGAATATTAACTCACATGTGGTATATATTTTGTCATAAGTCACAGAAAATACTAATCTCATCCAAAAAAAAAAGTCATAGTAAAGAAATAACTAAACTAGAATAATGAGTCTGAGTAATCCAAAATGATAATTGGGTGGAGACAAATCCACTACCAATGATTATATCAATACTAAAATGAGAGAGGAGGCTACATCTCCAATGTAAAATAAGATGATGATAGGAGAGTATCAGCTAAGAGATCCATCGCTAGAGATAATCAAAGGTGCTAAGAAGGTAAGACCTCCTCGGCAGAAAATAATGCGTTAGGTCCTGGCCCGTACTACTGCGGATACTCCTGATCGTCTATACCTGGCAAGGGACCAGGTCCTCAGAGGGACGTAACAAGATACATAGAAGCATGCCAATTGAATACAGTAAAACATGCATAATAGACAGAAAATATATAAGTACACTTTACTAGACAATCTATATGAAATGCATAATGAAGACAACCATTTCGACGTATGGGCAGGGGTAGGCTACTCTAACCCATATTCATAATAACCCATATTCATAATAAATTTACATTCTACCCAACTTACAAAAATTTTGTCCTCGAAATTAACACTAACCCATATTCATAATAAATCACTATAGCTATTACATTTTATTGCTATCTAGCAGTGCTTCCTAAAAGGTCATAGACAGCCACCCTAATATTTTTTTCCCTTATTGTCCATACACTATTATTTTATCCTCTAACTCGTCTACACTACCCAACTTACAAGAATTCTACTAGTAGTCAAAGTCTTTTGAGGCTATTGTCTAGGTTGTAAGATGAATTTATTCATTGGGTCAAAAATTTTGGGATACTTGTCTGGAATCTCATAACCATGATTTTTCTCCGTAACCGTCAAGTATCGTAGTCTAATACTGCCATGCCACCTTGCCAGTATGGCTGCAAGTAATTCGACTACTCTAGCATAATCGTCTAGCTGCAGCTGTTGCTACCTCGCCAGCGATTTTTCATAGTCATCAGTTCGTAACAAGTGCCTTCAACTCTTTTCTAAGCTTAGTCTAAGTTTTAGGACAATAATTAAGGTCTTGACTAACTTTATAAAACTATTAGAAGTATGAACTAATTCAACAATCCAACTAATTCCTGTTAGACTAAAGGATGCTACTCAAGGTTTAAAAATAATAGGAGAATATAGATATCGTTATAGTGCATATACATAAGGGTTATCATTATGAACTCTTCTTTTAGTTATTAATCATTACTAACCCATTTATGTTTTAACTAACAAAATAAAGATGAGGTTGAAGTAAATCAATAATTTATGATGGCATGAAAAGATACAACTATGATAGGAAGAATTAAGCATGATATAAGGAATGGATATGGAAGAGAAGATGAGCCACCCATGGGGACGAGAGGGTGATAGGAAATAGAATACTACTACTGCTACTCGTGTTATCCATTAGCATCGCGGGTATGCCATCTAGTTAAAATATCAACATCTCCTCATAACTGCTAAACCACTACATATAATTCTACATCTATTTATACACCTAAGATCTCGTGTCATAATAGAGTCATGAGTATGCAATGACAATTATAATTAAAATGTCGTACCTGTATCTATGACTTTCTATGCCTGCGCTCCCATATTCGTCATAATGAGTGCTTGGCCTTGTCCTTGGTCGTTCAGCTGGGGTCTAGCCTCCTCCATTTGGGCAGACTATATAAGCAGTGGTGGGTCCCTTTGGTATCCTATACTTAAGGGTGTATGCGGTGTTCCTGATTCTAATGCCATAGATCTCTTGGTCTGCTGAGGATATTCTCGGTGAATTCTCTGTTGCTGTGTCCTTGCTGGTCCTTGGTGAATTCTCTGTTGATTTCTGTTTCTCTTGCTGATGGCCTCCTGGATCCTGGCCTCTGTCAATAACTCGGCATAAGAGATCCGGGACTGTGAGCTAGTGTAGTGCTAGAGCTCCTGAGTCAGCCCACGGTAAAACCTCTTAGCCTTCTCCAAGTCATTAGGTATTAGGGCAGTGCCATACTTACTGAGGCGGCTAAACTCTGCATCATACTCATCGACTGTCCAGTTCTTCTGCTCCAGATGGAGGAACTGATTGTACAACGCATCCCTTACAGTGTCCGAAAAGTACTTCCTCTTAAAGCACTCCAAGAATTGTTCCCAAGTCTGACGCGTACCCAACTGGCGCTCCATTGATTCCCACCAGTGATGAGCGTTACCCTCTAGCTGGGTCCTTACGCCTGCCATCCATAGATCTCTAGGCAGTTGTGATGCTTCTAACAACTTCTTGATGTTGGCAATCCAGTTTGTGGTCTCCTTTGGACTCTCAATGCCTTTATATGGCTTGGGGCCTATCTGTACAAAGTTTTTGACTGAACCAACTCGAGCTTGCTGTACTGAAACTAGTGCCTGGGCTGGTGCAGGGGCTAGTATAGCCATTCTCTCAAGTACTGCCAGAAATTCTAGCCTCTGCTCCACCGCTTGCTGCCTCTGCTCTACAGCCTATGCGGCTGCCTGCTGACTCTGTTCCTGTATTATCATTTGAAAGAATTGGAATAGCTGTGTCTGGATATCCTGTGGTGCTGGTGGAGCTGGAAAAGTTCCATTAGGCACCGTAGAAGGGGGCTGATGGAACTGGATTATTAGTCAGTCCATCCGATCCCGCAAGAAGAGGAGTCGTTGAGGTATTTCCTGGTGATTGGCCATTAACCCCTAGAGACGTGTTGTCCCCGGTGGCAGCACGTCCTCTACGCAAATTCATCTCTCTGCAAGAGATGATCAGAGGATTAGGAAGAGTACATGAATTAATCAGGATGCAAGCACTTAAGTAGGACATGTTGGGAAGAAGGTGAGTTATAGTCAAGTGTGGATGAAACCTAAAACTCTAATCCTAGGTGCAGGCCCGCTCGGTATAGTTACATAACCAAAATGGCTAACTAGACCTGCATGCCTACCACAAAAATATATAACGCCCCAGTCCCAAAGTACGTAGGACTAGGAAGACGTAAGCATGTCAGTCGTGTGTATATGGCAACTCCAATATATGGATACCATAATACACACGTGCGCTGTAATATGAATATTAATTCACATGTGGTATATATTTTGTCACAAGTCACAGAAAATACTAATCTTGTCCACACAAAAAAATTTATAGTAAAGAAATAACTAAACTAGAATAATGAGCCTGAGTAATCCAAAATGATAGTCGGGTGGAGACAAATCCACTACCAATGACTATATCAATACTAAAATGAGATAGAAGGCTACATCTCTAATGTAAAATAAGATGATGATAGGAGAGTATCTGCTAAGAGATCCATCGCTAGAGATAATCAAAGGTGCTCAGAAGGTAAGACCTTCTCGGCAGAAAATAATGCGTAAGGTCCTGGCTCGTACTCCTGCGGATACTCCTGGTCGTCTATACCTGGCAAGAGACCAGGTCCTCAGAGGGACGTAACAAGATACATAGAAGCATGCTAATTGAATACGGTAAAACATGCATAATAGACAAAAAATATATAAGTACACTGTACTAGACAATCTATATGAAATGTATAATGAGGATAACCATTTCGACGTATGGGCAAGGGTAGGCTACTCTATCTATCTCGGAACTCACATTTACGTCCATGAACATCATCAGCCGTCATACTGCGAGGGTAGCGACCATCATGACACCATCAGCCGACATACCGCGAGGGTAGAGACCATCGTGACAGAACTACCGTAGTGCGTGCTAGTTACTACGGTTTCCAGAGTGGATAGCCCATACGCCTACTGATTGTCCTCCCTCCCATGATACTATGTGTCAAGTGTGTGTCAACATATATATTATATAATTATGACTGAAAGAAAATACATATATAATGCATATATAAAAATATGATAAGCATGCAGAGTAATGTAAGCAATTAGGCAAGGTATACTTGCCTGGCAAGAAAGCTGCGAAGTGTAAACCTACAGGCGTGAAGCACACAAGATCAGAAACTACGGACTCCGAATAAACATCTCAGGATGCTGAAATAAATATCACCAACATTTTAAGAATAAGCGAGATAGCTAGAAAATACTACCCTTTCATCCAATTTGGACACAGGGGCAAAACAGTAATTTTGGGTCAATACGGGGTCCACATGTGGCCCACTTTGCACCAAAATGCGTACCAGAGATAAAGGTTTCTAAATGGAACAAATTATAGGTGAAATAATTTCTAAACGCCGATACGAACACAATGGTATGTCCAATTTTGGATTCCGGTGAACCGATCACAAATTTGCCCTTAAAGTCAAACCGTGGGGCCCGTAAATAGGCGCCTTGGTCAACTATCTCAGAATCACGTGAAACTTGGGTCACAGGACCAGCGTGATACCATGAATCCAATGACGTAAGTTTTGTCGCATTCTGACGAGCGTACACAAAATTGGGTGATGTTTTACAAAAGTCGCGATACGGGTTAATTCTGACGTGCACACAGATCCTAATCAATTTTTGCAAAAGCCCACACGTCAGGACATACCATACGCGCCTTTCGGTGTAATTGGTACATGATGAGGCAGTCCCGTTTGGAGGGGCGCACTCCGTATCACAAAATTTAAGTTTTGAAAATCAAGTTTTTGGTCGTTTTGGAGGCCGGATAATTTAACACATATAACAAATTAATAAAAAGTAAAAGAACAGATTTTTTTTTTGTTATATTGAGAAGAAAACCCTTCAATTAGATTTTAAAAATATTAAATAGGTTGGTGACAAATTAGGCATGAACATAGGAGTTTGGATTAAAATTCTGGACTATTTTTGATCAGTTTTCCGACCATTTTCCGGTCAATTTTTCAACCAATCTGGGACATGAAAATTCGTCCTACTTGAATAAAAATCCTAGAGAGTTAGGTTGTGAACGTGCACAGACAAACTGCTCGCAAAAATAAGGAGAGATGAAAAAGATATCATACCGCCAAGAGGGGCTCGAAACTGCGATGTACACGCGCGCGGCGCACGGGCGGACGACGGCGGCGGTCGGCGCGGGGGCGGCGGTCGGCCGGAGGTAGAAGGAGAATAGGGTTAGGGTTTGGGTTAGGGTTTAGGGTTTTAGTTATATTATATATATATATATATATATATATATATATATATATATATATATATATATATACATATGGAGAAAGAGAGAGAGATCGGGGGGGGGGGGGGGAGTATGCCGCGGGTTCAGGGGGGTTCTGTGGGGTTGTAAGTGGTTTAGGAATAGGAAGTTTAGGTTTAGTTTAGTTAGGAGTTTTTTTGGTTAGTTGTTTTCTTTTTCTTCTCTTTTTTTTTCTTTTCTTTTCTTTTTCTTTTGTCTTTATTTCTATTATTATTATTATTATTATTATTATTATTATTATTACTATTATTATCATTATTATTATCACTAACATTATTATTATTATTATTATTATAAATATATATTTATTCATATATATATATATGAGGTATAGATAAAAAAAAATATTTGTACCCAAAACTAAATTCTAAAAATCTATCACTCTTCTACAAGGATTCCTAAAATTAAAATAAAATAAAAATAATAGTTTTTGCGCAATAATTCTAAATGAGTATTTATCTAGGTAATTAAATAAATAAATTTTATTTTCTAATTAACTAAGAAATAATATAAATAAATTAAATGATTAATTAAATAAATACAATATTTAAAATTAGGGGGTTTTACAAACGGCTTCTATTGAAATAAGTCCAAAAGTTTTCGTTGGTTGCTTTGCTTCTTGGTTTTGTGTTGCTTTGTGTTTTGTGTTACTTTGGATCACCTAGATTTCATGATTTTGCTTTTCTCGCTTGCGTGTTCTTTTGGAATCGTAAGGGAAATAGATCGAATATGCTAACCAAGTATTGTTGCATTTTCAGGATGCATAACCAAAGAGTGAACGTCGCATAAGGCTTCCCCATCCTCTCGTTCGATTCATTCGGTGAGTGGCTTATGAATCCTTTAGTCTGCACGCCTAGTAAAAGAATCTCTAATTCACTTGTAATTGTTGCCTCGCTAAAAAGATAAGCTAAAAAGAAGGAAAAGTATTTAAGCTTCAAGTATAGAACTGCTACTTTACTAGTTACATATTGAATGCTTATCTGTCCCTTGTATGCTGTGCATTGAGTATTATTGTTGGAAACCTCTGGACTTGATCTAGAAAAATAAGAAGAAGAGATAGACTTGCTTGTTCATTGTTCATCAGTTGCATGATAGCATATTTTTCTGATAGGAGCTTGCATTCATGCATTTGGTTAGGACAATTTGTGCACAAGAATTTCTCTCGAGCGGTTCCTGGGGCACTGGGGATCATTCGGCCTGGGAGAGATCTAGATACCCTGAGGCTTGAAAACCTTACTTACGGGAGGGTAGATACGTCCATTAGTGAGATGGGCTTGGACGTCCCAACTGCTAATCCCGTGGAGGGAAGCATCATATAGTTATGGTGCATGCTAGGTTTATCTTCTTGTATACCTAACACCTGATGCAAAGATTGACTCATAAGATTATCCATTATATAAAAATTGTGGCTAACTTGTGTGTCTGCTGCAGGGATAACTGCTCGGCCGTGGGTAAGAATTATCATATGCATATGCTATCTATCGTCTATGTTTTCTTGTATCAATTGTTAAAAAAAAAACTAGACAACTAGAAAGATTAACTACTAATGCTAGCTTTACTTGCTTACTTAGTGTGGATTTTTAGGTGAGTTTGACCACGGTCGCTCATCAGTACATGTGGTAGTACTGTCCCATGTTTGTGGGCAAATATCCAGGTACTGGACGCGAGAGCTTGGTAAGCATTCTGAATCAGTGTTAGTGCAACCTTCCGAGGGACGTGCTCGTTCTGCTTTCTTTACTTTCCTGTGACTTATGACATATATTTATACCACTTATGAATTGTTGTTCATAATATATCGTACGCATGTGTTATGGTTTTCATATATTGGAGTCTCCATATACATGTGGCTGGCATGCTTACGTGTTCCTAGTCCTACGTATTTTAGGACTGAGACGTGACATATTTTTAGTGGTGGCCCATGCAGGTCGAGAGCATATTATCTCGGTTACGTTACTGTATCGAGCAAGCCTGCAGCTAGGATTAGAATATAGGATCTCATCCACATTTGACTATGACTCATCTTCCTTCCAATCGGTTCTATTTGAATAACTGCATCCTGCTTGATTCATGTACTTTCCTAATAATTTCTTGAGTATAGCCTTCTGCTAGAATATAGGAATACCTGTTGTTAGGATGATAATTAGGGTAATATTCCTACTAAGAATAAAACTAGAATACTAACACATCACTAAGTTTAGAATACTTAATGAACCCTAGCATTCCTTACTACCTAATGAACCCTAGCACCCTTACCTGTAGATTGATTGACTATTATCCCTTGATAATTAGGGATGACTTGAGAGTAGTACAGACACTAGTAGGGTTAGTTAGAAATTTGACCATATTATTTGACCCTAGTATTGAGGAACCAATAGAAATCCAAGATTTAATATTAGGACTGAACCTAACTTTCATAGTAAGATAGTATTAGAAAACTACAACCTTAGCTTCTTGTCTCGATATTAGCAGACAGTACCTTAGGAAGCCAAGAGGAATGAATATAATATTTTTCTTGATCATACCTCGAACACAGAGATTAGCATAGCACCTTTCCTTGGGAAACCATGATATTATCAAGAGTCTCTCTATTTAATTTTATATCTTGTTCCTCTGCTACCTTAATGTTCGCTATTTGTGCGACGACTAATTATGTTTTTCTTTTCTTCATCTTTCAACTCGTGCCACATAACTCTTATGATTGTATACCAAGTGATTTTATCCTATGTTAGGATATATAGTTTGCTAGGATTATAGTTGTAATCTTAAAATTTGAATTTATGGGCTTAGTAGAACTTGATGGTTTGAGTTGTTCTTTTAGATTGTGATTGATGATTATTCTTGAGTTTTAAATCACATAATTTGTACCCCACCTCGATGTAGGTTATATCCTCTTTCACTTGAGAGTCAGTAACTTCTCTATTCTTAATATTAACCCTTTTGTTCTATAAACCCTATAATTGAGACTTAAGATGACCATTACATATATAATACAATAGGATACCAAGATCTTTTCTCGTATACCCTAACAGGAGTTTTTACTTTATCCTTAAGGCAGTTATAATATTAGCAAATTATTTTAAGTTGGATAATATGCCTCATAACCTAGTAACACATAGTCCTTTTTGACCCATTAATGTAGTATAACTGAATGACACTAACTGTATGCTAGCATAAGACGATAGTATTTATCCAGACTGTAGAAATTAGAGGCCCATACCCCTATTTGGTTGACTAGCAACTTAGACAAGGAGTTAGCATGACAAATGTAGAGATTATAGAGTCTTATCTTCTTTGTGAACTTGAATTACTATGTACATTCTTTCATCATAATCCAGCGTACTTATATTTTCTGAACTACCTTGACTTATGTTGCTATTATAGCCTAGATTTGCAAGCTTATTCTTTATCGAGCTTGTTCATGACATATGTATTATTGGGGGCCCACACTAATATAATTGTCTAATCAGAATCAGTGTATTATGGTCTGGACAACCATAGTGCGCTTGGTTCGCTCTTCGCATGACTACCTTATGTGGATTGAGATAAAATTAACTTAGCTTCTTAGAAGAATGTACTTGCCCTCTAGACATGTCTGAGCATATCATATCATTTACATAACTGTACTGATATAAGCATGCGAATAAGAATTTACCAAAATATGATTTCAATCCACAAGTGCCTTGACAACTTTCTTTTGAATTCTTTAATCGCCTTGAACCCCATACTTGTATTCTATCACCTCCTCCTCGAATTCTTTATTATTGTTCTCCATCTTTCCGTATTTTGAAAAGACGAACGCTCGTGCTTGGTATAAGTTTAATACACGAGGAGTACTAGATATACCCTATAGGCCAATCATGTTACTTGGTGACTATTTTTCGTAATTAAGGGCATGTCACATGTGAGATATTTTGTGTGTTAAAATTTTGAGGATTGAATAACATGATTAAACAATTTGAGGGACATCTTTCTTAAATGTATAGCCTTATGTGATAGATGGGTAAATTCTAAGTTGGGTAGAGTTTCATTGTTAACTTGAGGTGAATTTTTTTGAGATTGTGATCAAGTAAGATTATATTAAGAGATTTAAGTCATTTTAATTTTGAGAATTTTTTGAAGAATGATTAATATAGTGAGGATTTAATAAATTTTGAAATCTTGATATTGTGGACAAAATATTTATACTTTGAGCACATGATTTAAATTTTGAAAACGAAAGATGGAATCATCGATTTAAATCTTGAGGAAAATAAATAGAACTCTAAACATGAACATTGACAGATTGAATTCCAAATTTGATGATTGAATTAAAAGTTAAATTTTGATTGTTGGATTACCTATTTGAAATATTGAGGATGTAAATTGAATTTAAAATTTTGAAGAGCACGAAATTCACAAGTTGAAAATAGGAATACTATTTGATTAGAATAATTTTCTAAAGGAGATTATGATAGTTGGAGATAGTAGTATAAAATTTGGTATGGGTTATTTAAATCTTGAAGATGTTGTATGGATTGACTTAAATTTGGAAGTTGATAATTTAAAAAATCGAAAAGAGATTACAATATGTTAAATTTGATTTAAACCGTGGTTATTTTAAATTTAAAGTGATTACGATGAAATTGAAAAGATATTGTTATTAAAATTTTTTGGAAGAGATTGCAATAGACTTGTACGAATGTGAAGGATTTGACAAATTGTGCCTTATTTTAATTTCGAGGACGAAATTATTTTAAGTTGGGTAGATTGTAAACCTCCTCGACCAAAATTAGGCCTACTTGGCTTAGATAGTAAGACTAGGGCTAGTTTGGATCCAATTAGGAATAGAACACTGTGTTTTAGAGGATTTACAATATTTATATCCCTTAGTGCACCTTACCGTTGCTTCGATAATTGGAGCACTACACTAGCCATTGTCTTCCTACAAATTTCACATCCTTGTCTAGACGTGCCCGCCTTCTATTATGACCTTTGTGTAACTTATAATTATGCTCTCTTGTGCTACATTTTAGTCGCACAATATTTGTCGTGGACGTTTATATTTAATTCTAAATAAATTCAACTTTGTATCCTTGTGCGTTCCAATCAAAATTGGAGACACAATCTTGACCCGTTTTGTGCAACCCAAATTATGACAATATTCTATCCTGAGTCCTCTATGTCCATGACACTCTTGTCCCACCTAATTTTAGTCCCATGTACTTCTAATTAATTTTAGAACACCTTTTGCATTAATTTTAATTAATTTAATCCAATTTTCATCTTTGTGCAATTTTCTAATTGTTGGGGCGCTTTTATACAAAAGTGCATTAAGGTGTCCACACCATTGGACACAACATATGAAGAAACCCATTTTTCTTCATTATTTGGTCATGTGAATTTTCTCCATAATTTTGGAGTGTGTAACACTCAACATCACCCCTTATCAATTCCTAGCCTTGTATTTTAAATAATGTAAATCCTAGCCCTCCAAACATCTCAATGTGAGGCCAAGCCCATCCCAAGTAGGATGTTGACCAACCCAACCCCTAGGTCAACACCAAATCCTAGTTTCCACATGTATTAATATACAACTTTTCCTTCTTTTCTTAATTTTTTTTCCAAAACATAAACCCAAACCAACCCTAGCCGACCCCTTCCATCTACTGTTCATCCTCTTTCTCCCCTTCCCCCGCACGCTGGAGCCCGATCATCCTCCGCCCGTCGACCAGAGTAGACCGTCGGAGACCGGCAGCGCCGACTCCCTACATGACTGGGCCGACCTCCCACGTCCGCCGTCAACTGCCCAGCCCGCGAGCAGTACACCCGACCACCTCCTTGGATACACCCCCACTCTCGGCCAAGCCCTGCCTCGTCGGACCTTCCTCTCCACTATTCCTTGTCCTCCGCCTGAATTAACTCATCCACCCTCCTCCTCGCAGGAAGCCTCCGGATCCTGAGCCTCCTCTTTCCGGCCATTAATCCCGATATCTCTCGACTGAACTACACGCCGGAGCCGCCTGCACCACGCCTCCCTATTTCCCATCCCCGACTCCCCTTCGTCCACCACCACGACACCCCAAGCCCTCTGCCAATGACGACCGGAGCAACAATTAACACCACCATCGTCCCCACGTTCACCTCTCCCCATCGACCACCACACCACCAGCAACACCACCGTCATCCCCGACCTGCACCAACACCTGACCTCTTCTCCATCGTTCTCATTCACCACCTGTCACACCCCAGTCCTAAAATACGTAGGACTAGGACACGTAAGCATGCCAGCCGCATGTATATGGCAACTCTAATATATAGAAACCATAATACATGCGTACGCTGTATAATGAATATTAATTCACCAGTGGTAAAAACTATCACAAGTCACAGGGTATAATCTAAATCTCATCCATAAAATCATAAATAAATAAATAACCAATAACCATGTAACTAAATCTCGATATAAAGTATCTAAATATGACAGTCGAATGGAAACAAATACACTGCCGAACTAGAATATAAAAGCAACACAATATAGGAATATCAACTAACAATCACGGGGCTCGAAGAGAAGACCTCCTCGAAATATACGTACCTAGACCGGATCTGCGCTCCTGCGAATACTCATGAACATCTACACCTAGAAAGGGACCAGGTCCTCAGAGGGACATAACAAGATACATTGAAGCATGCCAATAAAGTACTGATATAAATATCCAATGGGTCGCCTAACCGTCTAAGTGAATGCAATTTAAGAACAACTTTCCAACAAGTGGGCTATCTGGCTAAAATAGGATTGGTATGACTCTCTCGGAGAATCATGGGCCTGCAAAGCATGTCGTCTTTTGAACGGCAGAGGCCGCCTGATAATATATAATATATAAGGGTCATCACCGCCCGTATCTCCAACGGAGCTTCCGGGTTACAAAAGGAAAGTGAAAAGGAACCCAAATGCCTTACTTGTTGTTCTTCCCACCCCATGCTCTAAGCATGTCACATCCATGACACAATTTGGTTCATAGCCTATCTTTAGTACAATGGCCTAACCCTGCAACCAAACAAGGACAAGGATTGGACCATCATACTACAATAGGCTATGTCCCTGAACTACTAATAACTGCTAAGTCTTCTAGCATGCAAAGTTTCTAACAATAGTTATCCCTAACGCACGACTCACACGTATAGGAGGCCAGACCTGTCACACAGTCTGTGATCTATATGAGACTCACACTCGTGTAACAACTGTGTCACGGCCAATGAAACCTAATGATGCTTCATGATAATAGGGCAGTCTCATAAACAAGGTCAAATGCATATGCATAATAAAAATATATTACGACGACACCGTCGTTGCACCCAAGTTTCCTTGGACGCGCATTTTATATAACAGTTAAAATATATAAACTAATGAAAAAAATAAAGATGTATGCAACATATAGAATATGAATAACAGTACAATGACAAGGTATACTTGCTTGAAAAAAAATTTGTAAAGTGTAAACGTCCAAATGTCAAGGACACAGGATCAGGAACTACGACCTCCGAACAAACGTCTCCGGATGCTGAAATAGACGTCACCAATATTTCCGAAATCAGCGAGATAGCTAGAAAATACTACCATTTCGTCCAATTTGGACACAGGGGCAAAACGGTAATTTTAGATCAAAACGGGAACCACATGTGGGACACTTTGCACCGAAAAGTGTTCCAGGGATAAAGGTCTCTAAATGGAAAAAATTATAGGTCAAACAAACTCTAAATGTCAGTAAGAAATCAACGGTATATCCAATTTTGGATTCCGGAGAGCCGAACACAAATTCGTCACCTTCTGACGAGCGTATATTAAATGGCGCAGTATTTTGCAAAAGTCACGATACGGGGAATTTTTGCGGATACGGGCTGATTTCGACGCGCACACGCGTCCGAATCAGTTTTTTTAAAAGCCCACATGTCTGGGTATACCGTGCGCAACTTTCGGTGCAATTGGTACACGATGGGGTGGTCCCGTTTGGCGGGACGCGCTCCGTATCGTAAATTTTAGAAGTTGAAAAAGTATGTTTTTGGGATTTTTAGTCTTATTTAATTCAGCATACAGCAATAATTAAAATATTGTAATTGACAGAAATTAATCTTGGTTAGGTGGTCTTCGCATAGCAAGAAGAGAAACTAAATTCGGATCTCTGTGGTGGGAGATACGAGTTCTTAAACAGGGGTATTTGCAACAGTTTTTCTGAAGTTAAATGACGTAGCTTTTCCTCGACTTGGCATCGATTTTTATCTAGGGTTTAGCGCTGAACGATGGAAACTAATACACAGAGTTGGAAGAGGGATAGGTGGGGATCATACCGGAAAAGACGAATCGGAATTTGGTTGAGCGAGGAGGCGGGAATTAGCGCGGGAACAGGGGTTCGTCGTTGTCTAGATCTGCGTAAGAATCTCGCGGTGACGCGGACGTGCGGCTGCGGCGATAGCCGGTGGAGGCCCTGGGCTCCTCCAGCGGCGGCGGCGGAGTCGATGAGGTGAGCGGCAAGTTAGGGTTTAGGGTTAGGGTTTAACAATGGTATATATATATATATATATAGGAGATTAGAGAGGGGGTGGAAGGAATGCGCGGGTGAAGGGGGATTAGGCATGCTACTGCTTATTTTGCTTAGCGGGTAGGTTTAGTTAAGGTAGAGGTTTAGGATTTATTATTATTATTTCTTTCTTTCTTTTTCTTTTATCCTTTTTCTTTCTTTTCTATTTCCATTTCTTTTATTCATTTCTATTTCTATTTCTATTTCTTATTCTTTTCTATTTCTTTCAATAAACTCTCTATATATATAAATATACACATATATATATATATATATATATATATATATATATATATATATATATATATATATATATATATATATATAATTCTAGAAATTATATTAATGCATACAATAAATCTATCAACTGTCCACATGATCTCCTATATGAAAATAATTAAGGTAAAATAATAATTGCTCCATAAATCCCCTATTGCACAAACACCTAGAAATAAAAATCCAATAAATTCTATTTCTTCTAATTAGCTAATAAATACTATAAATAAATTAAATAATTAATTAAATAATTAATTAATATGGTTTATTAAAATTAGGGGTTTTACATTCTACCAAACTTACAAAAATTTTGTCCTCAAAATTAACAGTACCCATATTCATAATGAATCACTATATCTATTACACTTCATTGCTATCTAGCAGTGCTTCCTAAAAGTCATGGTCAGTCATTATAGCCCTTTTTATTTATTTTTTATACACTATTATATTTCTAACTCATCAACACTACCCAACTTACAAGAATTCTACTAGTAGTCAAAGTCTCTTGAGGCTATTGTCTAGGTTGTAAGACGAATATTTATTGGGTCGAGAATCTTGGGATACTTGTCTTGAATCTCACAACCATGATTTTTTTTTGTAATCGTCAAGTATCGTATTCTAATACTGCAACGCCACCTGACCAATATGTCTGCAAATACTTCGAGTACTCTACTACAACGGTCTAGCTGCAGCTGTCGCTACTTCGCCAGCGAATTGTCATGGTTGTCAGTTCGTAACAAGTGCCTTCAACTCTTTCCTAGGTTTGGTCTAGGTTTTAGGGTAACAATTAAGGTCTTGACTAACTTATAAAACTATTAGAAGTAAGTACTAATTCAACAATCTAACTAATTAACGTTTAGACTAAGGGATGCTATTCAGGGTTTAAAAAAATAAGAGGATGCAGATAATACTATAGTACATATATATAAGGGTTATCATTAAGTACTCATCTTTTAGTTATTAATCATTTACTAAACCATTTATGTTTTTAACCAACAAAACTAAGGGTGGGGTCGAAGTAAACCAACAATTCATGATGGCACAAAAAGATGTAACTATGATAGGAAGAGTTAAGAACGATATAAGGGATAGAGATGGAAGAGAAGATGAGCCACCCAAGGGGGCGAGATGGTGATAGGAGGAGAATACTACTACTGCTACTCATGTCATCTATTAGCATCGCATGTATGCCACCTGGGTAGAATATTAATACATCCTCATATCTGCTAAACTACCTTATATATAATTCTACGTCTATTTATACACCTAAGATCTTGTGTCATAATAGGATTATGAGTATGCAATGACAAATATAACTAAAGGGTCGTACCTATATCTACGGCTTCCTGTGTCTGCTCTCCTATATTTGTCATAATGAGTGCTTGGCCTATGGGGTATATCTAGTACTCTCCGTGTATCAAACTTATACTAAGCACGAACGTTTGTCTCTCCGAAATAGGGGAAGACGGAAAACAAAAATAAAGAATTCAAGGAGGAGGCGATAGAATACGAGTACGGAATCAAAAGGGATTAGAGAATTCGAGAGAGAGTTGCCAAGACAGTTGTGGGTTAAAATCTTATATTGGTAAATTCCTATTCGCATGTTCACATCAAAATAGTTATGTACCTGACATGATATGCTCTGACCAGTCTAGAGGGCAAGTATATTCGTCTAACAAGTTGAGTCTCCTATATCTCAATCCACATAAAGTAGTGATACAAAGATCGAACCAAGCACACTACGATTGATCAGACCATAATACACTGATTCTGATTTTGACATTGTATTAGTGTGGGCCCCCAATAATATATATGTCATGAACTAGCTCAATAAAAGAATAAGCTTACAAAACTAGGCTATAATAGCAGCATAAGTCGAGGTAGTACAAAAAATATAAGTATGCTTGATTATGATGGAGAAAGGTACAAAATAATTTAAGTTCACCAAGAAGACCGGTGTTGCCTCTATAGTTGCCATACTAATTTCTTATCTAAGTCTAAATTCAACCAAATGGGTGTATGGGCCACTAAGTTCTACAGCCTAGATAAACACTAAAGTTCTATAGTCTAGACAAATACTATCTTCTTATGCAAGCCTATAGTTGGTGCCATTCATTTATATTTTATTAATGGGTCAAAAGACTATGTGATACTAGGTTATAAGGCATACTACCGAACTTATAAAAATATAACTAATAGTGTTATTGAATACTAGAGTGTATATACCTAGTACAAGGCACCATCCTAACCCTTATCAAGCACAAAGGAAATATTGACGTTGAGAAGGGATCAAGCAAGATGCAATGCAAGCAATCAAATGAGAATGCGAAACAATCAAGGAAGATGATTAAGTAAGTGGATGAGATCCTATATTCTAATCCTATGCGCAGGCTTGCTCGGTACAGTAACGTAACCGAGACAATATGCTCTCGATCTGCATGGGCCATCACAAAAACATGTCACGCCCCAGTCCCAAAATACGTAGGACTATGAGACGTAAGCATGCCAGCCGCATGTATATGGCAACTCCAATA